>MVGT01002368.1:46482-129585 GCA_002174775.1 Macleaya cordata | reverse complement strand
AAAAAAATTGGGGCGTGGCTTTACCTCCACGCCCCGTTTCAAACGCCATCATACCTCTACGCCCCATTTCGGACGTGGTGCCAGATCCACGCCCCGTAAAATAATTTGCAGATGAGTCTGGAGAAGGCCAATTTTAGCCTATCTCCGAGCCTCGTAGGCTAAAATTCTTATTTTAGCCTACCCACTGTGCAAGTGGGATAAGGTAAAATCCAAATTTACCTTACCACTGTGGATGCTCTTAGCGCAACCTCTTATGGAGCCCACATGTGATGCATCCAAGAACTGATTTTTTTAGAAGATGTTCTTCTCACCATGTATATCATCATATTCAAAAATCAGTTTATTCTAAAACTTTTAACCCCCTCAAATTACTTCTTAAAAATTGATAACTATTTGACCCCTCAAATAGTTACCAAATAGTTACTAATTTTTAAAGGTTAATTTGAAGGAGTTAAAAATTTTAGAACGAAGAGATTTTTGAATATGATGATATACATAGTGAGAAGAACATCTTCTAAAAAAATCAGCCCCTAGATGCATCGCATGTGGGCCCCATAGGAGGGGGGCGTTCTAAGAGGGGGTGCAATAACCTCCCTCTTTCTAAATACTTAACTTAAAACTAGTAGTAGCGTGTTTAGCAACACAATAATAAATAACTTTTTTATTCATATAAGTAAAAAAAAAGTAGAAAAGTAAATATGTATTATTTTTTGCAAAGTAATAATATCAATTTATAGATAATGATCAAAACAAAGGGTATCTAATACTGATAGTGACTAGAACTAACAAACAAAACAACTGAAGGAAAAAGTATGGTCCCTTCGAGAAGTGTTTACAAGAAAAGGAAACAATTCCAAAAATGCAATTAGATCAGGCAATAATAAGTTTGATCTAGGTTCTCTATAGCCAGTGTTTCTAGGCGACCATTGGAGGAGATGATTTGACCTGATGGAAGGAATGATCCTTATTTAGCTAATGCATCCGCTGCGAAGTTGACTTCCCTGAATGAATGTGAGAACTTCATCTGCTGAAACAAATTTTTTACTGAGTTCCATCTATTTCTTGCAAACAAGGGAATTTTATTATCCTTAAAAGCCTTAATTGCTGCCATAGAATCTGACACGACCCAGATATTGCCTTTATGATTTTCAACTGCCCATTCAATCCCCAACAAAATAGCCACTACCTCAGCAATAAAATTAGAACAAATACCCAGTCCCATCGCAATAGTTGCTAAGGTTGAAGAATTGTGATCTCTGATGATTATCCTTGCACCTGCTTGGCCCGGGTTCCTTCTAGCAACACCATCAGAACAGATTTTGGTGACATGTGTTGGAGGAGGAAACCATCTGCAATATTTGATCGAAGAAGATTTTACAGGCCTCGCTCCTATACTTATGTTTGAGAGGAAGTTGGCTGAATTGAACATCATTCCTTTGATTCTACAAGAGCTTGTATAAGTAGAAAAGTATATATGTAACGAAAAGATAAAATGACTTATATAAGTAGAAAAGTTTTTTTTTTTTCAAAGTAGAGTTTTTTTGCTTTTGACTTATGAGAGAAGTGATTTTTACCTCGAGTTGCGTATTAGTTCATTTTTATTTTTTTTCCTTTTCACCTTTGCACCTCATTGCCACCTCACCACTACAACTTCAACTACTACCTCACCACTCTTAAATTGAATTATCTTTTGTGTAGTCATCTTTTGTAATAAGATCTATATATACATATTTATGTATGGGTTAGATGGGCTAACCCAATAACTCAGGTAATGGATTTGGCAATGAAACTATGGGTTAAATGGGCTAAGCCCATCTTTACTTGTTTTGGGTTAAGACAACCCAATATTTTATAGGTTATTATTTATATTTTCGTATATATGTTCATCAGTATACTTTAAACTCATTTTTGGACATCTTATACTCCAAATTAGCCTTGGGCTATTTCTGATGAAGTTGTAGCTCTTTGAATCTAATTTTCAGAATGGTATGGTGGATGATATTCAGACTTATGGTCTAGGAGTTATGGTCATTATAGTATAATATGTACATATGGGTAATTTATTAAGGAATAATGTTTATTCACTCAAAACTTTTGATTTAATCCACAAGATCATTTTGATTGGTACATGTCTTCAAATCATTAAACTAGGGACATAAGTCACATCAAAGTTTTGGTACACAAAAGTTTATCTAGTATTTACTATTTTTATTAAATATTTGACTAAGAATAATAATAATAAAGATTTTTTCTAACATCCACCTCCATTGCCACTAGATAGTGGTAGATTTACTACAATCACTACCACCACTAAGTATGATGGTTAGTCTACCACCACTAAATGGTGGCTAGTCCACCATTGTAGTAGCTAGTCCACCACCATTAATTTTATGATTTCATTTTCACCTATATAAAGAGGTAGTTTGTGAAGACAAGAAAGGGGAGGGAGATAAGAAAGAAGAGAGAAATATAAAGAGAGATTTTCAATTAGAAATAAGTATTTTCAACATCAAAAACAGAGTTTTTATACTAGATTTAGAAGCAAATCAAAGGAGGAGCTACTAATTCAATCTGATTAAGGATCCGCTTGATGTATCGAAAATTAGACAAATATATCTTATTTATGTTAAAATTTGATAATTTTTTTAAGTTTATTTACTATAGTTTTAATTTATTCTAAGTTGTTGAACTGTAATAGAGACCTAGCTGAAAGTATTTTGTTTAAAGTTATGAACTACGTAATGCTTGATCCCTAAAGGGTATGTAGGCAGCCGTAATGACGGTTCAACATAAAATATTCTCGAACTATAAACATTAGGCCATTCATGAGCTAAATGTATACTATTTATTTTTCTTATAGATAGTACAATACTAACTTAGGCGTCGGAGTGTTTTCTTTTGTTTTGCAGGTACCCTCCACTGTTGCCTTAAGAAAAATGGGTAGGAGTCCACAAATGTATAATTATTAGATTACAAGATGCATTATATTGTGGTTAAATATCTGGTATTGAACAATGAAGTAAATTATTTTTTTTATGCATAACGTTTTAACCATCATAGTAAAGTTAAATTTTTGTGCATGTCTTACTTATTTCATCATGATATGTTTTACATTTACGTACACTTATAAAGAAATATATATATATATATATATATATATATATATATATATATATATATGTATGTTTTCCTTTATGATGAGTTAACATACGAATTTTGAATCTTGAATTCAGGATTTACCCGTGATTCAGAATTTGGGGTGTTACATCAATACTATATTGTGATCTTTTATTTCTTATCTTATGATATGCTAACTTTTTTACTTATCGACTTATAAGTTAGTATTTTACCAAATAAACTTCTTTTAACTTTTGACTTCTCAAAAGTAGAAGTACTTCTACAATAAGTAGAAGCACTTTGACTTATTGTTGCCAAACACCCTTTAAATGTGTCCTTTATTTTGATTTTTTATAAGTAAAGTGGATGGCATATTGTAAATTCTATATTCTATGTGAGTGGTTAACCATTAGTTGATTCTATCCAACAGTGAATAGAATGTGTTTAAATTCTGTGTCAAATGCTATTTGAACATTTGATCTCAATGTTCAAATAGCATTGTCCCTTTTCACACTAGTAAAAGACATGTTATTATTATTGTTACACTCTGCTTACAGTTATCTATAGAACTCCGTAGGAATGATATAAGGGCTGACTTTTTTTATAAGAATGATCTTTTCATTACGTAGATCAAAATAAGTCTTTCAATTTTCTCTATGCGTGCACTTTTTTATTACAAATCGTGCCTAACAAAGAAATCCAATCTAAAGCACGTGAAACGCATGTTCACAAGCTTGTTACTTCTTGAGCAATTCTTTGATGGGGAAAGGGATCCATATGAGCCGCGGCCCTTCCCTAGGTAAATGTCATCCGATGATCTCACCACTCAAATCTCGAGGTCATATGACGGAATACACCCCGTGCATTCTGATTTGAGCCTCAAAGCATAATTTTAGACAGGTAACCTTAGACTGAGTAGCACAAGCCGAAACTTGACAAATTGTCCCAGCAAGGTGAGTTTGGAATCCATATTTTGGAGGTGTCTGTAGAGATTTACTTTTTTCTCTGACAGGCAAATACTATTCTGATTGAATCCAATTCCAAAGTCGCCAATTGGTGCAGGCTTCGTTCACTCAATTTAAGACTCACACCCAGATCGTCGAGATGGCCCTTTGCCCTATTCAATTTCGATGGGGTGTTTATCATGTGTGTCTAACACAATAATAAATAACTTTTCTATTTATATAAATCAAAAAGTAAAAAAACATACGTGGAATGCAAAAATAAAATAACTTATATAAGTAGAAAAGTTTTTTTTGTTCATAGAAAATTTAATTTTTTTTTGCTTTTAACTTGTGAGAGAAGTAATTTTTATCTCGAGTTGCGCATTAGTTCATTTTTTTCTTTTCTTTCCTTCCCACCCTTGCACCTCATTGCCACCTCACCTCTACAACTTCAACTACCACCTCACCATCGTCACATCACCTCATCATCACCACCTCACAAATGCCACATTACCACCACACATTGCCACCTCATAACCACCACCCTACCTTGCCATTTCATTGCCACCACCATTGCCACACCACACCTCACCATTGCCATGTCAGAACCATCACTATTCCCATGTCATCACTACACCACATTGCCATGTCATAACCACCAATATCATATCTCACCACCATTGCCACATCACCACCACTACCACGTCATCACCATTACCATGTCATCACCACACCTCACCATTGCCACGTCATCACTAAACCACGTTGCTATGTTATCACTACCATCGCCATGTCACAACTACCTTTACACATCGTCTCCAGCATGACACTACCATATTATGATATTAGACTTTTTATCTTGTGACATGCCATACTAACTTTTTTACTTACTTGTAAGTTAGTATTTTACCAACAAACTTCTCTTAACTTTTGACTTCTCAACAGTAGAAGTACTTCTACAATAAGTAAAAGCACTTTGACTTATGGTTGCCAAACATCCTCACCAATCTGGATCCCGCATACAAAACTTAAAACGCATCATGTCTACCAAATCAATAGTTCAATAACTCAGTAGGGGATTGACCTAAGGCTGTGTTTGATACCCACTCATTTCCACGGAATTAGAACTGTTTCCGAGGAAATGAGCCTTGTTCGGCTGTTTGGTTCATTTTGTACTTCCGTGGAACCATTTCCTCACAGACCCTATTTCCCTCAAATTTAATCTCCCCCAGGGAAAGACTTCCATGGAAGGCAAGGAAATTGCATCAAACGCACTCCCGTTCTTATCTCCTTCTCTCATGTTCATTTTCTCTCTCTCTTGCCCTTCACTCGTGAATTTTTTTTTTCGATTTCACTATGAAATTCATACCTTTCCCTCATTCAAAAGAAAAAACCCTAAATTTCACTAGTTTTCATGATCGGAGAACGCATTGATTACCAAATTAGGGCAAATTGGTCCTCATTTGAAGGACATTTGCTATCGACATGAAGAAGTAAGGATTTACAGCATTTGATCCAAAAGGTTTTAGGTTGATTGATTGATCATAAAAAAAAAGGTCAGGGTTTTTCTGTTTTTTAATTGATGGAAGTTGTTCGTCACTGCACCTGAAATGGAAACCAGAACGGCTCAGGAATTTGAGGATTATGTGGAAGCTATCGACCGGTTTCGAGTAGAGAGCACCACCATTTGACCCACTGAAATTATAATTTAATCCTAGATTTTGATTCGTGACGTCTTGATCTAAATTTTGGGTTTGTTCTTGCTTGAATTTCAGTAAGAATTCTGTGATTGTATCTCCAAGCAAAACATATGTGCAGGGCGAAGGCCAGAGAACCTGCTCACCCCCTCTTTCATACTTCCATAAAATTAGAGAGTGACAACCAAACAGAGGGATTAATGTTTCCATGGAAATGACCCTTATTCCATGGAATTATTTCTTTGCTATCAAACACAGCCTTTTATGATTTCCAACGCAAAAGTAACGATCGGGAATTAGATATTAGTTCAGTTCACAAGCACAGTAATAACTACTTGTTTCTATCTCTAAAAAAGGAGTCACCAATTCAGAAAAAAAGGAACTCAGTTTTAAAGAGAACAATCCCATCTTTCATTGATTATAATTTCTCTAGTTACATTTACATTATTATATAGGAGAAAAATCTCTTCCATTCTAAGGTCCTAAAAGTAGGCTATAAATATGTACAATGCCATTTTACAAATAAATTAAACGGATTCTCTGCGTGTTCACCAGAACGGACACCACCTGAAACATGGCACAATTAGTAAGGGTTAGAAACCAGAAAAGAAAAAAAGAAACAAACACAGAATATTCCAAAGAGCTGGTAAAGTAGAGAAAGGAATTAAATTTCTAGAATGCTTCATCACTAATTTAAGGGTTAAAGCTCATATTGATCAGGGTATTTTACAACACTTGAAACAGTACACATGCCATTTTAACTGAATTTATTCATCTGGAAATGGGTAAAAGGTTTTAATCTACAGAAAGGATAATTTCGGATTGAAGATTCAAAAGACAAACATCTAGTACACATTCATATTCTCCGTGGAGAATTTATATCAAGGAAAAAATTATGATAAAAGTGAAAAATGCAGCTATTTCAAATGGAAGCCTTTTATTGCTTACGCATTGAATGTAAAAACATACGTACCCAACATAGTTTTGACACAAATTCTCGTGTGATGTAGCTTGTATAATCAACTTCTGAACTTGCAGTTTAACAGATAAACCATGATCAACTTCACGAGTATCTCCAGAAATCAATGGACTGTGGTCTACCGCGTGTTGGATGGAGCTGGTTGTTCCAGACACTGAAGCACCGGTTGAAAAGTCACGTCCTGTAAGTTTATTACTCATCCGAGCCATAACGACCACAGCACGCTCATTTAAAACCTCATTAGCATCACCTAGTTGATTGACAGCCTACAAGTACCCAATTAGGCATGAATCAGTTGAATAATGCAAGCTTTAGAGATCTACAAATCTAAGAAGTAAGAATAAGAATACCTGAAGAAGTTCCCTTTCCCTAGCACCCCGTTGAGGTTGAGCAAGCTCCCTATTAGGTGCTGGTTCCTCACTATTCACAACTGGCTGTACGTGAGTGCTTGCAACATTGGATGTTTGAGGGACTTCATTAAAATTGAAAAGTCGCCAATTTATGAGAGGGTCATGTACAAAAGCCTGAAAAGGTAGCAGTAGGAATTTAGCAACTGTAGATACCCTGAGAGGCCATCTTACCAGGTCAACATGGAATTAAACACTACGAAGCCACACGATCAATAACAGTTAATATAAAATAGATATCTCATTTTGGAAATTAATGAAAACAAGAAATTAAGTTATTAACAAAGAGATAGGATAAGAAGGAATTTATTTTTAATTTTTTGCTCCACTTAAGAAGAAATATAAGTCATTAAAAGAGGCTGCTTGGAATATTAATATAAGGAGATGTTATGGGTAAGTGAAACATCTGTCTTCCGACGAACCCTCAAGTTTCTATTTACAGTAATAGAAAAGGGGATATTTGGAGACTTACTATATAGTCAGACAAATGCTAAGGCAAATGAGGGATGGCATGATGTTGGATGAAGCCTAATTTTCTCCTTAAAATAGTAACAAGGGGATAATAGAGGAGGGGCATTTTATAGAAAGTTAATATCTATGTGTTGGTTAAGTGATCATATTTAAGTGCCGAATCAAGTTTCTTCTTAAAATAGTGAATACAACTCCATGAAAATGTCAATGTTTTGGGAATTCCCAGACAAAGCCACAGCTGCTTTTGGGATCACAGTGAAGGTATAAAAAATATCATTTCATTAGAATGTTTCTGTTAGGCCAAAAAGGAAGACATTTTGACCAAAACATTGTGGTCACCACCGAAACAAAAGCGAAACATGCAAAACATTAAAAAATTTGGATGTTTCTTTTAGCTTTAAGTGGTCGTTTAGCTTTTAATGGCGACTGTATGAACAGTCTTGGTCCGTATTGGTAAGGTCCATTTACTTCTTTTTAGAATGTTTAAAAATGTCTTGGTCATCAGAATGTCACTGTTTTCAACTAACTGAAGCATTCAGTGGAAATGAGATTTACTAGCATGATTACAATTACATACTATTTGAAAAAAGAAGAAGAAGAAGAAATTTTGATTTCAATACCTCCATCATAGCCATGACACTATCCTTATTTGTTCGGAGGACTTGCATAACATTCTCGCAAGTCGACCTGAAGTTTCCCTCGATGCCACTAACTTCCATAGCTTTCACAAGCATTCTAGTCAAACGGAAAGGAACCTGTCTCATGATATTTAAGATTAATAACGTTAACTTTTTGAAAAAGCTGACACAAAGCATAAAACTGCAAAAGCTTATACAGTATATTTCCAAAAACATACCTTTTCAGGGAACTTCTCCCGGTTCATTGAAGCTTCGAAGCAATCTCCAAAATCAATATGCAAGATCTTCCCACTGCAAAAAATAATAAAATTATTATTTAATTACAAATTTCAACCATAATATTTCTAAATTGTTCTCATCAATGAAGAGAAACAGCGGTCTTGAAGTACCTATAACGATGTAGCATAAGATTACTTGGATGTCTATCTCCTAACCCAAGGAGATAACCAACCTGGATCAATAAATGCAATTCATCTGTAAGCTTCACAAAAATACAAGGCAAGGGTTCAGAGATTAGACACGAGTAATTCATACCATGCTCATGACAGCCAAGCTTCTTGTATAATTTGTCCTACGGTCTAGCCAGACCTCAGAAGTACGACTTTTTAACCAAAGAACCTACAACAATCAACACAAAAATGAGATAAATCTTCAGATAGCGTACCACAACGAACTCTTGATTCCACATGGCATTTGTTATACAAGTACTGAACTACTAAAGATAAAAGTGGTAGAATATACCCTTGCTAAGTCATTGCCTTCAGTATTCTGCAAAGCATGCTCAAACACTTCGACTTTAGCAATGAGTGGCAAGTGATCATAATCCGGAGCAAAAGCTAGCATAAGTTTGTGCTCTTGATTCAAGGTGATCTGTGAAGAAAACTTAACGATAAGATTAACCTTACCGACTTTAATAACTAGAAGAAAAATTAATCAACTCAAACCAACCTTTCTGGCATCCCTGTATTCCCGAATCAAATGGTGCAAAGTATCACAGTGTGGAACCCATCCAATTAACCCACTGTTTGGAGATAATGGGATGACAGCATAACGTTGAATAGAAAGATCCTTCTCTGCCGTTTTTCTTGCGTTCTCCAGCAAGGTATTCACCAGACCAAAAAGCTAAATAAAAAATTGTTAGTCAGTAGTCAGTACTAAGTTTCTGCGTAATAACAAGCAAGGCAGTACGTATAATATTCAAATCTGATAGTAATTTTCATTTATAATATGGCAGTATAATGTGCTTCCTTGGTATAATACTCTGATCTAATATTATTTATCAACACAAATAAATAAGTGGAGGCATAGTCTATTACAATGGAAGCATTACCTGCATGACACGCTCATCTTGACGCAAATCTTCATGGCCCTTCAGCAAAAAAGCATAATCATCTCCATCACTTCCATGAATTGTTAACTTTCGGGGCCGCTGTTTAGATGTTATCACAACAAGCTGTGGTGCAAATGAAGCAATGGTAACCACAGGTGACCCTGAAATACAAAAGTAGATGCAAAATTCAGTTCAATAGAAACTTCGATCCAACTCCAATAGATAAGCATCAGATCTATGTCCAGTCACCTGCACGGTATGTTCCAGGCACAGCAAGCTCCAAGTCGCGGCAGTTAAGCAACTCTGGGGAAACAGACTGCAATTTTGAAAATTGATGAGAAAAGTTACAAATGAGATCATTAAAAGACTATATTCACAATAAATATCAGTTGTGTGCTCCTTGCCTGCAAGTCTAGGGTTGTAAGACTGGGAAGCTGCTTGTCGATACGCCTGAATACATGATAATAAAGATCCCAAGCCTGACCAAGAAATAATTTAGTAGTCAATAATAGTTTTACCAAAGCAGCTAGATTGACAGTTGTCCCCAATTGAGTAGCAGAAATAAAACAATAACCATTGAATACAACTATGGTCTTTCAATGAATGCTGTTTCTATCGTCCACTTCAGGTTCTTTGAATTTTCTCTGAATTTCTCCCCCATAGAGTTCAGAACAATTTCAAGGAAGTTCAATTTAATAAAAAAGTTCCATAAAAAAATTGTCAATTTAACAAAGTGACTAGTATTACCAAAATGTAATAAAAAACACTGAATTCAAGCAAATGATAAACAAACATGATGACAACTCTACCACTCATATGCTCGTCTTTCTAGTGAAAAGGAAGTATATAACATTTATTTTTTGTCCCTTACTGAAATATCTTTAAGGAGAAAAATTAGATTCCTTCTATATACCGTAGATTCAGAAATCTATTGCATTTAAACTTTCAGTTTTTCTTTTCTTTTTTCCTCATTCCTTGTAAATTTTTTGCCGTTTTGGCCTTTTCAATAACTTTCTTGGCTATCCAAAAAAAAAGGCAGTGATACAGCTTGAATGTTGAAAAGAAAAATATGAAGTTAACTAATCACCTGACAGATTCAATAACAATAAGTGCTTGATATTGAATTTAACCCCTATAAGTTGTTTCTGACTCAAAACCCTTAAGGGAGCAACATGTGAATGTGATAAAGCTATCAAATGTGAGAGTAGAGTATAGAAATCTTCACACTTTGTCAAGGATTTGTTGTAAATAGTAAAAGCTGTTGAAATATCTTATGTTAGCATTGCTAAGTATGTGAAGAAACAAAAACATTTGGCCAAATACACCTAAACTTTGCCATTTTTTCAGTTTATGCTTCCAACATTCTGCTCTACAAAGCATATCCATGCTTTTAACAACTCATTGTTTTGTTATAAATAAGTTAACGGACATCCTGAATATCTGCATAATAGTAATGGTCAGTTTGGGTTATCTCTTGACTACTGATCTTAATTCGTAACCACCATCATGGATGTATTCAAGTCAAAGACTCTTACTATGTATACTGTCTTTGTTCAACAACTATTAGAGCCCTTGGATGTCAAAGAACCCCTTTGTCCTATCAGTCTTGCATTAACACGGTCTCTTGTCTCATCATATCATTTAGTCAACTCCAAGTTGAAAAACCAATGTGACTTGGCTTCAGCCCACATCAAACCAATGTGAAAAATGTAACATGTTCTAGGAGAGAAGAAAAACCCTCATAATGCAAAGGGGAATATTTTTAGCTCCTCAACCCCAAAATACCACTTGGCAATAGTGGTGGGCATTGAACATGGGAGTGGTCCCCTAGCGATTTCAAGAAACAACATGACCAAAAATAATACACCACATAGCGTTTCTAGGTTCCTTCTCAGATACATAACAAGGATTGATTAATAGAAACTAGAATAAAACAAGCAGCATCACACTTCTCCATGAATGAAGAAGCAGATTAACCCAAATGAAACAGAAATTAAATTTTCTCCATCTACTATTAGAAAGCAGCACGCTAAGTTCTACATGTAGAAACTTTCTGATACCTGAGTAAGTTCAGCATCTTTCCCAGTTCTCTTATATTTCATGCAGCATTCGTAGGCTTCAAGTAGTTCACGACCATAAGCCTACTTCCATGGAAAAAAAAAAACTGTAGGTTAAACAGTCAACAGGAATGGTTAGTCTGAAAGTAGGATATGAATGTTTTAAGAGTCCATAATACGTGCAACCCTTGCTGGATTTGTTGAAAGACTTAGAAGGTGAAGATTGTGTGCCCAAGCTCAATGAAGCTATTTCAAAGGTTGCACATTCAGTGGTAACATTGTACCTAAAGCAAGGGATAAGAAACTTTAAGCTTTAAGTAGGACCAAAGATGGTCCATAGCACAACTGGCATACTAGAACTCAGCTTCATCTTGGCTAGAAATGGGCTTCAACTTAGAAGATCAGTTATTCAGGGATTCAAAACCTAGTAGTATAGATAATGCTTCAAGGACATAAGCATTCATCATATTGGAAGGCAGTAGTCATTGTTGACAAAGTTTCTGCTGAACTATTCATTGACTTGGGCCATGGGTCAACCATGTTTAAGATCTATGACCTGGACAGGTCAACTAGTCAATCCCAATTTAGGTCACCTGGTTAGTGGACGATGGTCCAAACCTTTCAGTAGCTCAGCTCCAAACCACAATACCACTAGCTTGAGTCATGGAAGACAAAACCAAGGCTAGTATCCCAAGGATTGATAAAACTACCTGAATGAATGTCTGTTCTTTTATGGTGTGAGCCCCCTCCTCAAGCTTTTCATGCAGTGGCTCCAGCACATTTAACATCCCCTCAATGTTATGTTCACCAAAATACAGCCGGCTAGCTTCTTCAAGTGCTTCATGCCACATTTCATGCCAAAGTATTGCAACCCTGATCAACTCCTTAGACACAAGTTGTGCCTATATGAATAGCACTACATAATAAGATGACAAGCACTAGCATGCAAATTAAAGAAAAAAAATCAGAGTTTAATTGCTAACCTGATCCACAAGTACACCGCTATGCTGCCTAACTTTATCAACCACTTCTTGAGCTGCAGCTCTGCGCAAATTGCTGATTGATTTACACGCCACAAGAAGAGGGTACATAAGAGCCTGCCAGAGGGATGGAATTACATTTCTTAATGTGCCTCTCAAAAAGAATGATCTTTTTATTAGTTGCTACAAAAAGATTATATATAAGAACAATACCACAAACAGTAGAAGAGCAACAATTAATGCTTTATAAGATTAAAGACCAATTGCAGAGAAACTGAATCGATCAAATACACAAGAATTCCCAGAAAAGGTTATCGTTGTTGAACTCAAGTAAAATTCATTACAGAATTTCATCTACTTCTTCAAAGAAAAAAAATATTCAAATGACTGACACAGAATGCAGTCATCAGAACATAAACATTTGACAGCGAAATCACAGTTACCCATGTGACAGGGCTATCAAAGTTACTTGAATTACTTTTCATTTTCCCACTTTGCTAAAAATCCTTTTAATAAAGGAAAAGAGAACTGATGAAACCATCAAAAGCAAACCTGTGGATGTCCTCGCCCTATTCGCACCAAAAGTGATTGTATGAGTTCTCTCACAGCGCGGTTATTTGAATGTATTCTGGCAATTATTTGAGGTAAAACAACCAGCCATGTGTCAATATTAACATGCGCAAATCCTTTCTGAAGTGCCATTTGAACCTCGGCAGTAGCTCCATGGTTAAACCACAATGTGAGAAGACGAAGAATATCCTGGAAGAAAAATAGCAGATCATTTAAAATTCCAAAGAGTAATCCAAGTAAGACTTGACATCATTATATATTACACTATTTATAGACCGGAACCTAGGACATTACGTTAGATTTGACATTCAATGAGCAGCAGAGACAAAGTCTGATAGATTAAGGATCTATCTATAATCTTAGTTCAGAAATAAACAATAATCTGTGAATGAAATTAGAAAATAGAAAAAATCAACGCAGCAAACAAATACACGAATGTATTGTGTGCTCTAAGAGTGTCCGCATGTATATATGATACTTTTTATGTAGTTAACTTAAAAATAAAATTTTATGTATAAAAAAGTATGAAACTAGAAAAAGCAAAGGAAAGATGGGTCAATGTAAGAACAAGAATATTTACTATTTAACAAGTGCGCTATAAGTTTTGTGTTTCTTGAGGTAATTTATAATTTAAGAAGTTTAATGTACAATACTATTTGCATCGAATTTGTTTTTTTTTTCAAGCTCCTTTTTCTAGCTGAAAATGTCTATTTTTTCAGAATGGAAAGAATATATTAGCTGAAAATGTCTATATTGCAAACTTATTATCATTGTCTTTTAAAAGCATAATTCTAATCATTTTTTGGTAAAGTCTTGCTGTTATGGCTCTTAGAGCAAATGCCTTAGTGACTAACACAATATTTTCAGCTGCATAGGTTCTCTGTTGTATTTGATGGTTCAGTGAACTTCAGGCATATTCCTTTTCAGCCGTTGCACGCTAGCCGCTGGCGCTAAAGTTTTTCAGCCGCATATCAGAAAACTCAAAAGAAAACTTACACTACATTTTCATTATTTCCAGAAATATTTCAATATTCCACCCTGGTCCAAATACTTCTATTTCCATCTGAACAAAATATACCTCAAGATAGTGCATATTACAGATGATCTTACACTCAATCAAGTTGGCAAAATGGAAAGAAATTTCGTTAGTGCAACCCTAGGATGTGCAGTAGACAAGAAACACACTACCAACTGGGCAAAATTTTACCTGTAAACTATCATCCACTCCTTTAGCAGTTGCTGCACATGCAATTGAATGAAAATACCCAGTAACAGCTGCGACAACATACTGCCCAGCAAAATCAGGGAAGCCTCTCAAGGTGTAATGTGACATGACTGCAGTATTGAACAGTGCCCAGGTGTGCCATGCTTTCGCCCAACCAGTTGCATATTGAGTAGCATTCCTAAATGCAACAAGGACTTCTGCAGACCATAACAGTCAATCAGCAGAAGGATAGATTGAAGAGAACCCAAAACTAGTAAATACCAAAGAATGTTAACAACCTTGTATAGAATCGTCATCCAACGCAGGACAAAGTGCCCACTGCCAAGCTCCAAGTTTCAGATAGACACGAGCAAGAAGGGGAACACATGGACTTGAAGAACTAACTAAACCAGTTGGCGCCCCTGGTGGATTGCTCACTGTGCCAGAAAGCTCTATAGCCAGATCCTAGAAAAGACAAAAAAAATAACATATGTATAAAGGCCAAGCAAAAACAAAACTAAATAAGTCCATCATAAAGCAGGAATCTACATGCTTTAGAAAGATAAAAGAAAGTTCTGCTACCTGCAACCTCACAAATGCTTCCCTTCGCTTAAGATCCTCCCCGAGAGACCATTGATACTTCAAGTATGCCAATATCACTTGTGGAGGTCCATGATATGGTAAATTTCCCAGTGAGGTTTCTGGGTCATACTGGATATAATAAAGAACGAAAATGAGATAATGTACCACCAAGAAGGAACTAACAAGCACAGCAAGAGAATTTTTGCACCATTAAACATGCACTACCGACCTGTAAGAGTTTGACTAAGGTGGATCGAGCCTGACTTATCCTAAAATTTTGTCGGCAAAGAGAAGCAAACTTAAGCCATGTATCTATGTCTTCTGTCGGGGGGAGCACAAGTGCTCGAACTGCCAGAATTGCTTGCCATACCTGTAAATTAACATGCGAAGGGGTGAAGAAACAGAAACATTGTGTGTGTATAAGTGAATAATGCAGCTGAGAAGGCAGCACTGAATCAGCGGATGAGGAATGCAAGAAAACAATACTGCCAACAAGGAAGTTATTGACATCTAAAATTAACAGTAAAACATGCAGGATTTACTTTACAGTTTCCAAAACAAATAAAATAAAATAAAAACAGAAAAAAAGATGTTTAACTTCATGCAGCACAAACTGGAACTGAAATTACTCTCTCGCCCCTATAACAGTTCAAACTAATTGAAACTTCACAAGAATATATCAAAGGAAATTAGATAATTAATATGTTCAGTCCAAAATGTAAAAGCATATCCACCTCAACATTCCGCTTCGTTCCTCGTATGCGTTCAGTCCACATATTACGAATTAGGGCTCGCCGACCTTCAGCAACAGGGTTCCCCACTGGAAGAGTACAGTAATCAATGACCTGTGATACATAGTAACAAAGGTTAAACAGAGGACATGGACCAAGTTTGGCATGTTCATACAGGTGAAAACCTGTCAACACAGTAATGACTTCAAGAATTGAGATGGAGTAAGTGAGTAACCTCTTCTAATTCTGACAGCTGTTGAACTCGGACCATATTGCTGTAAGCACGATCATAACTCTCAAGAACCTAGCAAGAACAAGAAAATCCTTTGGTATCAGAACTGACACAAAGCTCAAACGGAAAATCAATTCTTTTATGAACAGGAAGTAAAAAATCTGATATTTCTGCAGTGATATAAATACCATAAAATTATATAGAAGATCCATGCAACATAACCAACCTAAATGTAACACAGAATGTGTGACAATATCAAGCAACATACATCCAATGCAATAGAATCAATTGGAGCTTTGGCACACAGAATAGTTGCAAAGACCCCTTATATGAAGGTCAAAACAAGGTAAAGTGATGTCTAATAAAGATAATATAAAGAATAACTCCACTTTATACATGAATTAGGATAAATGCTTAAAGCTTCAACTTAACCAACTTAAGTATCATGGTTCAACTGAAACAGAAAGCTAAAGATATACTAACATGTTAATTTAAAACTTGTTACAAGGCTCCAAGCAGAGCTAAACAACTACAGAGGCTCCAAGGCCCAAGCAAATTTAAAATCATCTCTAAGTTATCCTT
Source organism: Macleaya cordata (assembly GCA_002174775.1). Taxonomy (NCBI): domain Eukaryota; kingdom Viridiplantae; phylum Streptophyta; class Magnoliopsida; order Ranunculales; family Papaveraceae; genus Macleaya; species Macleaya cordata. The sequence continues at coordinate 113,064 of MVGT01002368.1, read as the reverse complement.
GCAGTATCCTATTCCTTGAAAGAGAAGCTTCAGCTTTGTTTAGCCTCTCTTTCTTCAAAACAAGCAGTCCCCTTATCGTTCTTGAAGCTACCTAACCACAAGGGGCCTGGATGCCAAGCTAGCATCCATAAAGTTTTCCAATCCCTCAAAATATCACCATTAATCACTACCACTGCCTTTTAAACATTTTAGAGCTTTGAACCAATAAGACAGATGACTTATTCTCAAAGGATTTCTATGAAAGAATGCTGCCCAAATACAAAAAGAGCCAGCTTGCAAACCAGAAATGAACTCCAAAATGTCATTAGGGAAGTTCCAAAAGACGTCCAAGACACTAATGTTGAAGATGTGGTCCACATTGCCATAGCCTTGTAAAAACAGGGAGACAAAAAACTTACCAATGCCGCAAGCTCTGTCGCCAAACATTTTCTTGCTCTCTCTACAAACTCACGTGCTTCATCATACTGGAAGGTAAGAGATATAATTATGCACAAATTATGCCTATATAGACATAATTTTGAAAGGTAGATCAATGAGGAAGATTCTTACCTTTCCACGACGAACCAATAGAACAGCCCGAAAGAAAGTACCATTACTACTTCCATCACCAGTTGCAGCAGTATTCCCTAATATCCGGAGCTTGGTTTCATCGCCATCATCCAAGCGAGATACATATTCTGCCATTTGATCCCACTCCCCCATGTTCCATGCAGCACTAGCAGCCTGGAACATATACATCGTACATGTAAGTAGAAGCCACAAACAAAATTACAAAAACTTAGCAAGACAATATAACCCAACCATTGGTGCCATTTCCAGCCGAGCTGCAGGCTCAGCAGGGGTCCAATACTCCTTGCAGAGGTTGTTAAGCTCTTCCCAGCGAGCCAATGCAGCAAGGCATCGCATTTTCCCTACAAAATATATGCAACATACAGAAGATTTAGCCCCTATAGTTATGACAAAGGGTTGAAATATGGTAAATTGGTTGACATAAAAGACCAACATGTGTATCAAAGGATCAACATTACACATTGAAACAATCTAGAACATATACACATATATTGTGGGTAGCATGTGCATTCTGCACATGATGTTACATTGTAATGTCTAACAGAGGCCTTTAAGCTAGTTTTCAACTTAGAAGCAAAGGCCAGTTTAGGAGCTTCTAAGCACTTTTAAAGATGGTCACTTGGTGATTAACCAATTGGCATAACGTTTTTTTTTTTTGGTAACCAATTGGCATAACAAAACGTGCTTAAATGGCCCAAACTGTAAACTCCAAGATGCCAACAGATTCCCACCAAGTACTAGTTGGCTCCATGCGGTTTCCCATCCAAGCATGCCACAAACTAAAAGCAGGGTATGCTACTACCCTTTCTCCGACTAATACAAAAAAGTGATGTTTCTGATGCATATGTTCATATACGATTTTGTGCGAGTGGGAGTAGTTATAGGGACAAGTGGAGAGGTTAGTTTCGTTTTCTTGATAAAAGAAATTGTTTCAGAGACTAAAAATCCTTTTTTTTTTTGGAATGATAACTAAAATATCCTTAGTTTTTGAATGACTACAATATCCTTCATATGCTTAGTTATTCAAAGCTTTTAGAATTTAGAAAGGGGGAGAAGGCAAATTGAATATGAGGCCATGGACTCCAACACAATATCAGTACGGGTACCCCCTGGCTCTAAGGTTGGTATATATAAAGAAGCACCTAAAAAAAACTTAAAACATGTAAAGCCTAAAAAGTGTTTCACCTCATGATGATTAAAAAAATTCTTAGCTGCAGCCCAAGAAATGATCTTAGTGGTAAATCACTTGATTAGCCAGAAGATATTATCACTTCATGTCTGGAGATAATTAAGTGTTCATTGACTATTTATTTCCGAAATAAGAATTTCCAGCTATGTCTCCTCTCCCAAATTTTTTTTTTTGGATGAACATCACCCCTCCCAAATTAGCACCTGCTTGCACTTCGAAAGAAGATTTAAAGTAGTATTGTTAAGCAATTGTGGTAAACATACCCTGACAGTTTGAAAAACATAGTAAATTATCCATTTAAAAATGACCAAAGCACGGGAAAATTTAGGGATTTAACATGTAAATGTTCAATAATATAACATCAGCTTCTGATGGAAATCATGGAACTCAAAGCTATCGAGCACATTCGAACAAAAGATTGAAGGACGAAATGACAGACCTAATGTAGCATCCAAAATTATATGGGGACTTGATGCCTGAGATGCTTTGACAGTGTATGCCTTGAGAGCATCATCCCATCGCTGCAGTTTTTCATACCTTTACACCAGAAAATATGAGAAAGAGCATCTTCATCAATACAAGAGATGCATTGTAACAACAAGAAGGCATAGGATAAATGACATCAAGGTTTACCAGCAAGAGGTGCTGAATCTATAGACTATAGCAAGTCATCAAAACCCTCTCTCTCTAACATCAATGAAATTTGGGTTAAATATATGGAATATCTAATCGCTTAAATTTACCAGGATTCCTTCAGTTGAACATCCAAAAGTTGCTGAGCGTAGGTCAGTATTCCAACAGCAGCCTGGGGAAGCAAACCTTGATTAATTGACACACAAACACCATGCTAGACGATAAACTCGTTGAATGCAATATTTTGATATAGAGGAATAACAGACCTCATGCTGGTGTAACTGATTATTTATATGTATAAGAGCTTCAACAACAGCAACTGGGTTTGCATCCATCTTTTTGGAGCGTGCACCTTCAAACTCCATTTCCTTGTAATGCAGAGCCTTTGCGAATGCTCGACACTGATGAAAAGTATTGCTTCAGTAAAACCCATGTAATATTAAGGAGAACCCTTGAACAGTACCAGTAGTGTAGTTAGCAAACCCATAAGAATCCCATGCAAATGAAAACATACCTTCTCGGCAAGAGCACCAAGGAGTCGGATATCTATGGGAAGAGGTTTCTCATCGTGTTCCATAAACTCTGCCTGCAATAATCAGGGTTTAAGATCATCTCTTCAGATGGCCTAATTATGAAATTCGAATAAATTGTTGGGCTAGAATATGTCGGTCCTATACTGTACATACTGCTGCCTACTGGCATTTCTAGGATACTTTCACATGCCATTAATAAATCCAAAATGGATAACCTCAAATTGCAAACCAGTTTAATGGTAAAAATTCACAAAATTCAGAATGTATACCAGTACCTTCATATAATTATTGACTCAACTCTTTAGTTATGTTTGGAAATAAAAGTTATACCTGTTCTTGGAAACACACATACATGTTATTGGAAGTATTTTATTTTTATGATAGCCTTATAGTTGGTTTCAGACGTTACAATATGCTAATATCTCATCTTTCGCTACTAAATGTATACCACTGAAATGATTTTTGACTAGTGTACCACATACAACAGTTTTACATAAATTGCCAACTTTCAAAACATAACCGTATTTCTTTCGTACTTAACTCTCAAACCCTACCTGGGTAGCATAAGTAACAAGAAACATATGTCAGCAAAAAGTTTACATCACAGTAAATGACAGTAATTCCTTCAAAAAAAATGCTTACCAAGTTAAGGAGTGTTGCCAGAATTTCAGGAGGAATATTTGGAGACGAAAATGCCATTTCTAAACTCCGAACTAACTGTTGCTGACAAGTTTCATTCAGTTGAGCCCAACAACTCACAAAACCAGCCGCAAACAGCTCCCGCCCAACAAAAGGCTGCAATTTCGGAAATCAGGACCCGAACTTCAATGTAAGGATAATTTTAAGTAAGAACAATCTGTCACGCACCTGCAATTGTGCAAGCCTTGCACAGGTCCGTAAAGCAGGGGAAGGAGACTCTTTGAGAAGTTCAATACTAAAATGTCTCATCCACTCTGCCCAATCTTCCTTAGTACTCCGTTGAGAAGCCTCACCAGCTGTCCTTAATCGACCATCATTAACCTGTAAGAAACTAAATTAAGTTACTAATATTTCTAGTCTCATAAAGTAGAGAAAAAAAAGGTATACAAACTCAATGAATTAGCACACATAATGACATAAGGGTCAGAATACTTCCTAGACTCGTTTAATAAAGGAAAAGGATGTACATGCTAAGTGAAGTATCTAATGTAACAAACACAAAAAGGGTAAGACCAAGTCACATGGGTCAATGGGCTAGTTAGGGGTAAAAAGTTATGAATAATGAATGCCTAACATATGAAGACTGCAAGGAAATCACAAGATCCACACCAAAAATCCAGAATAGCTAGAAATTTCTTTACAGAAGCTTGAGGTGCTTGACAACTTAAAGATCATCGTATTGTTTTTTTTTTCTTAATAGATAAAGATCAACGTCTTGTTTAAAGAACATATTCGAGCGTCATATCTTGATCTCTCAACCAAAACAACATATTTGCACCACAAGTAAGCAGAAAATACTAATAAAGAAAGACCCAGGGTAGTCTAATAACAAGATAGGCAGCATGAAATACTAAATTTTGAAACACGATGAAATTTAGACCCAACGGAAATACTAATTTTTGAAACACAATGAAATTTAGACCAAACAAAAATAAAATTATATTAAACAAAAGTAGATCCATTGAACCTTACTCCAGCTCAATGTAGGATTGAAATAAGGGTTACTAAACAATATGTTTTTCTATGACAAAAACATCAAAAGTTGCATGAAGTACCAAGAAGATGATAAAAAATGCACTCCCAAGCTGAAACAATACCTAAACAAAATCGCAAAACTTCCGATCTCAAGTTGGAATAAAAAAAATACTATAGATATTCTGAATCACAAAATAAGAATGGATAAAGAGGGGATTACACAAGGTCACTTTCTACTTCTTTTCCTTCCTTTTTAGCAGTAGGTCACTTTCTTTTTCTATCACTTAACAATGTTTTCAATGTGATCAATGAAACAAAGTAAGTTTCTCCTAACATCTTTGCAATATTAAAGTGCCACATTAATATAACTCGGATTCTGACAACATACAATCTGACAGTAATGTGACTGTGACTCAAGCATGCACGTAGGTAAGAAAGAATGGGCAGACAGTAATATTGACTAGGCTTGCAATATTTAACGCACCAGATAGAGTAAGTTTTTCCTCAACATCTTTGCGACATTTGAAGTACTAGACAGTAATATGACTCAGTTTTTAACAGAAAATCTGACAGTAACGTTATTGATTCAAGCATGCACATAGATAAATAGACAAATAACTCTCCAGCACTCTATCTAGAAAAGAAATTACTTGATGGCTTCTTAGCTGCTTGTGCATCTCAGGTCCTTCCTCAAAAGGGTCGTTCTCCACATCATTCAGAGGGTCACTTATAACCTCAACAGGATGTCGTCGAGTCAATCTCTCGGCAGAACTCCCCAATATCAATGGCTCACGTCTTCGTAAACGACCTTCAATTTCCTCGAATTCCTTATGCTGGAAAAGCAATTCTTTATGTATAAATCTCCATGCAAAAAAAAAAAAAAAACATATATTCACAAAATCAAAATATAAAAAGAAAACAAGGTTTTCAACAATAAGACTTAGATGAAGACCCGCAAACGGTGTTTCAACAAAAGTTTATGGATTGATGGTATGAAAATGGTGAAGTCCTCCCCAAGGGCATGCGCCAAACAGCAAAGGGCATCAACAGAATCCTTCCTAAGCTCATCATTCTTTCTGCAAATGAAAAGCATACACAACTGAAGCAATAAATAGGTTGTAACAGATTAGGGAAGACAAAAACTGGTGCAAGAAAACTCAATGAAGCATTAAATAATTTCATCCATATATCAGCTGACCTTTACCATAGCTTAGTAGGAAAGGGAGACAACAAAAGAATCAGTATAAATCATCCTCATCCTCATCATCATCATTCGTGAGAGATCCTAACATTGCAGTCAGCAACATGGATCCGATTTCACAACAAATCCTTCTAAAGCATATCTTTGGTCAAGACATGTCTATTGAGATATTTCCATGCTATCTCCATCCATGACATTTCCAGTCTTCCTTTCATCCCTTTAAAAGCTTTGTTGCACTAAATTTTCCTTCTCACTGTCCCATCATCGATCTTAGTTATACATGTGAAACCCATCCCAATCAGTCTCCTTATTTTATCTCTCAGTAGGGCTATTCAAGAAACCTGTAACTTATTTATTTCTAATTTTGACTTTCCTATCATACCACTATTCCATCTCAACACTTCAATTTCTTCAAGACTCATGCATTCTTAACTACCCGAAATTCAGCCCTAAAAGACATGAATAGCCTTATTATCTCTCTAAAAAGTTTTCTTTAGTTTGAACAAAGGCCACATAATTTCTCCAGAGATGAACCGCCACTGGGGCCACTCAGCACTACCTCTATCAGTCGCATACATACCATCTCCATCTCTGCATCTAATTCAACTGCGAGAAAAGTGATCTCTTTGAGTTGCTTCTTGCTTGCTAATCTTAGGTAGGGGTGCAAGTTACTTCTCAAAAGCCATTTTGCTTCTTTTTTCATTCTTTTCTGTACCCAGTGAGTCCCAACATGATAATTGTTGCCCACTATCTCACTCCAAACATAATTTTATGTTCCATAACGACAACATCCACCTTAAGAAGCACATGAACTTTCCCCTTGAGAGACATAAAGCGCACTCAAGCATGCAAGAATGTCCAAGTGCTTCTTCCAAGACATAGATCAATAACAGCAAAAGTTTGTCTCACTTTTACAATCAGATATATCCCAACTAATAAGCATTGAAATTTGTTTAGAGAAAGATTACTAGAAACACAGGCTTTTTTATTTAACATAAATTTTCAAATAGATAAAAAAGAATAAAAATGTATACAAATGCAAGCAACTGACCCATCCAAGACTAGCTTCAAATGGTGCACTAGGGCTGATACGTGACCAGAAACCTGGAAAAAGGAGAAGGATGAGCCAAAAAGAAAAAAGCAAAGTAAAATTTCAAATGGCATACAGGCTCAAAACCAAGCTTGAAACCTAAAACAAGTAGCGTACTACCTGCACACAAGGGATCAACCTTGTAAGAGTCTTAATAGCAGCACGTCGTATTTCCACTGAAGCATCCACTTTAAACAAACGAATGAGTGCAGGAAGAAGTAGATGCATGTGCTCATCCAAAGTTCCTACAACACGAATACTTATCAGAATGTCCAAATTGATAGGCATAGTTAAAGAATTGGAAAAACAAATAGGTTGGATACAAACATAACAACAAGAAAGTTGAAGAATACGAACCACCAAACACTTCAAGGGTATGCAGAATATCAAGAACATTGGTGTAGTCATTACACCGTTCAGCGTCACTCAGTACTTGAATACAGCATGGAAGAATAACAGGAAGATATGTCCTGAATTCATCATTTAGTGCCAGGCAAAGCTGTTCTACTAGGTGGAGAACCTGTGTGGTAAACAACATCTCCAGTAAGATGGAAACTAAGAACTCTTCATTGAGTATTGCAATTTGGCATAGAGATAACACCAACAAGGTGCCACACTTACGGGTGAGCCGTGCACAGGACGATTAGATGCCGGTAAACTGAAGGAAGACCACAATTCGGATATAAGAGACAGCAACTCTGGCAAATACTTGCGTACATGCTGCACAAACACAATACCACACCTCACTAGAATTCTCTTAACATAACTAAACGATCAAAATGTGTATGTGAAAATTCGAATGAACTATGATGTCTTCCACGGTTCATTCTTACCTGGCGCACAATAGATACCAATGTTCCGAGCTTCCAAGTTATGAACTCCTTAAGTCCATCTTCACAAGTGCGAACAGTGTGGAAGAGATCAGGCAAAACCTGCAGGCAAAAAGCAATAAGTATCATATGCTACTCAAGTATAGCCTCATCTACTCAGAGTCAGGATCAATCCACCTCAATCTCAAAGTTTTCAAGTGAAAAAAATGTGTTCATACTTTTCTCTCTTTTTTGAGAATGATTCAAATTTATTGATAAACTAGTAATACAAAGCAAGGGGACAGGCCAAAATGGCCGTCACCCACCCCCCTAGAAATTCATGAAATATTTCTCTTGTGCTCTTCCTTTTATTCTCATTTTCAAAGATTAATGTTTCAGTCAGACTCCAAGCTTGGTCAGTTGACAGAATGATGTCTCAATCATGATGGAACATGACACTGAGAATCTCAATACGTCCCAAAATGCAAGTATAAGGAAGAAAAGAATCATTAATTAAACCTAAAAAACAATGATAGGCATGCGTTGGTGCTTGACACGGATGAGAGTAATCCATCACAGTAACTTCAGAAAAGGCAAAACATGGACATGACCTTATATTTTTAGTAGAGAACAAACAATCATTTTTACTTATTAGTGGACAAAAAAGCAAAGCGAAGACTAATACTAGTTCTTTTTTTTTTTACGATTGCAAAGACTAACACAAATGTGGTCACATGTCTCGAGAAATGTCTCCATGTTGATGTATATCTAATAAAGGTACAGCCCTTAAAATGGATTATCCTTGTTATACAGAACTACAAAATTTGCTTAACTGTGCAAATGATATGTTGTCTATATTTTTCCAAAAAAGCATGCTACAAGGTTCTATTACTTAAATTAAGGTTAAGGTTATGGTTAATCTAGGAAATGGGCTGAAACGTGCAAACTGGACCAGCTACATGCCTATGATCCTTGATATCATCCCCTCGGGCTGAAGCCCTACTTTGAATCATGCTCTTTTATCTCTAAACAAACTTTTTATATTAACTAGCCAAAAAGAAAATAAAACTAATAACCAGGATAGAACTGGAAACAACCGATTAAAAAATAAAAATGAAAATGAAAAAATATACTGAGTTTCAGCAACAGTAGGAAATTAAAATTATAGTTTACTTTGGAACTGTTCAGTTAGCGAGCATTCGATAGAAAGGCTTTACTCAAAAGTAACAGTTACAAATTTTCAGAAAGGACTGGTACTATATTGTTATCTCGATGTGGACCCAAAATTGTATCATTTGGTGTGTCAAAAGAGGTGTTGCAGCCTCATATGTAAGTAAATAGATGTGAAATTTTCAATTAGATCAGGCGCTCGTGTCACAAGGATTTTCTGAAGTCACTTCACTGGTAAGCAGATACTCCCAGTTTTTGGAATAAAAAATAAAAAATTCTTAAGATAGAACCTGACACCACATTTGATTGCATGTAAAGCAACCATCAACAGTACCTAGAAGGCGACAGGATGACTGTTTAACAAACGAGAGGAATTGACTATATTAATATAAGAGGGAAATTTCCATCGTATGTTCAACTTCAAAAGGGAACAATTGTTTCACCGTTCCCTTTCCCATAACGTGGCATTCATCTTAATGTCAAACTCAAATAATCAACACATATCGGACATCAACTTAAACACCACTGTAAAGTTATTGGACTCACCTTTGGTAAATATGGAACGCACCCAAGGCCCATTGACTAATTTCACAGGAAAAAGAAAAGAAAAGTACAAATGGTTAGAAAGCATAAAAAGCTAAATATTCTAACCAAAAAAGAGAACAATGTTCAACTACAGAGACGTGAGACTATACCTTGAATATAAACATAAGTGAACCAACCACTTTTTGATGATAGCTTGAAAGAGAGGGATCCCGAAGAATCCGCATCAGGGAGTTGATTGCAACCTAGTTACCATAACTCAAGATTAAAAAGGTAGGAGATGGCAATAGGACCTGAAATTCCTGTTAAATGTTTACCGTAGGATAATAATCCTCTGATGTGGCAAAAGATGGCCAAAGGTCCATAGGTAGCTCATCCATTGACCGAATGTGTTGGCCTGTGTCACTTGCTGCACGGATAACTTCTCCATGTGACCCTGGCAAACTTTGCTGGTTGCGTTTATGTCCGTGGGGATCTAAAGCACCCATAATCCCTAAAACCTGGTGAAGAATGACATGAACTTTTCAGCACAGAAACAATTAGTGTGATATATGAACAGCATATCAACTTAAAGTCCAGTACCTTCAATACTTCTCGTCTCGTCGACCATGCCAACTCACCATTCAACAACTTCAATAATAAACCAAGTAACTGGGGATACTCATTATACGGAGCAATCACATAGCTACCAAATGAGACAAAGCACCACCACATCAATGATATCTAAGACTGACTATAGTGACCAAAAACAACCTCAAATGATATTGGTTAACAGAAAATAGCACATAAAACAAGTAGCATACCCTGTGCTCTGTACAACTTGACCAAGGGTTGCTACAGCCACTTCACGCTTAGTAACAGATGATCCATCAATTAGGGCTTCAACAATTAACGGCATCAGTTCAGGAAGATATTGCCTCATTGCAAAACCACCCTACATCAGATCGCACAACAACAATGCAAAAGTTCAATACTTGCAAGTAACCAAACATGCAAGTCTTTATCAACAGCTAGCAAAAACATGCATAAACACTTTATACGTTCAATAAATAGCATCCTTCCCATGGCATGAACATTGAACACTGATAAACGAACCGAACTTATCCTAAACAATTATATGATATGTTTAATATCTTTAAATCATAAATATGTTTTATCATTTAAGCATCACTAGGACCATCATTCTGGAACCTGGACAATCAAGGTAAGCAGGGGAAGTCACTCTAGTTCAGCACTAAGTTAAATTTGTTTAACATTATATATACAAATATATATAATGAAGAATGGAAGAAAATTCTCTCTCCCTCAAGCACCTGAATCTCTATTGCTATCAAATCCCCGAGAAGGTGAAGTGACTCGGTAGTCCACGTAATGAGATGCAAAAAATTGAAGCTGCAAGGGTTTGAGACTGCGATCATCATTTGAAAAACCAATCATTGTGTCATTGATGAGGTTGCAATCAGACAATCCACCATTCACCTATCAATTCACAAAAACATTGTTCCTCTGTTCTCAAGATAAATGAATACCGCCTAACAACTTTAAGGGCCTTTTTGGCTTAACACATATCGGGAAAAATATGTGTTATCACCTTTCATTTTAATGATATCTATAAAAAAATTTCCCAGAAGTATTTCAGCCTCAATGCAATAACCCATGTAGTTGTTAAGCACCTCTATTGTTGCCTGATGGAATTTTTCTCTTATAACTATACATATAATTGTAAAGTAATTGGATAGCTCTACTGTGTATGTGTGCATCTGTTTTCTTTTACCTTTCACAACACATCAACTAATTTTGAAACTTATAATTATACGTAACTAAGATGTTATTCAGGTACATATACATGGGTGCATCTGTGTCCTGGGCTTCTTTCAGGCATCATGTAGACACATAGCATAAGTCACTGACCAATACTTATGCAAATGTTATTGTCACATAAAGTGAGAAAAATTTACGCATATGTAGTGCAGTACTGCCATACGCTTTTGAACAATGTCATAAACCTTGGCAGTTTGACGTCAAGCCATCCAGTTCAAATGGATAGACTGTTGAATTGACAGATCTGAAAAATCTATACAGAGCTTTTGGTAATAACTGGTCCAGGGGTCCATCCTTCCTGATTGTGGGACCAACTGATGGTTCTAGGCTTCTAGCAGTAGAACTGCATGGTCTAATCCATGTTTCATAAATCGATTTGTAGTACAGGCAAAAAAAAAAAATGAAGAATCTAACAAGCAACTACATAAATATATGTGGCATAAAAAAGGAGGAAAGTGGTCACCCACCACTCTAGCAAGCTCCCCGACAGTAACAAGAACTCCATTGACAACACCATTATTAGCATTCACCCCAGTGCCTTCGCATAGCTTTGCCACAAGTGCCTGAAAAGGTCAAGAGCAAACAGTATGAGATAGTTCACCAAGTCGAATTGAGGTAAGAAACACTAAACAAACCTTGTGCACAGGAGCAATATATGGAAGTATAAGTCGTTCACAACTTCGAATTAAGCAACCCAATAGTTTCGCACTTTCTTCTCTGCATTTGCTATCTGCACTGCTGACAAACAAGACATGTCAATGTCTGAAGATTGATGGTGAAAACATGACGAAAGGTGGGTTTTCCTAAATACTCTAACATAGTAATTGGAAACGACGATCTTCCTTTTTCCTCTATTTGGTAGGAATTAGAAACTACAGATAGCCGTATGACCTTTGTTCTAGATATGTCAGTAGTTGTATGAGATGGCGACGAAGAGCAGGAAGAACATATGCTGGATTTTTTTCAGATAACCTCCCAGCCAATGAGATTGCGTACTCTCGAACATCAAAATCCTACAATAGTAAAGAAACAAAGAAAGCTCGATAAGCAGTGAGCCTGTTTAGGTGTTTAGCAGTAATTAATGAGGACCTTATGATCTAATGTTCCCATAAAACAAAAAAGAAAAGTAAAATAGAGCAAAAGAAAGAAATCCTGACAGGAATTTAACATACTAGGAAAAAATTACATCCAAATCAAGAGTAGACCAACAACAAAGAAAATTACTGACTTAAGGTTCGCAACAAGAGACTCCACACGCATTAAGTATATCCTGAATAGTGGAAATTCTAGTAACACCCATTTTAATATCCTAAACCTTGATTACCCCACCAAGTGAGAGTATGATGTTGCTGTTATAAAACCATCCCAATTTTGAGCTTTGTACCCACTGAGGGGACTGATTGTGCTAATATCCTGATTAATGGATCTCCCTAACCATAGCATTAACTCTATTATTGTCAACAACAGATGCAATCAATTGTACTGCAAATGAAACTTTTGCTCATCAAGGTTTGCATGGTGTGGCAATGGGCCTGAGTGCCTTGCAGTTTAATTCCAACAGAGACTTAGAAGGAAATGGTCCATCCCAGTTACTTAATATTAAGTCAAAACCTAGAGAACTGGTTTTAAAAGACAGAAAAACCCCTCCACCATTAAGGTTACAAATTTGTACAATTTAAGGAGAGAAAATCCAAATGAAGTTCAAAAAATATAAAAATGTGACGAGTCCAAGTTGGGCCACATCACCCAAGCCTACGCGTACAAGTCCAAAAGAGAATTTGAACCACTCCCTGGTGGAGGTCTGGATCAGAAATTGCCTACACAGAATTTTATTCGCCCAACTGAAAGAACAAATGACACAAGACAATCTAAACTCATGTTGGTTTCGTTACGTGTGATTCTGCAGATGAACTGATCCTTTTACATCCAATGAAACAGAAACAGAAACAGACCAGACAAATTTATAGGATAAAAAAAATCTCTGAGCAGAGAAGGTGGACAAAGAAACTAACAAAATAATAATCATAACCAAGATAATCATCCATTAAGAAAAGAGTCAGACTCGAACTCGAAGCATATATATAGGATAGTAGCAGTATATGATTTTGACACATGCTTGGTCAGGAATATAGGTTTTCATTTGTCATGACGGAAAGAACAAATGACACAAAACAATCTAAATTCATGTTGGTTTCGTTACATGTGATTCTGCAGATGAACTGATCCATTTACATCCAATGAAACTGAAACAGACCAGACAAATTTATAGGTTAAAAAAATCTCTGAGCAGAAAAGGTGGACAAAGAAACTAACAAAATAATCATCATAACCAAGATAATCATCCATTAGGAAAAGAGTCGGACTCGAAGCATATATATAGGATAGTAGCCGTATATGATTTTGACACATGCTTGGTCAGGAATATAGGTTTTCATTTGTCATGAAGAAAAATGGCAAAATTATGTGGCATCTTCCTTCTGCATTAGCTACTGTAGTGCCACAACAAATGCTGATTTTCACCTCACAATACTAAAATTGATCATTGAATCATACCTCATCATTTAAAGCAACAAAAACAGCACTTAAACTATCAGCTTGTGCCAAAAATTCATCGAACCCTCCATTGGCATGCAAAGAAGAGAAGACTGAGAGCCGAACATTAACGTCAGCATCTGCAACAGCTGCAATGAGAAGCTTTTCCACAATCTACAACAAGATCAAGACCAGTTAGTAGTCATATATAACATGCATAACAACACAAATTTCATTATGAACTTTTCCCTCAAAGGTTTCCAAATTCTGGCAAAAGAAATCTGAAGAGACTCTGGGACGAACAGCTAAAACACTTACAGCACAAAATGACATCAAGATTACTTGCAGATATTACAATTCATTAACAAAAAAAATAATGATAAAATCAAAATAAAAACCCATAAACAAATACAAAGTCTAATGGCAGCGCTGCTTACAGAAGCAGGTGACCAGTATTTGCCCTTTTAACTGACTTTGTAGCAGTGCTGTTAACCTTACGCTAAGAGAGAGAGACAATCACCTCATTTTACATGCGTGAAATGCCTGCCACTCTTATGATGGATCACCATGGAACCAATAATCTTCCTCATTTGAATGCTTATGTTCTAACCAGAACAACCTTATAAACCCCCCACCACATGGGCTAACAGGTTGAAACTCCGAAGCTAAACACATTCAAAATCTCAATGACATGCATGAAAGAGGCATTAAATGCCTCAAGCAATTTATGACCAAAAATAAAAAGAAAGAAAAAGTAAAAGAACTACTACTAATTGAAATACCTGAATGCAACTATATCTGGAAGAAATTGTGTACAAGCACTAAACTGATAAAGCAAACAATGAAGGCAAACAATGAAGGCCTCAATCCATCGGTTGAGATCACTATAGCAACAAAAGCTATTGCTAAAGTGCATTCTTGTACGCAATAAAATTTGAAAAAAAAAAAAAAAAAAAAAAAAAAAAAACAAAAAAAATTGAATAAAACAACTTTTTGTAGGCAACACATTTAAGGCTTGGACCACAAGGACTGCTAATATCGGCGAACGTTACATGGAACCCCCATAAGCACGGCGATGCTAGGGATTAACCCAAGTCCTGGGAGGGGTACACAGACCACCCAATTTCTTCCAGATATAGTTGCATTAAGATATTTCAATAATAAATAATTATGACTTAACTAGAAACACATAACCATAGAGCTAAATATACATAATAGAAAGATCATCTTTGATATTGGGTAGAAAATTTGAAGAAAGCAAGCTGAGCAAGAGAACACTCAATGTATTGGTTCATGTATACTTCATTTTATGTACATCATTTCTACTACAGACGAAAATGAGGTTCTCTATAGCAACAGAATTATAAAAGGTAGTAGTTGCATTACATAATAAGTATAACATCTTTAGCTTATCTCTAAGCATTAAATATAGTATCAAACAGCACCTTATAAGTGAAAAAAGTGGGAATACATATGCTCTAAGGGTAACTTAATTGATATAAATTTCTTATTTTTTTAGATTTTATACTAACAAAGTTTGAACTAATGTATCAAAGCATGTAAATACATATTCTAAAATATGTCTGTATCATAAATTCTAAAATTTTTTTTGGTAAACTATCATAAATTCTGATACCAGTACTACGATGGCAAACATATCAAAAGAAGGGGGAAAAAAGAAAAGAGACAGAGAAAGCAAATTAAAAAAAAAATTCGCAAGCTCATAAGGGACATCAAAACACGAGTAATGATTCAAAGAAATGCATAAATCAGGCCTCAAGCAATGAATAGTTCCGAAAAGGACCTCCTCAACAAGACGTCGCCGCCTTCCTCCAGTTCGACTGGACCTACTTGAACTAAATTGAGCACACGCTACTCCAGAAAAGAAGTTTGCAACTAATCTGCAACAACATAGGGCAGCATCTCTCCGGGTAGCTCCATCCTCATCTTCGAGATATACCACAACAGATTCTCTAGCAAACTCAAGAAGTTCATGGCCCTACACCACAGAAGTTTAACAGTGAAACGACAGCAAAGACCAAGCAAAAAACATACAGCAGCAACTCTTGTAGCGATATCCTCATCTTGGAGATATAAAACAACAGAATCTCTAGCAAACTCAAGAAGTTCATCGCCGCCCTACACGGCTACACCAACTAGCTTCACAGTGAACGTCAGCAAAAAGCCACGCAACTTACAAATTAAAACAAAATTAACTGAATCAACCTTGAAATTGAAACGAGCAAGAGTTTGCAAAGCAAGTTGCACAAGGGCAGATCCACTAAGCTCTGATACTTGCTGAGGGTTATTTATCATATTTCCACGAGCAACTGCAACACCTGTCCTCGAATGAGGATAAAGAGACCTTGAAAGAGCTACTGAAATGCAGTCAAGCAAGCGTTCTTGAATGGTGGGCAACAAAGACGGAATACTGAAATGTTGAAAGAAACATAAACATAAATTTCTTCAAATGAATAATCAACCAGAAATCAACTTCGGTAGAAGAAATGACTTGGAAAATGGCAGTGTACCTAACAGTTATTTGCTCAAGAGCTTCGACAAGAGTAGGAGAAAGACCAGCAGAAAACATAGCATCTAAAAGACCACGAACATGAGGTTCCATAGCGGTCCCCATAGCTTTTGCAAAGCTTCCAACACAAGCTAAAGCCTCAAGTGAGGGTCTACCTCTACGAGGAGCGATCTGAAAATTATACAACATGCGAAGACTCAGAAATCCTGTTAACAACAAAACAATGGTCTAGGGAAAACTGGGATTCTGAGAAGACCAAAATAGACAATAGCCAGATCACTTACTGCATCTCGCAAGTGAGACATTATTGTCGGCAAATAGTGGACAAGTTCCCCATCCAAAGCACCAGCCATCTCTCCTAGAGCAATGAACCCACTGGCACGTTCAGCTGGTATTCGTAGAACAGCAAGAATATGATCCATGCAAATCTGTACAAGAAATTGCAATTACTGTAAGCACGAGAATCAGGGTAATCAAATTTCCACATTATAACATGAATACTTTATTCATTAAATCAGTAATAACATCGTGATAATATATGGGGCAAAAGAGAGCACACAAACCGTCAAGTAGTTTGTAACAAAACGGTCACGCAGGAAATGAGCTATACGAGGTAGCAAGGATGTTATGCTGAGACGAACAAGTCTATCCCGGTGCTCCAGGTATCTGAGAACAATCTCTGCCACTTCTCTGTACCTCGACATCATAAACTCACCAGTATTCCTGGAAAAACAAATTAATTAACTATATTAACTCATTCAAGAGACTATCATGGTTGTTAAACAGTAACGTACTTGATGGTCTAACAAAAAACAGAGATCATTCGACTAGGTAACATGCTGTAGGTTGGATGTGGGTGTGGATGGATCCAGGTGATAGACTTGCCCAACTCCTAACTAAAGAGCACAGGTATCGTAGTCATGACATGCGAGTTGTGGATGGCATGTGGTACATGTTTTTGGGGCACCATTATGTGTATGAGTGAGATGCACAAAGTTCGCTTTGCCTTTTCGACACAATAAGCAATTTTACACAAATAATTAGTCAAGCAACCAAAAAACTACATGGGCTCAATGAAAATATTGATGGATCCCTTATCAGGACAAGGGAGGTTTGGGACTTCTTTATCAGGACCTTCGACCTGTCATGGTGTTTCCCTTTCTCACCGGGGGATGTTTTGGAAGCCTGGAAAGGTTGCAAATTTTCAAAGGGAGGATGGACCCTATGGAGCCTTATCCCTCACGCGATCTTTTGGGTGCTCTGGAAAGCTAGAAATGATACTATCTTCAATTCTAAGATTTATCCCTTTCATGTAATTTTGCTCAAGGTGAAGAGCTTGTTGTATTATTGGGGTAAGGGTCTGGGGATTTTGAAGAACTTATACTTTCAGGATTTTGTATTCCGGTGGGAAACGGTGGTTCATGTGCTCTAATTAGTGTGGAGCTTTGAACCTTACATTTTTGTACATTCTGTCCTTCTCTCTATATATTTATTCCCAGTTTCAAAAAAAAAATATTGATGGATCCCTCGTGCTTGCAATTGGGTAATTTGGAAAGTGAGTACATTTGAAGGGAAGGAGGGTGACATTGCATCACTCACTCTTAAAAGTTAAACGAAAAGCTTGATGTATTCATGTCTCCATAAAAAAGCTTTCATTTTCAGGACTTCGTCTGCAGTTGAAGATGGTCAGTAGTTGTATTCTATTTGATCTTGGCTACCCTAGGGATGGCAATGGGCCGGGCCTTGTTGGGCTTCACCGCCCAGCTGTGTAGGACCATTAGGGTTATGAGAGAGAGAGAGGGTTTGGGCTTTTTTGCCATCCTTTCTTCGTTTTTCTAATGTGCTGGGGTTCTCCCCATTATTCTCTTTGTAATAAATGTGCTCTTTTCCTCAATGAAACATAAAAAAAATAAAAATAAATGATGAGGTGGGACTGTTTTATGGATCCTAGCAATCAAATTATCAGACACTACGCATTTATAACATAGATCTTTTACGTGTGTCGATCTGGGATTTTGGGAAATCTAGCCAAAAACCCCTACTTGAAACGTATTTTAGGATTTAGCCCAACAAATGTTTCTTTTAGTCTAAGGCCCCTGGGTAACACACACTGAAACCCTCTTTAAACACACTGAAACACTATTTACACACACTGAAACCCTCGAGGGTTCCAGTGTGTTACCCAATGGCCTTAGACTAAAGAAAACATTTGTTGGGGTAAATCCTAAAATATTTTTCAAGTAGGGGTTTTTGGCCAAAATCCCCTAGGATTTTCCATGTGTCGATTCAGATAAAAGTTCCAATCCAATAGCATATGAAAAGTTTGTATACTCTGCCATGCACACATATGTATCTTCAATTTCAAGATATGTTTAACATAATATATTTTGGTTTAAGCTGAGCCTACCTGATATGGTAAAGTTCACTTTAATATTTGACACATGAGCATTGATTTTGATTCAAACCCCACATCACCTTTGAGTAACTATTCTCACTAAAAACAGATTTGCCTGGTTGCAAGACAAAACATTGGACTTGAGCTTGCAGTGAATACCATGAATAGGGCATAGGGGTGTCAACAGGTCACTTCCAGTTCGCTTATAGAACTAAGCTATATTGGAACCTACTAAATACTCAAATAGGAGGAAACAGAACCTGGGTCCTGGTTTGGTTTCCAGTTCAAAGGTACCCAATGGCACCCCCTAAACATGAAGTCCTGACTTCAACTCCAGCTTACAGGCCAAAATAGGGGAGGGTGAAAGCCAATTATCATAGCCAACCAAAGGTCAAAAGCATGTGTGCCTAATCATATAGGGTGAAGTCCTCTCTGTAACTGGTTCTTCATAAGCTTTTACAGGTTCAGAAAAATGAACAAAAAAAAAAAAGAAGCAAAGGATCTGTAGACATTTTAAACTCTAAAGTGTGTAAGTTAGAATATAATGAAAGAACTAGATGGGGTAACACTTACCCAATTTTCATATAACAAGACGGGGACTAGGAATCCACCTACAACACCACTAGAAATGGCAGTAGCCAACATGCATGTGGAAGCAAAATATGAAAACTCCACTAACCTTAAAAGCTCCCCAACTGCAAGTAATGAACCGTGTATGCTGTGAACAGGAGCATTTTTCACCAATCCATCTTGTGTAGCCTCAAACATGCGATAATACCTATGACAAGATGAGAAAGTGAGAAAAGTTTCCTCAATAACAAAAAATAAATAGCAATTCAGTACGAGTAGGAAGAACATTAAATAGTTCAATACAATGGAATAAGCTTGGAACGCATCACCATAACAAACAACATCCAGCGACTTTGACAAAAAAAATTCATTAAAAAGAACTGGACAATCCACCTGCAAATTGAGTCATAGTGACATGGAAAGTATTTTCGCAAATAGTTGGTCCATTCCAGCATTACTAACCTGATTAAAATGTTTGCTTGAAGTAGAAAAATCTGAACTATTCTACTGTATTGCCATTTCGTGGTTTTATGAGTTTATGTCAATGTTTTTTATAAGATAAATATGTAAATAAGGATCATGTTTGCTACAATTATCATTATAGAAAGGACAAATCATTTAGTTTGAGGGGAGATTCATATAAGACATATATTCGTGTCCAAGGAGAATGATGGTGAGGGGACTAGGAACCTTGCTGAGATTCTAGGCAAAGTCACTGTTTTCATGAATACATAGGCAAGTGCCTATTCCTTGATTTTATATCTTGTTTCTCCATTAATCTGTCTTAATTGCACAGTTCCTTATAAAAGGAAGTTGTTTCTATAACTAGAAGGCCCGTGTACACTGCCACTAATCTCTACTGCTTAGTATTGTTCATTTACATCTAAACTTCCCTACATCTATAATAACAAGAACTTGGGGACATAATAGGATTCATAAGCGGCAATGAATCTTTCCAATGGTATCCACAAGAAAAATAAATAATCATTTCATCATGAAGAAAAGAGAAAAAGAAAAGAAAGACTGTCATCAATATTAGGTGGTAAAAGCAATAAAATATATAACAACTTAGCTGCCATGATTGTTAATGTGTTGTTGTTAAAAGGAAATAGATAACAGAAAGTAATCTGATATTTTGAATAACTACCACTTAATTCAAAACTGCTGGAGGTTCACACGTACCATTGCACACGCCAACGTGTCTCACGCTTCTCAATCACACGAAGGCAAGCACGCAAAGCTTCTACTGCCCGCTCACGAACAGCCAACGTCGGATCCCTAAGTGCAACCCATATGGCATCCACAAATTCTGGTACATGGACATTGAAAACTGTTGATGCATTTTCAGCCATTTCCTGTCATGGAAAATATGTTTGAGCATATTATGGCGTAGGACCTAGGTAGTTTCTTCAAGATCCGAATAATAATTTCCAATTGCAATATACAAAAGTGACCTCGACTAAATAATCTTCTTATTTCAAAAGGGTGATGTTAAAGGGGTTCTCTAAAATGTTAGGGGGTGGACAGGATATGGGGGTGGACTAAATACTTCAAAATGGTTGGGGGGATGGACATAGTTTTACTAGGGGGATGGTTATCAAAAATTGATTTGGTATTTTTCCACCCAACCCAAACCTAACCCAAAATCCCGAACTTTTCTTTCCACTTCCAAGTCCAAAACAGTCGAGTCGATGACATCCTCTTCCTAACGTTTTTCTCACTTTAAACTTCTCTCCTCCATTGCCTAAACTCCTCCATTCGACCACCGATTATCGTTTTTGAACAATAATTTTCAACTAACAACGGTCGATCTCTTCTAGATCATTAGAAATTTTTGAGTTCAAGCTAAGATTCATGGTTAGGACTAAAAACCATCAATGACTCCCAAAAGTTAAGTTTCGTTTGATTTTTTATTTTTTTATTTTTTTATTTTTGATCCCTAAATTTATATGTTTCAGTTGTTCTATGAGGTTTTTTAAGTGAATAGACAGATTTTAGGCTTTGTAGATGTGATTTGGGTCGATTTTTTAAAATTTTTGGTATAACTCGTCGTCTTCATCAATTTTCGACCGGACCAGAGAAGAGTTTCTCTGTCAACTTCGACCACTGATGGTTGAGATTTAAAGAAAAACTCGACCACTGATGGTTGAGTTTTAAAGAAAAACTCGACCACTGATGGTTGAGTTTTAAAGAAAAACTCGACCACTGATGGTTGAGTTTGTATGTAAAACTCAACCAGTGGTGGTTGAGTTTGTATGTAAAACTCAACGTACAAACTCAACCAGTGGTGGTTGAGTTTTTCCTAAAAACTCGATCCTGCTCAAATGGATTAAGTACGAAAACTGGAAATTTTGATCTCAATAGTTTGAAAAAAAAAAAACATATGAATCAGTTGTATTCCCTCATTACTATTTGATTGAGAGATTTTCATTGGATTTGAGGAACCCAAACCATCCGAAAAGGAATATTTAGGTTTTTGGAACTCCATTAATGGTGATCTTTGCTTCAATTCATCTTCCTCCCTTAATGGTATTCCTTCTTGAACTTTTTCATCTTTCATAGAGTTTCAAGCCAATAACGATCTTCGATCCTTGGTGGTCGAATAATTTAAGAGAGGTTTTAGAGAGAAAAAGTAGTTTTTTATTGGAGAAATAGAGATCGTGTTGGAGAGTGAAGAGTTGGAGGTGGTAGTTTAATTTACACCCTCACCACCCCCTTAGTAAAAAGAAGGAAAATATTGGAATGGCGATTTTGGGTTAAAAGCCCATTTAACTTGTCCACCCCCCTAACATTTTAGAGAACCCCTTTAACAGCACCCTTTCAAAATCAGGAAAGCAAACTTTATTTTTATTTAAGTGACATTTCCAACCGATTGAAAAGAGAGATTTTTCGCAAGAGACATATTATTTAAATGGGTGATTTTGTAACTCACCCAAAGCTTATCAAATATTTGCAAAGTCCCCCATCTTGAGAATGTTACACGTCATTAACTAATGGTCAACCATTTTTTAAACTTTATAAAATGACAATATTACCCACAAAGCTTATAAAAGAAAAGAAAAAAATATATATATTACCCACAAAAGTTAAAGTATGTGCCTTTTAGTTCTACCCATTACTTTATTGATTTGATTTGCAAGACACTCATTGTTTATTGGGTTGATTTGGTTGCACACCAAATATTTGCAAATTGCAAAGCCCACTTTGAATATGTCCGCATCATTGGCTAATGATCAACAATTTTCAACTTTATAAAATGACAAATAGATGATATCACCCAAAAACTTAAAATTATATGCCTCTTACTTCAACCTATTACATTATTGGTTTGAAATATATTAGAGTTTCCAAGCAAAACGTGATCTTTTGAAAGTTGAAACTAATACAGAAAAACAAATTATTGTTTCTATTGTATGGTTAATATTGTCGTATTTGTAAAAAAAATATAAGCCAAATCAATGTATATTTCATTAGTCAATGATGTCAACCATAGTCAAAGGGGGTTTGCGAATATTTGATAAATATCGTGTCAGTTATAAAATCAGCTAATAAACAAGGGATGTCTTGCCCAGTTGACCAATAAATGGGTAGAAGCTAAAGGCCTATAAGTTTAAGTTTTGTGGGTAATATTGCCTGTTTATGAAGTAAAATAGCAGATGACCATCAGTCGATAACGTAGACCATAACGTGAAAATAATTAGTAAATACTGACTTAAAAAATTACCTAAAAAAGAATTGCTGTCTTGCAAAAATGGCCATAAAAAAATGAAGGTAATGTTCTTTAGTTTCCAAATAGAAAGTGCGATGTCTCAACAAATTGGCTTTTAGAAAAGCAAATGTTTTCTAATACAAAAGTTGAAGCAAGAAATGATTCCATGGCCTAAAAATAACAAATGCTTTTAATTATGCAACGAAATAAATTCATCAATTCTTGGCACTCACTTTCTGGACATGGATATAGGTGTCTGAGACCGAAGGATGATCCAGGCTCACATAACAGTTAGAACCCAGAAAATTTCCCAGGAAGTCATAAGACCATCCTAACCGAGTATCGGCACCGAATCAAGGTGACATCACAACTAGATCTTGAACCAGCGCAGTTTGAGACTGAGCTGATACACCCGTATAATCTCAGTCCCAGCTCAGATTTGAGACTCTAATGTGAGTGTCGTGAATTAAATAAACAATGAGCTAGGGTTGCCATAATACGTCAGACTCTGTCTTTCTTTCTTTTTCTCTTCATTTTTGATAAACAAGTCATTGTCTTTCTGTATTACCCCATATTTTTGTATATGTTAGCTTGGGCGTATTTAGCTTGGGAGTATTTAGTTGGGTGTATTTATACTTGGGTGTATGGATAACTTATGATTGGGTGTGTTTAACAATTTTGTGTGGGCCCAATTTATAACTAAACTTAAAAGACAAAGAAACCCACTAATTTTGAGTCGTGAGTTTTTATTAGGAGTCCAACTTTTTAGTAACTCTTGTTTAAATAAAGTTTTAGAAATCCAAACTTTTAGGAAAACATATTAGTTAGTGTTTCTTAGAGCCTGTTTGTTTTTTCGCCACTAATTAGTGGCAGGCCCACACAAAACAGCTTTTATTTTTAACCACTAGTTAGAACATCCACAGTACCTTACCATAAATAGTTTAGAGATGGAGTTGCGCAGTGGTCCAAGTTAAAAAAAAAATTTGAAATTCTATAATAAAATAAGAACTAAGGGGCATATTAGGAATTTTGAAAAATAAAAAATAAAAAAAATAATGCCAGGCGGTGTCCCACCAGCCTGCCTGGCATTTTTTTTTTTCAAAATTTTTAAATAAGAGATGGTGAGGAGGATTAAATAAAAAAAAATTAAAAAAAAAAGTTGTTGAGCAGTGTGTTTGCACCCCGCCCAGCAATTTTTTAATAAAAAACAAATTTAAAAAAGTTGTTGGGCGGTGTATTTGCACCCCGCCCAGCAATTTTATAATAAAAAAAATTATATATATCAGACGGGTGCCTCTCACCCCGCCCAGCATCAAGTGGGTACCCTCTACACAGCCCCGTAAAAATTCTGCATAACCCTTTCCAGAAATCTAAAAATAGCCTTCGATTTCTTCACGTAGGCGAAAAATAGCTTTTACCTTCGTCCGATGTGCATGTTTTTATGGAAAAAAGTTAAAATTTTCAACCACTGTGGATGGCCTTAGTGGTAGTAAGAGGCAAACCTTTAATTTTGGGCTTTAAACCCATTAAGTGGTAGTAAGTGATTGGAAACATCTTATTACCACTTAATGGGTTTGAAGCCCATAATTAAAGGTTTGCTTCTAACTACCACTAGTTAGTGGTGAAAAATAAAAGCTATTTTGTGTGGGCCTACCACTAATTAGTGGCAAAAAAACAAACAGGCTATTACACTTATTTAGTGGGCCAGCCACTTAAAAGAGAATATTAAGGGGTCGGTCAACTAGAGAAAAGTATTAGTTAAGAAGAAGTTTTTATAAGTTTGAAAGTGAGAGGGAGGTAACGGTGGAGGCCTACAAAATAGGAGTTTTGGGTTTATTTTATCAAAACCCACGACAAGAAGTAAGGAGGAGAGGGAGAGACTTGCAAGATAGAGAAAAAAGAGATAGGGTGCAGCGAGAAGAAGAGAGCAGCAACAAGAAGAGGAAGAAGAGAGGGTGGAATCGACTGCCATATCTAGGGTTTTTTTTTTGGGTTTTCTTCACTCTTTAGGCAGGTTTCTTTATCCCTATAGCCTTTGTAGCCTCTTCCAATCAAGTGGCTTCTTGTACGATTAGGATCTATGCATGTTTAGGTCATATATGCAACTGATAAAGTGTTTATATGCATATAGAAACATGTTTGCATCAGTTTTGTGGGTTATGTACATGTTGTTATGGAGTTTATTTAAGTTTTATGGTTTATATGCATGCTGTATATAAGTTTATGCAAGTTATATGCTTTATATACAAGTAGTATTCATGAATACATGGTCTAGGGATCACACACATGTTGTAAACGAGTTTACATATGCTATAAGGTTGATATACTTGCTGTTACATAAGTTATCTAGTTAATATATATGCTAAAGTCATGAATACATCTGATCTAGGTTTAAAATACATGCTGAAATCAGAATTATATCTGCTCTATGGATTAAATGCATGTTAGAATCAGTCATATGGTTTATTTACGTGCTGAAATTAGTATACACCAGACCTATGTCTAATATGCATGCTGAAATCATGTCTAAACCAATGTATCTATGCTGCAATCATGTTTAAACTAATGTACGTGTTGAAATCAAATTTAAGCTAATGTGTTAATGTTGAAATTAGGAATATACCCATCTTAGGTGTGAAACATGAGCTGAACTCAAGTCTGTAACTATTCAAGATCATATTTATGTATTGGGTTTTGACCCAGCTGCTCTTTTTACAGGACACAGAGAGCAAGGAGAGCAACCAACTTGATTTGTAGAGGAGTTTTGGAGGGCTTGAGTTATTTTACTACTTTCTTTTAGGTAGTTAGTAATTATTCTGTTTCATGTCTTTACCGACCTTCATGTCGAAGACTCTTTCACTTTAGTCTTATTTTATCCTTTCAAACTCCACACTTTTATTATTGTTTTAAGTAATGACAGTTTTTAATATTATTTGATTTGTGTTGCCTTGTAAGTTCCATATTTATACGTTGTTGCCTTGTATTGGCATGTACGCTAGATGTGTTTTCGGTATCTTGGAATGTTCCTAGGTTTGAGTTTCAGGGGCAGCCGACCTGAGGACCCGAATTTGGGGCGTTACACTTTCATCAAATTCAAGAGTTCAATATTCAATTTAACCAATATATACGAACTTCTACCGGAAACATTAAATACTTAGTCAGGTAGGATCAAACAAGTAACTGACCAACCTATATTATGGGGCAAAAAGTAGAAAAGTTCAACAAACAAATTATGAAAATGAAAACAAAGGCATCTCTTACTTTCAAAATCAAAACAGCTGCAAAACGACGGTACTCTATTCTGTCACCACGAAGCCAATCCAATGCATTTTTCACCTGAGGAAACAAATTATTTAGATTTCTAAGGCTAATAAACCAGCACACAACCAACTAATAACAAAAGAAACAGACCTGGCGCTCCACTTCATCTGCAGTCATTGCCCCACCAGCTCTGGCTAGATGGCCAAGCACCCTACTTGCAAGGATTAGAACTTCAGGATCACGCTTTACCTCAAATATGGTGCGCATATAATTAGAGAACTTTGAAACCTTCGAAGCACTCTCGCCAAGTGTCACATCTATCAACTCATCAATGGCTCTTAGAGCTCCCAAATTTTCAGCAACATCATTACTTTCTAAAAGGCTAGAAAAACGATCATACAACTGATCCATGAAACGAGAAAAAGCTTCTCCACTAAGATCCCGAGCTTCTTCCTCAACATGTTTCCGCAAAGCTAATGCAGCACCGTCCTGTGCCCAATATGATATACAAAAGCATGAGTCCATCATGTGAATTAGCTCCAATTCAAAACAATACATAAAAGATGGTGCGGTGGCAAGGAAAGCATACATCAGAACCTACTTATAAGATATCCCTAAAGGATGCCAGAAAAACATGGATACCACCTTCACATAAGAAGATTATTTTGAAAGAGAATTTAGCACTTCAAGATAGAATTTCATCTCCATAATGGTGGATTACGGCTAACAAGCTGCTTTCCTATGACATGGATGCATGTGTTGGTCCTAAAACTGATATAAAGTTTCAGACACAGGCACCCACAAACGAGCAGGGCTACGATGCAACCCCGTCCCCATCATAGACTTTTTCCCCACAAACACGAGAAACCGAACCACCCCTAAATGTCATGCTGAGATATGTTTTTCAATAATAAATTAACACATATCAAGTATAAAATAGTCAGAGAATGAATTTAGATAAACTGAATTCTGTGATATAATCACTATTTATTTCAAAGTATTCAGTATGTGTCTGACACCTGGGACACGTGAGGACAATGGAGTTTGCTTGTTAGATTGATGAGAAGGGATTGACTTGCATAGTTCATTCACCCAATCAATCATGGATCAGTTTGTGCCTATGAATGTAGGCATAAAAGCCTCAAAATATTTTAACTTGTTTCAGAGAGTCACTGATTTATAATGGGGACTCTAGAAATTCCATTTATTGGGTTTCAAGTGTCTAGAAACTCCTTGGAGACTTGCAAGTATTTTAGTTAAGTTGTTCATTTTTGTGTACGCCTGATAGTTGGGATAAATAAGGATACTCATGGAAGTGCTACAGAAGTTGATTCATGAACTAAATGTGGTCCATTAGGAAAATGCACACCCACACCATCCCCTAGTTTTCCTGTTTTTACCTCAAATGAAAACAAACTTTCTTTGCTAAATTTGGAAGAAAAAAAAAATATGACACCGCAAAAAGAGGAACTAGTCCCTAGTATCCTTGCTTTCTGACTTCTATCTTAATATCTCCCTCCTGTCCAGATTGAAATCCCTCAACTATCCGTGGCATTCATTCCAGCGTTATTTTCAAGAGAATTCACTAGAGAACTTCAACAGTGTCGAGATGAAGAGTGTCGGTCCTAGGCTATCCCTGAAAAAGATACGATATTTCACTGAAAAATATAGCTAGGAAATATTTCTAAATTCCCCAATTCTTCGTGGTTTCCAAATTACCCAAGTGATTTTGCGTTCTTTCTAGCCATTATAAAAGGCATTAATTAACCATACTAGCAAGGATACATTTTTACTTCAACACAATCACCACAGTAACCTTCCAAAACAAAACCAACCAAATACTTAGATAAAAACCAGCATTTATCGCCGAACACAGAGATTGTGATAGAGAGAGAGAGGGAGAGGGAGATGTAATTCTTGTTAACATACTCAGAAAAAAAAAAAAGATCTGAAGCTAAAAAGAATAAGAAATTACGAAGGAACAAGAAATCAAATGGAAACTTACTGACCTTAGGGTTGCCTCTGGTACAGAGGTCAGCGAGGATTCGACTGAGAGCATCACCGCTACAACCACTGACGGTAGAAGCAACAGAAACAGAAGAACCATAACGGATAGATGGAGAAGCAGCAGCCATGGCTCGGAAACCCTAACAAGGTCTCCAAGGCATCTAAACCCTTCTGAATCTGAAGTTCATAGAAAACAAAAATAAATAATTAAAGAAGACGATTGAGAGTGAGCGAGGCGAACATCATCTCACTCATCTGCCTTTCTTTCTCTCTCCACTTTCCTCGTTTGATCTCTGTCTCCCTACCCTCCCGTTGGGTCTCCATTTGTCTTACCTTTTTAGATTGAAAAACACAGCCAAAATTGAGTCAAATCGTCCGAGTTTTAAGTTAGCTCACTACGCTATGATGATGTAGGCACCCACCATATGAATCTGATGCTGCTGCTTTTTTTTTTCCCCTCTCTATATGGCGTAGTAAGGACGACAAATATGTAGAGAGAGAAAATAAATAAAGAAAGCCTGCCCTACTATTCCTATACTTGATGAGTAGGGATGTCAATGGATATTCGAAAATCCGAATCCGATCCGTATTCGTATCCGATTTTTAGGATTTTATCCGAAATTTTCGGATTTCGGATTCGGATTCGGATATTCTTATCGGATAATGATTTAATCGGATTCGGATTCGGGAATGACATTATCCGTTCGGATAATTATCCGAATCCGAATAAAATTTTAATAATAAATTTTTTTATTTACCCTTGGTCCCTTTCTTACTACCGATTATGGGCCACCCATAAATTGATAAACATAAATCCCATCCCATTGCCATTAGGGCATGGGTGTATTGGTTTATAAGAGAAATCTATTTTGAAGGAAAACCCTAAAAGCTAAAATTCATCTCCCCTCTTGAGTCTCCTGACCTCTAGCAAACGGCGTGGAGACTGGAGAGAGAGAGAGAGAACGAAGAGAAGAGGAAGAAGAATACTCGACCTAACAAACCCTGAATCTTCCCCTAGAAACCCCCCATTTGCACAAGTAAAACCCTAGGTATGTATTTTTGGAAAAATTTTAAAAGTTTGTTTTGTTAAATCGTCTGAAAAACAATTCTCATAACACCTATACCTCGTAAAATCCTTCCTTTTTTTACCTTTGGTGAGATTTTTTTTATCATTATTCGCGTTTTTTGTATGTCAGTCCTGAAACGCCGATTTTCTTCTCTTAATACTCTGCCTGTAACTGCTGATTTATAAAAAAAATTCATAAGTGTCATCTTTGATTAATTTATTTTGTTGTTTTATATGTTGTTTGTTGCTGAATATGGGTATTTGGTATGCTTTGGTGAAACAAAAAAAAATTCACTTCTGTATGGTTGCACTTTACGTATATTGAATGTGAATGGCATTTTGGTTTGGTTTATTCATTCGACATGGTTTGTTATAGTTTTTAGAATTAGGGTTGATAAAACTAATTCTTATGTGTTGGTATTATATGGGAATTATTAGTTAGATTTGGAGTAGAGGATCAATTTTTTAAGTTTGATGAAACTGTTTTTTTTTTTATAAAGTTGATAAAACTGTTCTTCAGTATGCTATTAATCACCTAATTCTTATTTATTGGTGTGAGTTTGCCTAATTTGGAGTAGAGATCAATTTAAAATTGTTCATCATTATGTTGTTAATCACCTAATTCTTATTTATTGGCGTGATTTTGCCTAATTTTGTATTTAATTCCTTTGCATTTCTTGTAATTCAGTGTTTTTTCCTGTAACAGTGTTTTTCTTGCTATTCAATTGGGGAACTATTCTTTGTATATATACAGATAAATTATGTTTTCAAACAAAAATTGTTTACATTGTGGTTGTCGCAATTTATTGATGAAAACATAAATTTGTATGACAGATCTTGGAGCTTCATTTATGTTTTAGGAGGTGCTCCATAAATTGTTCCAGGTTGCTACTCATCTAAGGTAAGGTTTCCTACCTTTTTTGATTTTTATACCATCAAAGTTAGAGGGTCATTTGCTTACCTAAATTATTATGCTATAACAATGTTTTGAAGAAGTACCCATTTTATCAATTTGTAGATTTATAAAATGTCACAACCCGTATCCAGCGTTGCAGCTTCTAGTACTACTTGTCCTTCAACTTCAACTCAGCCACTCTCTAATAGTGCAAATGTTCCTACTGTAAATCCCTTGGATAACGTTATTCCTGTCCAAGAAGTTGAAACAATTCCAGAAAAAGACCAAGAAGGGATAGAAACCAAAAAACGAAAACTAAGGTCAGATGTATGGATAGAGTTTGAGCTAAAAAAAGTAGATGGTAAGATTAATGCCATTTGCAATCACTGCAAAAAGTGATTTGATGGAACTAGTAAAAACGGAACCACCACCACATAGTGGAGATGGTAAGCATCAAAACAAAGGTTATTGTTGTGTAACTTGCCACTTCATTGATGAGGATTGGAAGTTGCATAAGAAAATAATTGCTTTTGTTATGATGCCACCACCACATAGTGGAGATGCTCTTAGTGATGTCATTAAATCTGTAGCATTGTTATGGAATAAATATTGATAATAAATTATTTGCTATAGCAGTTGACAATGCTTCTAGTAATGATGTTATGGTAAGAAACCTTAAATTGTGGCTCAATGGTAAGAAATCATTGCCTCTTGATGGTGAGTTGTTTCACATGCGGTGTAGTGCTCATATATTAAATCTTATTGTGCAAGATGGTTTGAGTGTGGTTAGTGATTTTATAAAAAAGATTCGAGAGAGTGTTAATTATATAAGAGGTTCCCAAGGTAGGAAGCTGAAATTTGACAATGCATTGGCTCAAACAAAGTTGGTTGGAAAGGGAATAGCTTATGATGTCCCTACTAGGTGGAATTCTACTTATATCATGCTTAAGAGTGCCATTGAAGTGCATTTAGCATTGAAGCGTTTGGTAGAGTTAGATCCTGGATATACATATTTCCCTACAGTAGATGAATGGAAAAAAGCGGAAGCCATTGGTGAGTGTTTGAAAATTTTTTATGATGAAACACTTAAATTTTCAGGGGTTAAGTATCCAACTGCAAATTTGTATTTCAAAGGTGTTTTTGAAGTCCATAAAGGAATTCTTAAATGGCAATCTAGTGAGCATTCATATGTTCGTGAAATGGCAATGGAAATGAGGGAAAAATTTGATAAATATTGGAGTACATGCAGTTTGATGATGAGCATTGGTATGGTGTTTGATCCTCGTTATAAGGCTGTTTATGTAGAGTTTGCTTTCAAGAAGTTATATGGTGATCATGCGCAAATCTACTTCAATATATTTTTAACATCTTTGGAAACACTATACAGTTTATATGAAATGCAATATACTTCTTCCATGAATTTTTTTAACGACTCATCATCAAGTGTCCTGAATTCATCTTGTGGTGAGAGTTCTAATCAAGTGAACTCGGAAAATGATTGTGAGTTCGACGAATATGTGAAGAAGAAAAATACTACTTCACAAGTTCCAAAAACAGAATTGGATAGGTACTTAAATGAAGATTTGTTTCCAAAGGGAAAAGATGAGTTGGCATTCGATATATTGCTTTGGTGGAAAAATTGTGGGGTTCAGTATCCAATACTTGCTAGGATGGCTCGTGATGTCTTAGCTGTTCCAGTATCAACTGTAGCATCAGAATCGGCTTTTAGTTGTGGTGGTAGAATAGTCACGGAGTACAGATCTGCATTAGCTCCTGATGTAGTGGAAGCATTGAGTTGCTTAAAGGATTGGTTACCATCATTTAGCAGTAAGTAAATACTTTTTTGTTGACAAACATTATTAGTTTATTACTGTTTCATATTTTTATATGTATGTTCTTATTACTTTTTTCCTCTTTGCATAATATTTTAGATTTTGAGTTGGTGGATCTTGTGAATGAATCATCAGCTGTGAAATGATGGGTTGTTCTTCAATCTCTACATGATCTTAGGTGAGTCCATTCAATGAGATAAAAATTATATATATGATTTATCTATTTTTAGGTGATGTTATGATGGATTTCATTCTTGTTATTTGATTCAATTTGTGCAGGAGTTTTGATGAGGAGAAGAAAAGGCAGTTTCTTATTCTTGGTTATGGCTAGTTTGGTGTTGGCATTTGTCTAGAAATGCAGATCTTTGTTCATGGTTATGGCAGTTTTGGTGTTGGCATTTGTAATTTGTTTAGAGTTAAAGATTATCCTTAAATTTCTATTTGGTATTTTTGCAGAAAAACACTTGTCATTGTAATAGTTTATTTGCAATGTCTTAACTCTGAAGTTAGTATATGTCAGATTTTGAAGATCACACTTTAATGTATGTTTATGTTTTCTTTTGTTGCCTTTGCATATATGACAGGTCAATTCTTATTTTAGAAGAACTTGAAATTATGTTAAAGAAAGAAATTGGAAATATTGGAGACTTACTGCATCTCAAGTCTAAATTGAACATGATCCTCAAATTTCGGATTTCGGATTTCGGATGTTGGATTGATATTCGAATTCGAATGACCTTATCGGTCAAATCGGATAATATCCGATATCTGATAATATTATCGGATTCGAATTTGGTCATTAAGTTTTAACATCCGTCGGATATCGGATCGGATTCGGATGTTGTAAAAAAATTTCGGATTCGAATTCGGATATGGCCATATCCGGTCCGATAGGCTACCGTTTACACCCCTATGTAGACAACGCAGTCCTTTGTTGGCCCCATGGCTCAGATTGTAAAGTGGGTTTGGTCAGGGGTGGGCATCCTTCGGTCTCCGACTTAATTTGGGTCATCCACCACTAATACAAATTAGGTCAGTTTCTCATTTTTCAATCCACCACCAATCCAAATTCTAATTAGATCAGTTGTTATCCAAGCCAATTAGACTCAGTTTAGTTTTGATTGGATGGTCGGTTTTAAACTATAGGTGCACCACAATACAACTAAAATAAACCAAACTAAAAAATTTTTACTTTTCTACTTCTTAGAAGTTGCTTCTCCTCGAGTATCGTGTAACAACTAATAACTCATCATTTTTTTAGACTTTTAAGTCAGTAGTTACCATACAAACTTCTCCTTATTTTTTACTTCTCAAAAGTACTTTTGCTTTTTTTAGAACCAGAAGCAGTGCTTCTGGTTGCCAAACGCCCTCTAGATTTTGTACACTTACATACAACAATGACTAATTTTATTTTTTTTGAGAGGAAAAGGGCAAACTTTTATTGATAAAAGAAGAATACAACAGAGTAAAAGAATAGGTGGTTTACATAGATCTGATAGTGGCCTCCCACCTAAACAAAATATCATCAAATTTCAACCCAGAAAAAACATTATCCTTCATTCCCCACAAAACACAGGAGAGATTTAACCTTATTGAGTAGGTCATCAACAAAGTTTTCAATTTCATTAAACACCATGTTATTACGCTCGACCCAAATCGTCCAAAGTATACTATACGGAATTAACTCCCAAATCTTCTTCCTCGTCTTCGATCGATTAAGAAACTTCCATTCAATGAGCAGATCTGAAATCTTTTTATTAGCAGCCCAGGAAATTCTTAATTCTTTAATAAAGTAGTCCCATATACGCTTAGTAAAGCTGCAGTGAAATAGAAGGTGCTCTGTAGTCTCGTAATCCATCTTACAGAGCCAGCATCTGTTGATTAAGTAAAAACCCCTCCTTTTAAGATTATCTCCTGTAGGGAGTGCATTCAAGCAAGTGGCCCATATCATAAATGAAACTTTAGATGGAAGGTGTTTTTTCTAGATGACTCTATCCAGATTCCTAAACTCTGTTTGGCATTCCATTTGTTCATAACAGATCTTTGTACTAAAGATTCCACTTGTAGCAAACTTACACGTCCTCCTGTCCTCACCTTCTTGAAGATGGACGTTAGTGAGTACATTTTTCAAGTCATCAGCTGAATTCAGTTCTCCCGTATGTAATTGTCTACTGGACGATAGTACCCATTTCAAATGAGTCACTTGTGCTACTGTTGTGTTTTTCATTTTTGAGATCTTGAACAAGTCGGGAAATCTGGATTTTAGGGCAACTTCACCAATCCAGATGTCATGCCAAAAATAAACTGCTTCCCCATTTTTTATTTTGCACACCACATTGTCATTAACAATATGTTTACAGTTCAATATCTTCCTCCAAATCCCGACCCCGTACTTTTGATTGGTATCCATAGGAGTGAAAGCCTCTCTTTTACCCCCATACTTTTCATAGATGATTTGTCTCCATAATGCATCTCTTTCTGCTCCATATCTCCATATCCATTTAGATAAAAGGGCTTTATTTACATTCTTCAGATTCTAACTCCAAGTCATCCCCTTTTTTTGGATTTGCATATCTTTGCCCAACCAATCCAACACATTTTCTTTTTATTTGGGGTCGATCCCCAGAGAAAGTTCCTCATAATCCTCACTAATTTTGTTTCAATCTCAGTTGGCAAAGTAAATAAGGAGAGAAAGTATAGGGGCATACCTGCTAGGGTGCTTTTAATCAAAGTCAATCTTCCCCCCTTGGATAGTGTCTTCCTTTTCCATATAAATAATCTTTTCTCCATTTTCTCAATGACACCATCCCATACAGATCTGCTCCTCTGATCTGCCCCTACCAGTAGTCCAAGATGTCTGAAAGGAAGTTTTTCAGTTTTACATCCTAACAAAGATGCTAATCTATCAAGGTTTTCCACCTCACCCACATCTATCATTTTAGATTTCTCCCAATTTACTTTCAGTCCAGTAACAGGCTCAAAAATGGTGAGTATAATCTTTATAGCCATCACCTCTCTTTCATTAGCATCAACGAAAATCATCACATCATCCGCAAATTGGAGATGTGTAATATTTGTTCTGCCACTCATCACCAAAAAACCTAAAATTATCTTCATCTCTTCAGCCTTGGTCAAAAAATTAGAGAGAATTTCCACCACTATTATAAAAATAAATGGAGATAAAGGGTCCCCTTGCTGGATTCCTCTAGAGGGGATAACTTTTTCGATGCCTCTCCATTAACAAGAACCGAGTGATAAACAGAAGAAATGCACCAGTGAATCCATTCCTTCCACTTTTCTCCAAAACCATACACCTCAAGGAGATGCTCTACTATATTCCAGCTTACGTGATCGTATGCCTTTTCTATGTCAACCTTGCAAATTATCCTCGACTTTTTTTCTTTAAGTATTGAGTCCACGCATTCATTAGCAATAAGAATGCCATCTAAAATTTGTCTTCCCCTAATAAACTCCCCTTAAAACTGTGAAATCACTTTCGGAAGAACCGTTTTCAGTCTCTTTGTGAGTATTTTTAAAAGAATCTTATAGACTCCTCCAACCAAACTGAGGTCTATAATCTCTTGGTGTCTTAATCTCTTCTTTCTTCAGTATTAAGCAAATAGACGAGCAGTTGAGGTGCCAATTCAGTCTTTCCTCATCAAAGAATTCATTCAAAACCTCCATCACATCTTTCCCCACTACCTGCCAGCACTTTTTAAAAAATTCTGCAGGGCATCCGTCAGGACCAGGCGATTTGTTACTAGGGAGTACCTTGAGAACCGCTAGCACTTCTTCCTCTTCAATCCTTCTCTCTAACCAACGTTATCCTCCCGATCTATCTTTCGAAAACCCGTACCATCTAATTTTGGTCTCCAGCTCTCGTTTTCAGTAAATAATTTTACAAAGTAACCTTTAAACACCTCCAGTAATTCTAATTGAGTATCCACCTCTCTTCCTTCATCTTTAACCCTGAGAATTGCATTGTGCCTTCTTCTTGCATTAGCAATCAAGTAAAAGTAAACTGTATTATTTTCCCCATCTAATTCATGTTTAATCCTTCCTCATTGCCTTGCTTTCCTCTCTATTAATCTAGCGAGAGATTTATATTTAGCTTTAGCATCCACTCTGCATTTGAGTTCTAGCTCCGAGGGTCTTCCTACTTCCTCTTCTTTTTTATCCATATTATTTATCTCCATCTCTAAATCCTTTAACTCCCGATGCATAGAGCCAAATTTTTGTTTACTCCACCTTTTGAGATGAAATTTGAGCCCCTGTAATTTTCTAGCTAAAACATAGCTAGACCTCCCACTAAACTCCAAAGAGGACCACCAGATTTTCATCTGATCCATAAGAGCATTATCCTCAAGCCAAAACATTCAAATTTAAATTGAGGGCTGCTTCTTATTAACCCATTAGCATTGAGAATAATCGGATTGTGATCTGAAATCGTTCGGGGAAGTACAGATTGAATCACCTTCGAAAATTGGCACTCCCAATCCATAGAGACCAAAAATCTATCTAATCTGCAAAGCAAAGGAAAATCTTTCATGTCGGACCAAGTAAACTTACCTCCATTGAGAGGTAAATCCATAAGAGCATGTCGGTTGATAAATGAGTTGAACATAGTTCTGTTCCGTCTACAGCCACCTGGTTTATTTCTCTCTGCTTGATTACGGATGGCATTGAAATCCCCAGCAATACACCATGCATCCTCCCACCAGGCTCGAATAATGTCCAGCTCGCACCAGAAATCTTTTCTATCTTCATTATCATTAGGTGAATAGACATTAGTTAGAGTCCATTCGAAACCATCTGCTACATTTGCAAACTGAGTTGAAAATGAGTTCGGGCCAAGTAACTCATCCTCTATCTCCTCCACTAATCTTCCTTTTTCATAATTTACAAAATGCCTCTTATGTCGACCAATGATATCCATGAAGATTTCCTTAGC
This sequence comes from Macleaya cordata, assembly GCA_002174775.1. NCBI lineage: Eukaryota > Viridiplantae > Streptophyta > Magnoliopsida > Ranunculales > Papaveraceae > Macleaya > Macleaya cordata. The sequence continues at coordinate 76,083 of MVGT01002368.1, read as the reverse complement.
TTTTTTTCATTATCTTGACAGACCAGTCCAATCTTACACGAGATCTCCATAGGAAGTGCAATTTCTTGCTCTTGTTCTGAGTTTGGTCGAGAGATTATTATGTCTGGTGGTGGACTTGAATGGAACCCTACTTGCTACTCCTCACAAAGCCCATGATTTTTTTTTTACAAATTGATCTAACTTTCAGATGATATGGAGCAATAAAAAGCCCTAAAATTAATCAAATTAGAGAGATTGGAAATAGAAATAGGTAGATTGTGAGATAGTAAGAAACCATTTTCATAATTTCACGATATGTGCTTCTTACATCAATAGATCGACTTTCATGGCACCTCCGGCACCACGAAGCACCTCCTCCGACAATTTAGTTATGTAGTGTGGACAATATTATTTTTATTAAAAAAAGCTACAAAAATTGAAGTTTCTGGATTCTTTGGTGCATGAGGGTATAGAAATTGTTAGAGACACGATCCCTGTCAGAGAAGTAGGGCAAATTCCTCAACAAGAGCAAGATCGGAACAAAGAGCTGGGAGATCTTTAGGAGGAGAAATTGCACCACCAGACATAATAATCTCTCGACCAGACTCCGAAGACCCATTACTCAAAATATCTTCATTTTCTGTAATCTCAAGATGTTCATCACCATCACGACCTAATCGAGTTCTTTACCTTGCAAACTGAACCAGTGAAGATGAAAAAAAAAAACTGAACCAGTGAACGAAGAGAAAGAAGAAAGAGGGGAGAGAGATAAACTAGATCTATAGATCTAAATGTCTTACGAAAAAAAATCTAGATCAAATACCTGTTTTAAATTGATTTGTCGGTCGTTGCTTGTCGCCGCTCAATCTACCGTTAGGAGGATAGGAAGAAGAGTGATTAGGGACTTGGGGTTTTTTCCGTTTAGTTTTGGGACAATTAACAATATACCCCAAAAAATAAGCAATTTTGTGATATACCCCCAATTAATCAAAATTAGAGGTATACCCTCAAATTGACAGATTCTGTTAAAATGCACGTTATCTAACCATGTGCGCAACACGTGATTAGTTCTTTTACCAATATACCATCTCATGTTAGGCATGTGTCTCATCTTTCAAGTTAAATCTAACGACCATAACATAAGATTCTAATCAAACCATAAAGCCCTCTTCTTCCCTTCTTCTTCATCAAGATTGAAACCAGAAGTGAGAAGAGTAGTCTCGAACAAGGAAAGAACCGAATCTTTCCCAAAAGTCACAACTTATCTAAATTATTAAAGTACCTGTTAAGTGTATTACTTAATGAAAAGGTATCAATAAAGAGTTGCAACCTTTCTGTATGTTGCAACTCTTATGTACGCTGGCTTTGCATGTATGTACATTGGCAACCTTTTGCATGTATGTACGTTGACAACCTTTCATGCATTAACATTCACATGTGAAAAGTTATAACTATTCATGTTAACATCCATTTACAATCTATAAATAAAGAATGTATATTTGTGTAAAAACATATATTGAAATCTCTCACTCTCTCTCTCTCTCTCTTCCCCCTTGGTACATAGTCTTGTAGTGTGCTTCCTTATAATAAAACTCTAAGAGAATTTCTGGTTTTGCTAAACCACAAATTCTAGACTTTGTTGTATCTTGGAAGTGATTTGCTTAGAACCCATTAGCAACTCTATACGAGTGGGGGCAAATATCACTTTAAGGGAAGCAATTAGCGTGCCTCAAAGTCTTTGTTTCAGATTCTTAAAATTAAAGTTCTAACAATCGTAAAATGATATTTTTCAATGGAGAAAATTTCTGAATCAATGGCTTACAAAGTGATGAATCAAGATGTCTGGAAGCTAGACAAGTTCGATGGAGCAAACTTTTCTCGTTGGAAGGATAATTTTTTTTTTTCTTCTTACTCTTCTGAATTTAGCGTATGTTCTTGATCCGAATCTTCAACCACTACCTGAACCTAGTGATAACGATACAGATAGGATAATAGCAGATAGAAAAAAGCGTCGAAAAGATGAACTAATTTGCAGGGGACATATTCTGAATACATTATCGGACCGACTATATGATCTCTTCACTCCAATTACATCTCCAAGAGATATTTGGAATGCGTTGGAACACAAGTACTAACACAGAAAAGCGACACAGATAAGTTTCTTCTATTTAAATTTTTTGAATTTATTATGGTTGAAGGAAAATCCATCATTGACCAAATTCATGAATTATTGGTCTTAGTTTCAAAGCTTCGTGAACTTAAAATAATTGTTCCTGAATCGTTACAAGTGGGGGCTATTATGGCTAAATTACCCCCATCTTGGAACAATTACAGGAAGAAACTTCTGCATATCGCAGAAGAAATTATTTTGGGGGATATACAAAAATATATATAGATTGAAGAGGAAACTCGAAATTGAGATAAGATGATTTCCTCACAATCGCAAGATACCTCCAAAGTTCCTAATGTTGAAGAGAGCAAATTTAAGAAGAACTTCAAAGTTAATAATAAAAAGAAATTCAAGAAGAACAAGCATACCAATACCAACAACAAACATAAAAGTGGACCTTGTTTTAATTGTGAAAAAAAAGAGACACTTTATCTGTGATTGCAGGTACAAGAAAAATAGTGATCAGAAAAATGCCAATGCTGATAAAACAAATGATGTAAACTTAATGGAAGAAAATGTCACCAATCTGGTTGCAATGGTATCATTAATGCAAATTGGCATGATCACCGAGTTGAATATGGTAGCAACAATGAAATCCTCTGACTGGTGGCTCCATTCTGGTGCTACAATTTATGTGTATAATGATAAAGCACAATACAAAACATATGAAAATGCAGTAGATGGTCAAGAGGTGTTGATAGGTAATCACAACTCCGCTAAAGCTTTGGGAAAAGGGACAATTGAACTTCAGTTTACTTCGGGGAAGAAACTCACTTTAGCAAATGTCCTTCATGTTCCAGAAATTCAAAAGAATCTTGTATCTGCAAAAATCTGTTATGTAAAAGTGGCATTAAGGTTGTGCTTGAATCTGATAAGTTGATTCTGACAAAGAATGGTGTCTTTGTTGGGAAAGGGTACTCATGTGATGGAATGTTTAAACTGAGTATTAATATTAATGGAAAATTTCTTCTGTTTATATTGTTGAGTCTTCTTCTATTTGGCATAGTCGTTTAACACATTTAAATTTTAGATTTTTAAAATATATGTCTAAGCATAATTTAATTTCTTGCCAAGATATTATACATGATAAATGTGAAATATGCACTTAAGCCAAAATTACAAAGGAACCTTTTCTAAAGGCTGAAAAGAACACACAATTATTAGAATTAATTCATTCTAATATTTGTGAGTATAACGGAGTGTTAACTAGAGGAGGGAAGAAATAGTTCATCACCTTTATCGATGATAGTTCTAGATATACATATATATATATATATCTAATGAAAACTAAAGATGAAGCCTTTGACTTTTTTAAACGTTACAAGGTTGAAGTAGAAAATCAAAAAGATAAGAAAATCAAAATCCTTTGTAGTGATAGAGGTGGTGAGTATTTTTCTGGTAATTTTGATTTATTCTGTGAAGAGCATGGAATTATACATCAAAAATCTGCGGCTTACACTCCTCAACAGAATGGTTTAGCTGAAAGAAAAAATAGGACACTCACTGATATGATTAACTCTGATGATAAATGCCAAGTTATCAAATAATCTTTGGGGTGAAGCACTTCTTACTGCTTGTCATTTGTATAATCGAATTCCATCAAAGAAAATGCAAGTTTCACCATATAAAATTTGGAAAGGCAGAATACCAAAGTTAATATATCTTAGAGTGTGGGGTGTTTAGCTTTTTATAGGCCACATGATCCTAAAAGATCCAAATTGGGTCCTTGAGGCATCAAAAGTATTTTTATAGGATATGCAGAAAATTCCAAAGTATATAGACTACTTGATTTAGACTCTAATACAATAATTGAATATAGGGACATTGAATTTTTTGAAAATAAATTATGTTATAACTCTGAACCAGAATCTATTCCTTTAACTCAAAATAATTCAAATGTCAGTTATTTCTCAGTTAACAAAAGAAAAGACCCTGAAACTCCTAATGAACCTAGAAGAAGTCAACGTGTTAGAAAAGAAAAGACTCTAGATTCTGATTTTATCTCTTCTTAAGCAATTATATTTTTAGTAGAAGGAGATAGAAATCAAGTTCTGAATAAAATACCCATCGTGCTTAATATAGAGGAAGATCCTAAAAGTCTAAGTGAAGCTATGGCTTCAAGAGATTCAGCTTTTTAGAAAGAGGCTGTGAATAATGAGATGGACTCATTACTATCAAATCAAATATGGAGTTTAGTAGATTTACCATCAGGATCTAAAGCAGTAAGTTACAAATGGGTATTTAGAAGAAAGTATAATACTAATGGGTTTATTCAAACCTTTAAAGCAAGGCTAGTAGCCAAAGGCTTTATACAGAAAAAGGAATAGACTATTTTGATACATATGCACCAGTGGCTAGAATCACATCCATTAGGGCGTTATTTGCTTTGGCTTCCATTTATAATTTGTATGTGCACCAAATGGATGTGAAAACTGCATTTTTAAATGGTGACTTAGATGAAGAAGTGTATATAACAACCAGAAGGATTTATTCTTTCTGGAAATGAAAGTAAAGTATGTAAATTAGTCAAGTCTCTTTATGGCTTAAAGCAAGCACCAAAACAATGTCATAAAAAATTTGACTCTATAATTTTGTCAAATGGGTTTAAACATAATAATGCAGATAAGTGCATTTATTCAAAATTTATGGATGACTATGGTGTTATTATATGTTTATATGTTGATGACTTGTTAATTTTTGGTACTAATATGAAATGGATATTAGAAACTAAGAAGTATCTAAGTGCAAAATTCAAAATGAAAGACTTAAATGAAGTAGATACTATCTTAGGAATTAAAGTGAGAAAGCATAGTGGGGGTTATGCATTATCACAGTCACATTACATAGAAAAAATGCTTATAAAGATTAAGCATTTAAATATAAAGGAAGTAGTTACCCCTTATGACCCAAATATGACAATATTAGAGAATTCTGGTAGATCAGTTGCACAACTTGAGTATGCTAATGCAATATGAAGTTTAATGTATGCAATGCATGCCATAAGGCCAGATATTGCATTTGCTATATGCAAGCTTTCAAGGTATACTAGTAATCCTAGTATAATTCATTGGAAAGCAATTGGTAGAATTTTTGGTTATCTTAAAAGAACCATTTATTTGGGTTTATTTTACTATGAATTTCCAGCGGTGTTAGAGGGATATTCAGATGCAAGTTGGATTACAGGTTCTAAAAATAGTAAATCTACATCTGGGTGGATTTTTACAATTGTAGAAGGAGCAATTTCTTTGGCTTCTAAGAAACAAACCTGTATAACACACTCCACTATGGAATCGGAGTTTATAGCTTTGGCAGCAACATGTAAAGAAACAGAATAGTTAAAAAATTTGTTATTTGAGATAGAGTTGTGGCCACAACCAATGCCATCTGTTTCTTTGTACTGTGATAGTGAAGCTACTTTGTCTAGAGCTTATAGTAAAATTTACAATAGAAAATCTAAACATATTAGTTTGAGACATGACTATATCAGACAATTAATTATAGATGAGGCTATTGATATAGTATATGTTAAGTCAAGTAATAATTTGGTGGATCCGCTTACTAAAGGACTATCAAGAGATATAGTTAAGAGTACATCTAGTGGAATGGGGCTGAAACCCTTTGATTAAAATCATCAGTAATGGTGACCCAACTTTGACTAGAACATCACTAATTCAAAGTTTAATAGGTAATAACAAGTTACAGATAAATGATTGTTCAAGCACTGAAGTAATTATATAGCCCATTCCAGGATGATCAGTGTAGAAATGCTACGCGATAAGGATGAGTTATAAACTCTTAATGAGGTTTACAATAGTTATGATGTCTACAATAGCATATACATAAAATAAATCATCACCTATATGAACATAAAAAGTGGTGCCGCTTCTAGCAAGAGTTCAGGTTTTCTCTTGTAAATGTTCATGAAACCAAGATGTAGCACAAGGCCATAATAGTGCTAAATTGATTTCAGAATTTTTAAAGAAAGAGACTAGGATATAATTATGTGTGTGGTATTTCCGATTTTTAACAAAAAAAGATTTGGTTTAAGCTAAGGCCACCTAAATCTTCATTATATCTTTGATTTACTTACACTAATTAAAGGTTTAAATCAAAAGATACGTTTTGTATGCCTAAAAAATCAATTTGACTATGAATAGTTATAATCTAGTGGGGGATTGTTGATAGATTGTAACTTTAGTAAATGATGTGAAGCATTGGATCATAACTTAAAAGTCACAACTTTTCTAAATTATTAAAGTACCTGTTAAGTGTATTACTTAATGAAAAGGTATCAACAAAGAGTTGCAACCTTTCTGTATGTTGGAACTCTTATGTACATTGGCTTTGCATGTATGTGCATTGGCAACCTTTTGCATGTATATATGTACGTTGACAACCTTTCATGCATTAGCATTCACATCTGAAAATTATAACTATTCATGTTAACATCCATTCACAATCTATAAATAAAGAACGTATATTTGTGTAAAAACATATATTGAAATCTCTCTCTCTCTCTCCCTCTCTCTCTCTTCCCCCTTGGTACATAGTTTTGTAATGTACTTCCTTATAATAAAATTCTAAGAGAATTTCTGGTTTTGCTAAACCACAAATTCTAGACTTTATTGTATCTTGGAAGTAATTTGCTTAGAATCCATTAGCAACTCTATACGAGTGGGGGTAAATATCACTTTAAGGAAAGCGATTAACGTGCCTCAAAGTTTTTGTTTCAAATTCTTCAAATTAAAGTTCTAACAACAATTTATGAAACTGATTGATAGAAGCCCCAAACAAATGAAATCAGAAGCATAAAAATCAAACAAGAAATAGCAAAACAATCGTTAAATTCCATCATAGAAAAAAATAGAAAAAATGAAGAAGAGAGGAACAAATTCCGTAGCCCAAGCGTTCAATTTCAAGAGCAAATCAACCAGTTCCATCATATCTTTGAAATTCAAGGTTACTGGTTCAACTTAAAAAAAATGATTTTTCATTAGTTGCTCTATATATATTAATTAGTGTTGCAGTTGCTACTAAGTGATATAAATCATTTCGGCGGCTTAGCCTTCTCATCAAACATAATCCCTAAACTAGTAAGTGGGTTTAGGTCAGTAGGGCATATAATCTATGAACTAGAGATTGGATAAGACCAAAAATATAAGAATAGATGTGAGAGAGGACATCTTGATGATGGTGGCGGATGAGAGAGATTGAGGACTTGTAGTGTCAGATGTGTGGCTCGCCGGATTCCAATATAGTGTAAAGGAGAGGGGATTTATGAAGAAGAGAAGTGAAAGTCCAAATGCGCCCTACGGTTAAATGGAATTAACCATATGTCTTAGTGACTATGGTTAGAGATCACACTATCACCTAATTAAAATTTACTAAGGTGATAAACAGTAAAACCAAAATCTCTAACAAGAGTATTGACTTATTCGATTCTTAATATGCGGAATTAAGAACAAGAATCGAATATTTCAATCTCACAACAATTATAAAAATATGCACAAGAGATTTTGATAACGAAGAAAACCCAAGCTGGGAAAAACCCCGGGACCTAGTCCAGCAAAAATCCACTAAGAGTTATTAAAAACTTATAACCCGATTTACCACTCGATGGACACGATTTACGACTCCCTCTACGCTCCGATCAGCTACGGTGTATAGTTCTTCCACAAATTCGAACTCCACAAATTTGCCTCTTAGTTGATTATCAATTATCACGCATACAACTTGGAGTCTACCAAGACAACGTGAATGACCTGTGCATACAATCCAAATCCACGAACCAACGGCTCCCACAAAATGATGCGTCTCAACCTTGAACTCTACAAGTCCCGCACCTTGAACCAATACTCGACTCTACGAGTATTTCACCACGAACTTGAATCTTCAAGCTCAGCCACCGGAATTCCACCGGAAAACCTAAACTAAGGTTTTGACTAAGATGGGAAGGATTTAGTCAATTCCAACAAGTTTGGAAACTAATAATATGAGTTATGCTCTCAAATAACTTGTTAGGAGTTGGGGTGAATGGTTGATGAAAATAGTTCAAACTCACTATATTTATAATGGTGTTTTTAGATCTAGATCTAGAACATCCCATGAGATAAATAGTTTATTCATTTTTTAGATCTAGATCTAGAACACACCAAGTATAATGAGTGGTGTTTCTAGATCAAGAACACGCCATGTATGGTGGTGTTTCTTTTTTATTTGGAATTACATCACATAATGACTAATGAGTAATTTTTTTCCTCTTTTAGTTTAAGAACTATATTTCACCATAAGTGATATTTTACAATACACCACATTACCCCATGTGAGTGGTGTCTAGATCTATGTCACTTATATTAATGTTTATAAGTTTATAATACATGGTGAACTAAAACATTTATGGAAGGTTTTTTAGAATCATTCAAAATAGCTTTAAAAGATGGTTAAAAGTTGTAAAAACCATTTAGTACACTTTGGTTTCGAAACCTACATGCTTGGTTTCGAAACCAAAACTCATCTGGAATCAAAATAGCAGTTTAGTAACTTTGGTTTCAAAACCAAAAACCTCCTGCCATCATTTTTCAGCTTTGGTTTCGAAACCAACTTTTGATCACAGTACAAAAGGTCACAGTTTCCCTTAAAAGGGTGGTTTTCTGACAGTATTCGGCCAGGCACTAATTTTAAGGGGTTTGGACATCTTTTACCATTCCGTACTTTTTCATATGATTTAAAATGAAATGACTACCTATTGTATTGAGTTTTCTAAGTCACTTACCATCCTAAGATGAGTTCCGATGGTGAGTTGAGCTTCTTGGGGTCTTTTATTCATAAGGAACCGAACAACGACTCACTAACTCTAACTCAAGTTACATTGACCTTCTTGAGTTAACTTTGACATAAAATTCGATAAATATGTCATTAGCGAACTCATGGGCCTAACAATCTCCCCTTTTGTTATTTTTGTGACAAAACCATACATAAGAAAATAATAAAAAAAACATTCCCCATTATAACTCATATTTTCTTACACATGACTTAATAGAACTTAAAACACGGATTGTATTAAACAACCTGTTTTCTGCACATGCTTACAAAATAAATCAAGAAAACTTATAAAATATTAAATACAAACCTTGAAGAATGTTTAGAGTATTTAATTAGAGTAGAGATAATATCTCTCCCCCTATGTCAAAGCTTCTCCCATCTTAAGATATCTTCCGATAGTAGTGAGTTGAGCTTTGCACAAGTCTTCTCTCATTCACTTTAAGTCTTCAATGAGTAGAAATGTAGAGACAACTTACTAACTCTCATTGACCATATTGAGTTCTATTTGACACGCAAATTAGCAAAACCAATAAGAGAACTTTTAGACCTTACAATCTTCCCCTTTGTCAATTTCATGGCAAAACCCAGTCATAAGACCCAATGAGAGATAAAAAAAATAAAACTCCCCAAACAAATAGAGATATTAAACTCTATGGGATGCCTTTAACTTGTTTCCTGCACATGTCGACAAGACACATTAAGGTACCATAGAAGTCATGAATATAAGTCCTATCACATAGTACTCCACTGGCAAAGTCAAGAACACACAATTCTCCTCTTTTTTGTCACAAATAGATAAATGATAGAAGATAACAAAAGTACAAAAAGAAACTGGGAAAGAAAATATATGGAAATACAAATATAAGCCAACCAACTATAAGAATAAATATCTAACTAGCTTTCAACCAAGTAGATAGTTAAATAGACAACAAAAATGTATAGTGGAAGGCAAGTAAAAACATGTCACGCATCACAAAATTTATCAAAGCTAGCTACAAGGTGTATCAGAGCTAAGATAAGAAATAAGATCAAAGTGTGTGAAACTATCTGGTTTTGAAAACCAATGGAGAAAATGTATATTTTTAGATTTTTCAAGTATTATACTAATGCAAATAATGAGCATGCATGCACAAATATATATAATTAATCAAGCCATGCAAGGTCCCCCTCAACCAGATCATGAGAAAGATTTGAATCTTAAAACTAATCCGGTTCAACATGCATCAACACTCAATAAATCTACGCTATCAATGTATGCAAGTAGACAATTTTTATTGTGTCCATATCATGTTGTTAAGACTATCAATAATTTAATACACAATCACAATCAAAATTTTTTAATCATGTAATTGCAAAAATTTATTCAAATATAGCCAAACTAGTTCTCAATCATGAAAATCACAGCACTCAATATCTTGATTATGGTGTGTGCATGTGTGTTTGAGAGAACAATATCATTATGTGAGACTATCCTAAAAGGAAAATAAGATAAGGTTGTCCATGTTACTAATTTCTCCAAATCTGAACCTTACTCAACATGAAAGAACCATCTCACTTTGTTACCTATTAATGACCTTAATGTTTGAGTTTGAATGAAACTTGAAAAACTCAAGAGCATGAGACATAGATCACCAACTTGTTCCCAATATTTTCCTTGAACTTGCAAGTGACTCTTATCCGAGGAGACACAACTAAAAATGTACTCGTATTGGAACCAAGTGGATCCCTATAAGGTCAAGATGAAGAATATAGAACATCGAGTTCCCGATCTTTTGGAGGGATCTCTTTCTTTTTGTTGTTCAAATACCGAGTTCAACATTTTTTACAAGAACTCACTCTTTTAGAGTTTCACCAAGCTCAAAATCTTTTACGAGAGCTTACTATTTTGGTGATGTTTTATGACAATATATAACAATATTTTTCCAGCACTTCATCAAAACACAATATCCTAGTGAGAGATAGTCTAACCAGCTAGTTCAATCCATCATTGAATTATGAGCTTTATTTCCAACCCATCCAGTGATCCAACTAGGATAAAATCACACTTATTCAAAAGACTCTTATATGCACAAGATTCATAGATCAATCAAGAGAGTATGTGGATTTATAGAAGAGATTCACAAGCTATATCAAAATAAAGTAAAGCAATTCAGATTTATGAAATCTCTTATATGTTCAAGTATTCTATAAAAGATAACCAATAACAACAAGAAGAACACTTAAAACACTCACTCAACTACCCCAACAATATATGCATTCAAAACAAGGGGAGAAGTGAGAATATCAACAATCAAGTAATGGTACGACCACTACCGCTAACCAATAAATACTTAGATAACTTACCGGTATTGTATGTTGTGAGAGTTTCAAGACTTGTCAAGTCACTTTTTCTTACCCATATGGCCTTGAGTTTCTTGAATGTCTTTATTTGATTCAAGTCCACATGAGTAGATTTAGTTGTCTCAGATACAACCTTTTTGGTCTTGTTTCTCTTCCTTTTCGTTGAATAAGATTTTGATCCAAAGGAGTACATACCTTGCTTATTGTTCTTTAGCTTTCCAATCTTTCCAGCTAATGATTGAGCCTTGTCACTCAAAGACTTGATTCTTTTTAGAAGATCATTATTGATATACTGAGAATACTTATAATCTTCTATATAAAATCTGCATTTGTTCTTTAAGTGACCCTTATAACCATAATAAGAACACACATTAGTAACATTAAAAACTTTAGGCTTAACTTATGGCTTACCAGCATGATTTAGAGTGTTCTTTTGAGGTGGAACAACTTGAGCAGGAGAGTTCTTTTGAACTGAAGAGATCATTTGGGCTTGAGGTTCTTTGGCTTTCACGTACTTAGTTCCTTGTGTTGGATTGAAACTAGTAGCAGCTTCGTATCCCAAACCTCTCCTATCTCCTGCATAATTGGCTGCAATTAATATGTTAGAAAGTTTGTTAGAACCAACATTAAATTTCTCAAGCATACTGTTAGACAAAGTTAAATCTCTTTTTGAAGTAGTGAGTGCAGTCTCAAGAGATTTAATCTTGTCAATGGCTTTTCTATGGTCTAACTCAAGAATTTTCAACTTGCTAAGAAGCCCAACAACTTCTTTATCAAGTTATTTTTCATTGTGTATGGCTTTCTCCAATTTGAGTGTTATGCTATCCTTTTCAGTTGTAAGAAGTGACAACTTCTCTTTTAGGACTTTGTTTTCCTTGGATAGTTCCATACTCTTTTTCAGTAATTCACCACACAATTCTTCTAGATCTACATCTTCATCACTCTCCTCGTCATCACTTGATGATTCATTGGATTCAGCTGGTATTTCATTGAAATGATCTTTTGGAGATAAAGATGCAGTCATAGCCTTTAAATCTTCACCACTTGAATAGCTTAATTCAGAGAGAGAATCAGAATCATCAAGTGTGTCTTTCATTGCTTTCTTAGTTTTGACCGGAAACTTGTTTTGACATTCATTGGACATATGTCCAAAACCATGACATTTGAAGCATTGAGTTTCGGTCGACTTCCTTCTCATATATGACTTGTCGAAATTATTTATTTTGTCATGTAGCCCAACCTTGGAAGATGAACCAAACTTTGGTCTTTAGTATTTCTCCTTTTTATTTTTTAAGATCTTTTTGAATTTCTTTGTGAGATGAACAACTTCATCATCACTAAAGAGATCACTTTCTTCCTTTTCTGTAGTTTTCAAGGCTGTAAAAATAATGTCTTTAGATTTTCTTGTTGAACAAAAACTAGCCTCAAAAGTTCTCAAATTCCCTACAAGTTCTTCAGGGAGAATAGCATCAATATCTTTACTTTCCTCAATAGCCGTAACTTTAGCCTGAAATCTCTCGGGAAGAGATCTAAACACCTTACGAACTATTTTGGAGTTAGATATAACTTCACCCAATGCAAAGGAGTTATTGACAATATTTTTCAACTTGACATAAAATTCATCAAAAGATTCATTGTCATCCATTTTAAAAGTTTCAAATTGGGTGGTTAACATTAGAAGCTTTGCTACTTTTACAGTCCTAGTACCTTCATAAGTTACCATTAAGATGTCCCATGCCTCCTTTGCCACTTTATAATTAGATATGCAACAAAATCCGTCAACCGTTACAGCAGCAAAGATGGCATTGAGAGCCTTGCTATTTCTAATAGCAGCCTCACTATCTATGGCATCCCATTATTCTTCTGGTTTGGGAACTTCTCTAAAATTGTCTCTAGTTCCTACCATCATAATAGGTGGAGACCAAGCAACCTCTATAGTTCTCCAAACTTTTTAGTCTATGGACTTTAAGAAAGCTCTCATTCTAGCTTTCCAGTAAGGATAGTTACTTCCATTGAATAATGGAGGTCAATTTACTGCACTACCTTCTCTTTGTGATTCCATGAGTCATAACAAGGATCACACTTAGGTTGTTAAACTAATACAAGTGAATCTGCTCTGATACCAATTGAAAGTCCAAATGTGCCTAATGGTTAAATGGAAATAGTTCAAACTCACTCTATTTATAATGGTGTTTTTAGATCTAGATCTAGAACATCCCATGTGATGAATAGTTTATTCATTTTCTAGATCTAGATCTAGATCTAGAACACACTAAGTATAATGAGTGGTGTTTCTAGATCAAGAACACACCATATATGGTGGTGTTTCTTTTTTATTTAGAATTTCATCACACAATGACTAATGAGTGATGTTTTTCCTCTTTTAGTTTAAGAACTATATTTCACCATAAGTGATATTTTACAACACACCACATTACCCCATGTGGGTGGTGTCTAGATCTATATCACTTATATTAATGTTTATAAGTTCATAATATGTGGTGAACTAAAACATTTATGGAAGGTTTTTTAGAATTATTCAAAATAGCTTTAAAAGATGGTTAAAAGTTGTAAAAACCTTTTAGTACACTTTGGTTTCGAAACCTACATGCTTGGTTTCGAAACCAAAACTCATCTGGAGTCAAAATAGCAGTTTAGTAACGTAGGTTTTGAAACCAAAAACCTCCTGACATCATTTTTCAACTTTGGTTTCGAAACTAACATTTTGGTTTCGAAACCAACTTTTGATCACAGTACAAAAGGTCACAGTTTCCCTTCAAAGCGTGGTTTTATTATAACATTCATCCAAACACTAATTTTAAGGGGTTTTGACATCTTTTACCATTCCGTACTTTCTCATATGATTCAAAATGGAATGACCACCTATGATATTGAGTTTTCTAAGTCACTTACCATCCTAAGATGAGTTCTGGTGGTAAGTTGAGCTTCTTTGAGTCTTTTTTTCTCAAGAAACCAAACAACGACTCACTAACTCTAACTCAAGTTACATTGACCTTTTTGAGTTAACTTTGACACGAAATTCGATAAATATGACATGAGCAAACTCATGGACCTAACAATCTCCCCATTTGTCATTTTCGTGACAAAACCATACATAAGAAAATAATAAAAAGAACCTTCTCCATTACAACTCGTATTTTCTTACACATAACTTAATAGAACTTAAAACACGGATTGTATTAAACAACCTGTTTTCTGCACATGCTCACAAAACATCAAGGAACCTTATACATATTAGTAGGGTCTCTTTGTTTCTGTTCTAAAAACAGAAGGGCTTTAGAGTTTAGCCTTTAAGGGGGTGTATTGAATCAGGAGTTTTAAAGATTTTGACGGATTCTTTTAGTGGCGGATTCTTTTGGATCTTAATAGAATCCAACAGATTTATAATGTTTCTTGAAATAAATCCAAAGATTTTTATAGATTCATGTTTAGAGTATTGCGGAGTTTGCCGGACTTCATTAATGAGTTTATAAGGATTAAGAGGATTAATAGAGTTTTGTTGTTGTTATCCTCTTACTGGTTTGGTTTCATTAAAAGGGTTCTATGGTTTGTGTTGATGAAAATTAGAGAAAGGGTTTTCATAAAGAAGGGTAAATAATAAATTAATGAATTAAAGGGTTTTAATTTTACTGAGATATTAAGATGAAGAAATCGGAACTAATAAACAAGAAGTTAATACAATAATGCACTGATCGAATGACTCCAAAAATAAAATAAAATCAAACATAAACAATAATAGATCTGGAAATTGAAGATTTAAATAACTTCTAAAGATCAGTACTGGTATTGAAACCCTATAATGTTTGATCTCGGTCCACAAATCACAATACACGATGAGCAGTAAAAATAGAATTAATAATAACAAACTGAAGTGTGTCACGCAGGGGTGGAATTTGAATCGAAAAGTTGCCATGGAAAGACCTTCGTCATTGTTTTTTTGGCCTATGATGTAGTTGTGATGGTGATGGTGATGAGATCTATGAAATGACCTCTGTCATTTTAAGTAAATGCTCTTATAATACAAGTTTTGGATCTTTAGTCCTCCTTTTTTTAGTCTTTATGTTTTTAATACTTCAAAAATTTATATTGTTATTATTTTAGTCCCTGGAAATTAAAAATTTTATAGAGGATTTTTTCAAAATACCTAAGCTACCCTTCACATTTTCTAGCCTTCATTCATACTTTTCTAAAACTTTTTTCACGTTTTTTAAATCGAAATAAACAAGGCAGTCTCAAATTTTTCTTCTCCTTAAATTTAATCCTTCATCCTCCATTTGATTTTTGATCCCCATCTACAAGTATTAAATAAAAAGTATTTAGAAACATGCGTGTCAAATAAATTTTAAAATTGCAGAACTAATTAAAATTGCAAGGCCAGATCTGCAATTTTTCAATGATTTGAGAAATTTCATGTCTGAACTTGCTTTTTGAGAAATTGCAAGCCTGAACTTGCTTTCTGAGAAATTGCAAGTTTGAACTTGCAATCGCAATTAAGGTGAGATAAAATTAAGAAAGAGAGAAAGTAGAGAGAAATAGATATCAAACTTATAATTTGAGAAACTACAGATCTAAACATGGAGATCTGAAATTCGCAGAGCTGAACTTGATATTACAATTAATTATTAAGGAAGAGAGAAATTAAGGTGATAGAAATTATTGATCTAAACTTGCAGATCTGAAATTGCAAGTCTAAACTTGCAAGTTCAGAAATTACTGATTGAACTTGATAACACAATTAATGTGAGAGAAAATTAAGAAAGAGAGAGAAAGTAGAGAGAAAAATAGATATCAAACTTGTAATTTTAGAAATTACAGATTTAGACTTGCAGATCTGAAATTACAAGTTTGAACTTGCAATTTTGAGTGGCATCGCAACAACACCAAGCAACGACAGCAACAGGCAGTGGCAGCAGGAAGCAAAATGGCACGTTCTATAGGTGCCACAGATCTAGATCTAGCAGGATCTGTTAACAATAGTGAGAGATATAATTTGTATAATCTGATAAAAAAAGATATAATTTGCTCTTAGAGAATCTGGAAAGATTATGCCATGTGATTCTACCAGCGTTGGTACTGTTATTGGCATGGTTATTATAGTGCTGGTGATGTCTCCAGTGATAATGTTGAAAGAGATAATCGTCTTTTGGTTGGCGGAGAAACTTAAGGATTTAGATTTAGGGTTTATTATTGGGATTTAGATTTGTTATTGGCACATGGGTCTTTGGCCTGACGATTATGCACCCCTTCCATGACTTAGGAGGTTTTAGGATCAAAATTCTTGGCAAGTGGTTTGTCATTAGTTTATCCCATGTAATAGTTCAATAGCCCTACGATGGCAGTGTCTTTGCGCTTCTCACACGTCTTTCATAATGTGTATGTGCCTTCTTATATGTCTATAAGCATTAGTCTCCTTTAAAAAAACAAAAAAGAGGTTGAGGTTTCTTTTTAAAACTTGGAATATATTTGAAAAGAAAATATTTTTAAAGGTTAGTATTGTCTTTTTAAAATTAAGGACAAAATTCATAATATTTTTATCCCTTAGATTAAAGAGGAGGGATATTGCAACATACCTTATTGCGACCATATTGCAACATACTTTTGATGGGGCCCACATGAAGAAGGGTTAATTTTTTTGTGGGGATATTCTCATCATTATTTAGATCATCATATTGCGACCCTATTGCAACATACTTTCGAAAATCAGCCATTTCTAATAGTTCTAACCCCATCAAAAGTTTATCAGAAATTAAAAGAAATTAATGGTCTACAAAAATGTCTAAAATTTGCCAATTTTTCATAGGCTGATTGAAGGTGTTAGAACTTTTAAAAAGGGTTGATTTT
Organism: Macleaya cordata; assembly: GCA_002174775.1. Lineage (NCBI taxonomy): Eukaryota > Viridiplantae > Streptophyta > Magnoliopsida > Ranunculales > Papaveraceae > Macleaya > Macleaya cordata. The sequence goes on along the minus strand of MVGT01002368.1, from coordinate 58,910 downwards.
CGAATATGATGATCTATATGATGAGGAGAACATCCCCACAAAAGAATTAGCCCTCGAACCATCTTTATGTGGGCCCCATAAAAATATGTTGCAATAAGGTATGTTGCAATATCCCTCCTCTAAATTTTTTTTTGAACGGGACTATTGCCAGGTTACAAAATGGCATATAGGGGTGTCAATTGGTACCCAAAAACCTGGAACCGAACCGGTACTGGAACCGTTTTTTGCAGTTCCGGGACCTCACTTTATGGATCTGATAAATTTCGGATCCATTTCGGATCCACCCAACGAGTACCCGCGGGTACCTGGTTCCGTATAAATTCTATAATTTTATAGTTTAATTTACTATTATATAACAATTTTTTAATTTTTTTAACTTTTTTTTAATTAAAAAAAAGAAACCAATGACTATTATTTAATAAATTTTATAATAAAATAAATTATGTAATTGAATAGAATACGAAAATACAAAATACAAATAGGTTTTGTGTGAAAAAATAAAAAAACAATAACTTAGAACGGGTATCGGGTACCCGCGGATCCTAGCGGTACCGGATCCGGAACCACCAATTGAGGTTCCGGAACCGGAACCGAAAAGATCCGGAACCGCTTCATATTAACGGGACCGGATCTGGAACCTTTAGGTTTCGATCCGGAACCGACCCGTTGACACCCCTAATGGCATAGATATACGCAGTGGGTGTGTGAGAAGCGTAGAGAACCGCGCCAAGAACATCGTCACCATCATGCACAGAGAAACCACCAATAACAGCGTACCTATATTTATTATTAGATTACATGAGACAAACTTAACGGCAATACCACGGCCGAGAAGTTTTGATCTCAATACCTCTCACTAACAAAGATTTATGAGAGGGATGCACAACCATTGAGCCAAAGGCCCATGTGCCCCTTCTCGAGATTAAAAGCATAAAATTTATGAAAATATGGGCTAAAATTCACCAAACCCCTTAAAAAATTTAGAATGTGTCGTGCGTTCCAACAGCCACTTGGGACAGCATTTCTAGGGACAGCATTTTGGCTTCAATTAAGTACAAGAAATCTTCTTTGGGAATTAGTATCCCTCTGTCTCAGGCGTTTTTGATGGCAGAATTCTTCTTCTACGTGACTCAGATTTAATTTTTGTATATAAAACAGACTAAAAAACAAATCTCAAACAGACCTCTTCCTCTCTCTCTCTCTCTCTCTCATCCCTTTCTCTCTCTACAAGCTTTAAACTCGTCTCTCATGGCGATGTCAACAATAACAACAACAACGAAAATTCCAATTGACCCAAACCCTAGACGAGTAATTTTCTCCTTTGCAGCTTACGCCAAGAAAGTAATCTCTCACCTTAAAACCTGCAAAATTCACATAACAGAAGGACTCACTGATGATGAAATTTCTTCCATTGAAGAATCTTTCGGTTTCATCTTCCCACCTGATCTTCGTTCGATTCTTAATGAAGGATTACCAGTGGGCCCTGAATTTCCTAACTGGAGATCATCTTCTTCTCAACAGCTAGAAATCTTGATTAATCTTCCAATTTTGGGAATTTGTAGAGAAATTACTAAAAGAAATTTATGGTTTTCATCATGGGGGAATCGACCTGATGATCCTAATGAAGCCCTAACCCTAGCTAAAAAAATCTTCAAGAAAGCTCCAATTCTTGTTCCAATTTATAGACACTGTTATATTCCTTCTAGTCCTAATTTGGCTGGAAATCCTATTATTTTTGTTAAAGATGGAGATTTAAGGTATTTTGGTTTTGATGTTGCTGGATTCTTCTTCCAAGAATTCGAATTTAGAGAGAGAAATAATGAATTTCGACCCATTGAAGAATCATCATCATCATCAACAACAACAACAAGAATGATGATGAATGTAGCTGCACCACCGGCATGGGCAGTGATGAATGGTGGGGGGATGATGAAAATTGAGTTTTGGTCTGATTTAGTGGAAAGTAGTGTTAAAAATGGAGGATGGAACTGGGTTTTAGAGGAGAGGTTTGAGGAGATGAAGAGATGTTTGAGAAAGGGAGGGTGGAGTGAGGAAGAAGTGAGCGAAATGATCACAACGACGTCGTCGACGACAACAACGGCGACAACGGAGAATTATAAAGATGAAGATGATAGTGATGAAGATGAAGATGAAGATGAAGATGAGAGGAGTGTGGTTTTGTTGAGAGAGAAAGAGAGTGTGATAGGTTATATGCATCAGTTGTCTGTTAGGTTGCTTCGTTCAGGTTGGAGCAGAGAAGACATTTCCTACTCGTTTGGGATTATTCATGATCATGAAAGTGGTGGTGGTGTTCTAAGGCTGGATGTGGACTCTTATACATAATTACTTGGATTTTAAAGTCTCATCAAACATTTCAAATTTTGTTTTCTCTAATTTGTAACATAATTTGTAACAGTAGAATTCAAATGGTTCATTAATCTTCATCCCTATATAGTATTTTTTTTTTATCGAGTTGGATCCCACCTAAGATTTTGTGGACAATTTTAAGACAAGTTTTTGGATTGATCCACATGGCTATGAGCCAAGGGCTAGTTTCTTGCCCAGATGGTCCCTACCAAAAATTTTGCGGGCTCTCTATAAATATCATTAATTATTGTTAAAATTTGATAGAGATAGAAATTTTAGAATAAAGTAATCTTAAATGAGGATGATCTATGTGGCAAGTAAATAAATCTCTTCGCCTTGAATCATTTCCAGGGTGGGTTTGACAAATAAAAATTTCATGTTCACCCACCTCTGAAAATGAACAGATGGATTTCATCCAAAGTTAGAAAAGGAAAAAAGAAAGAGGCGGTGAAGAAAAGTCAAAGATAGCTTTTAACTAAACAATTAAATATTTCATTAATATCTGCTTAATATGTATTACACCATCATATTTATCACCTATAGGGTCGGTTTTGGGTTCCTTGGGTAGTCCGAGGCATCAACCCGAGCCCAACTCCATATACATTTGGGTTCAAAATTTTTAACCCAATCCCGAGCCCGAACCCAAACACCTCGAACCCAAGCCCAACCTAAGGTCAGGTTTAATATGCCGGGGGACTCGGGTTTGACCCGCCTGAGTTGCACCTTAGTTTCATGGTTTGGACCATAAGTCATAACATGAAAGTCAGAACCACAGACCGATCATTAGATGATCGCTGGATGCTTTTTTTTTTTTTTTACATTGGCGATTGTCTGATGATTTGCCTGACCATCTGACCATCACCCATTTTATAATTTATCTCGTCTTATTTTACTTTATTAAATATAATTTTCTTTTTGATATGATTAAATTATTATATATGTGAGAAGATTGAGGTTTTTTTTTTTGCTAACATGTGGTGGTGTGGAGGTTATGTTTTTTCCACTATTTACCCATCACCCCTAAACCTATGGATCCATGGGTTTAGGGGTTGTATTTTGGGATTCTTACTACCCTTGTCCTTAAAGTAATAATGTTTTAGAACCTCAATACTTGTAATTCGTAATTACAGGTCCGAACCGATCAAAGCCATTTCAAAATTTTGTTTTAACCCTGTTACATCCAAAAACTTTGAAGTATAAGTTCCCTATGACTGCAACGCTTGGTCCCTGGTATTCTTCCACTTCGCTTGCAACTAGTGTATGTAAGTTTAATGAAAGATTTGGTGGATGTCAGATGAAGAACACTTTAGATCGAGGAGGTTCGATTTTGAGTTTGGTGGGCTAGAGTGAGATTCCTTCTTCTAAATTTAAACCCAATTGTATAATTCTCGGAATACCTTAACATCCCCTTATCTATTTTCAACATTTTCTTTAACAACCCCACCTTGATACATTCCCTTTAACCATTTACTAGCCATCTAATAACATTGACCTTCTTTTTTGCGATGGAGGTATTACTCAATTAAAAATATAAGCAAAGACACAAGAGGCGGCACCATTAACCACGACACCGACTAGCTTGAAATGGTTTAAAGAAAACAAACATTAAGAAAGAGACTAGACATATATAAGAGGTAATTTAATCTTGGAAAAGTTAATTATCATAGTTTTCTTTTTGAGAATGGAACTAGATTAAATATATAAAAAGAATAAAGAATGTTAATTACATACTATACAAGTGCGAAAGAGCTCCAAAAAGAAACCCATGGGGCTAGATCTTTATATGAAACGAGCATCCCAATTGAAAACACAACACGCAAAGGGTATTCTTAAGTCTAAATATAAAGAGAAGGACCAAATTTGAATTAAAGATTTTATTTCGATTGTCAACTTGTTCAAATCCCTAATTTTTCCTTCAAATGCGGGTCTATTTCTTTCTATCCATATTGTCCAAAAAATTACTGCCAGAATGAATTGCCATGTTATCTTTCCAGTATCGGAGAAGCCCTTTAATTGAAGACCAGCAACAAGCCAATATGAACACAGATTTTGGGAAGCACCAACTCCAACCAAAGTGAGGTAGGACCTCAATCATTCCATAGAAGTCTGAAAAATGAGTAATGTAGCAAAATGTGATCAGCAGATTCCTCACTTTGGAGGCATAAGAAACATGCGTTTGGCAGTTGGTGCCCCCTCTTTTTAAGATTGTCTAACATTAAGATCTTTCCTAGTGATGCCTACCACATGAAGAAACATATTTTTTGGGGGTAATTTTGAGTTCCACACCATCCTATTTGGGAAGTCCAGGCTATGGGGACCGCTGAGATAATCGTGAAGAGATTGCACTGTGATGTCTCCCTTGGAGGCAAGATACCATGAGAAAGTGTCTGTCTCATTGTTCAAAGGTAATGGCACTGATCCTATTACTTGCAAGAGTTTCGCTAATTGTGGCATCTCCTTATTGTAGATATCACGAGAAAATCTAATATGTCATTCAAGACTAATATGGGACAGAAGAGTGAGTTGTTTAAAGAGCCCATTTTTGTATAATGCTGGAGCTAAAGATTTGAGATTCCTTGAACCTGCCCAAGCATCCCACCAAAAAGAAATGCTAAAGCCTGAGTTGATTTTGTGGTTGATCAACTTGAGAATGACATCAGCATGGGTGATGATAATACTGCGCTAACAACTATGCCTGTGTGGAATGTTGACGTCTTTTGAGTAGCATATCGATGGTGAGGCTCCAAATTTTTCCTCAATGATATGAAGCCACATTTGATTTTTCTTTGTACCGAATTGCCACACCCATTTTAATAAGAGGGCTTCATTGATATAACGTAATTTCCTAATGCCTTCATAGGTTTGCAAATTTGATTCCAGCTAACCATATGATAACTTTTAGTGGTTCCATTCTTTGCCCATATAAAATTCCTCATCAATTGCACTAATCAGTAATAGTGATTGGGGCGATGAAAATAGAGAAGAAATAAATGGTTATGCTAGTTAGACAGGTTTTGGTTATGGTCAATTTGCCTCCTTTGGAGAGACATTTGGTTTTCCAATTTTCCAATTTCCTATGGAATCTCTCCACAATTAGGTCCTAGATGGCTTTAGATTTTATCGTGCTTTTAGTGGCATTCTAAGGTACAGAAAATGCAGAGTAGAGTGACCATATCCTAATCACTCTGCCTAGTCTTGTAAGCATATAACATCGCCGATGTCAATTAGTTTTTTTGTGGAAGTTAACCCTAAGACCTGAGACAACTACAAAGCATTTATGAACACTAAGAAGATTATACACTTCTTTCCATTATGTATTTATGAAAAATATTGAATCATCTGCATAATATAAATGGGAAATGATAGAACCATTATCCTTTACCCGAAAATCAATAAACAGTCTTAAATTTGTTGCATGGACTAGTAAGCATGAGAAACCTTCCATGGCCAAGTCAAACAAAAGGGGGGGACAATGGGTCTCATTGTCTGAGCCCACGAAAACTCTTGAAAGAGCTAAATGGTGCACCATTAATTAAGATTGAAAAGGAGGTTGTGGAGAAGCAAAAGTTCATCCATCTAATCCATTTCTCTTTAAAACGCATTTTATATATACACGATGTATTTTGGGTAAGACCAGTTGATTTTATCAAAAGTTTTTTTTATGTTAACTTTGCAAATAACTCTTGGGGTGTTGGATCTAATCCTAGAGTCTACAAGCTCGTTTGCAACAATGATCCCATCAAAGATTTGTCTTCTATTGATGAACGCCATTTGTTTGGGGTTAATGAGCTTTGGTATTACTAATTTAACTCTATTTTCCAGAACTTTAAATATGATCTTGTAAGTACTGGTAAGAAGGCTAATTGGTCTGAAGTCCTTGATATCTTTGGATTGCTCCTTTTTTGGTGTTAGAGCAATGAAGGTTTTGTTGTGTCTAGCATCCATTGAGTTAGAAAAAAAAAGAATTCATCCACTAGGTGGAGGTAGTTATCATTTCCTATGAAAGACCAATATTTACTGAAAAACATAATGGGATACCCATCTTGCCTTAGCGACTTCTCAGATCCTAGGTTGTGTATGGCAGAGAGGACCTTTTGTTCTGTTATAAGGTTCTCTAGTATTGTTGCCTCCTGAAGAGAAAAGCAGGGGGAAGGATATACCATCTATGTGATTGGTTCATCGTCAACTTTTTAAGAGCATCCATCGTGGTGTGGATTTTGGATTGAATTTGGAAAAATTTCAACCATAATAGGGAGCTGCAAAGTGGCAGGATAAATACGATCAACCATACAAGAGTTATGAGAGGCTGTCAAATTTAGAAGAGAGAGTGGGATATAAAAAAAGAGGCCAGATCGGCTTACAAGCTTACATGTATAGCTTACATGTACAACCCATTGTGGGGTCCACATACAGTAAATTTAAGGGCTAATTTTTGTGAGAAAGTTCTCCTCACCATGTAGATCTTCACTGAAAATCAGTATATTCTAAAACTTCTAGCCCCATAAAAAATTGACTCTCTTTCTCACTGTTAATTTTTAATCAACTTCCGATCAATTTTGATGGGATTACAAGTTTTGGAATGTATTGATTTTTGAGGAAGATGATCTACATGGCGAGGATGACATTTTCACAAAAAATAAGCCTTTAGATCAACCGTATGCGAGTCCTACAACAAACTGTACAAGCTTAGATCAACCGTATGCGAGCCCTACAACAAGCTGTGCATATAACCTGTACATATAAGCGTGTAATCTGATCCAGCCCCATGGAAAAAAATGGGGCGGCCAGGTTGGGGTTCGCCCAACACTTGGTGAGCCTCCTTCCCACCGACCAACACTTAAAATATTATCAGTTCTAAAACTCTACCCTCTACAACATTTAAAATCAAAGATTCTACTTACCTAATCCCAACAGTCCAACTTGCATCATATTTATTTCTTTTATGTTAAGTTTGTTTCTTAGGTTAAGTTTGTAACCGAAAAACATATTAAATAGGTAACACGCCACTTTTCTCTATTGACATTATTACCATTACTATTACACCTTATTTATGTACTAGCGCGTGTGGCGGGCCGACCACATGAAGATTATTCAATGACCAATGTTAATCAACATGATGAAAAAATGATTGTTGCAAAAAATTTGCCCTTGAATCATCTCTCGAGCCCACATGTAAGTGTTTAATTAGCGGAATGTAAGAATAAAATAGATAAAAGTGAATATGTAAAAGATTTTTAAAAATAAGTGAAAATATCCAACCCATCTATCTACTAATGGTTGTGACGTACAGAATGTCGGACGACTTAAATGGCTTATTTTGATGCCGTATTAAATAGTAAAGATTAACACCATACTAATTATACATATTCCATTTACGCCGACTATAAAGCCTATATGGAGATATATCTTTTTATAACCCCACTTATTTCCTACACTCCACTTACACCAACCATCGACCCACATGGATAACTATTCTAAACTTCGTTTACTCTGACATCTTGGATCGCCATGTAGATCATCTCACGAAAGTTAAGATATCTCTGTACTCTTAACCCCATTTAGAATTTATCCAAAATATATTTAACCTAAAATATTTGTATTATCGTTAATATTCAACCACCTTTTATCGAGGCAAAAATCTTGGAGAATGTTGATTTTATATGAGGATGATCTTTATGGCGAACAGATCATCATCCCATTGAGACGTTAGTCAGTTTTTTCAGAAGTGATGCTAGAATGCCCACACAAAATGGGGGATTTACATACCGCCCTGAGATGGACGGTTGTCCATGCCTTGAAGTTTAAGAATTACGAAACTTGAGGATGTGATTCAAATCACGAGGGGATAATGGCCTTACGATTGGAGTGCGGGGCTAGAATACCGCACTTTATGCGGGCATTTTAGCATTATTCTTTATTCGGTTCACTTTTTTTGCCATATATGCAAGTCCTTGTTGCCAATTCTCCTATAAGAAATTTTTATGGTAATGAACCTTCCATTTTACCACTAAATTTCAGTTTGAATCATCTCTTTCCACTATGGTGTACACAACAAGAGGTCATAGGGTTACTGTCAATTGGTACCCATTTATTCGATAAATTTTGGAATTTAAAACTGAAATTTGATAAAAAAAATAAAATAAAACCACATGCAAGTTCATGGGAAGTAGATGTTAAATGTAACGGCTAAAATTTGATTAGACCCGATACTAATTAATTACCTTTCACTCCAGAATCTACCAGATTAATTCAGCCCAACTAGAATAGTACGTAGAATCTAATTAATCATACATAGTAGGCACATTAAATTACTTAGCTGCTGCTCTAATTAATTAGTATTTACTCTAGCTTAAACGACCTATTTTCAAAGAGATTTTCCTTTATTAATTATCTTCCTATACTAGGTTAAATTAACTTATTACTATTAAGTGTGATTCAAAAAAAAATATTAATGTGGTAATGGTGCAGTTGAAATTTTTTTATTAGGTTATTAAATGGTTCGATTTGCATGCATGTGATCAAAGGCACCGTGTAACACCCCAAATTCTGAATCACGGGTAAATTCTGAATTCAAGATTCAAAATTCGTGTGTTAACTCATCATAAAGGAAAACCAGTCTACATATATATATATATATATATATATATATATCTTTCTTTATAAGTGTACGTAAATGTAGAACATATCATGATGAATTAAGTAAGACATGCACAAAAGTTTAACTTTACTATGATGGTTAAAACGTTATGCAAAAAAAAATAATTTACTTCATGGTTCAATACCAGATATTTAACCACAATATTCTAATTCACGTAAATATCCTTGAAATGCATCTTGTAATCTAATAATTATACATTTGTGGACTCCTACCCATTTTTCTTAAGGCAATAGTGGAGGGTACCTGCAAAACAAAAGAAAACACTCCGACGCCCAAGTTAGTATTGTACCATTTATAGGAAAAATAAATAGTATACCTTTAGCTCATGAATGGTCCAATGTTTATAGTTTGAGAATATTTTATGCTGAACCGTCATTACGGCTGCCTACGTACCCTTTAGGGATCAAGCATTACGTAGTTCATAACTTTAAACAAAATACTTTCAGCTAGGTCTCTATTACAGTTCAGCAACTTTGAATAAATTAAAACTATAGTAAATAAACTTAAAAAATTATCAAATTTTAACATAAACAAGATATATTTGTCTAGTTTTCGACACATCAAGCGGATCCTTAATCAGATCTACGATCAAAGAGAAGTAACCAGATTATCAAACATATACCAGAAATTCTACTCATGTAAGGACTTGTCTAAACGAGATAGAATTTAACCAAGGCGAATCATAAATCTAAAAATAGTACTGGTAACCCTTTACCTTTTTCTATGATATATATATGTATATATTAACAAATAAATATATGAAATATTTACCAATCCAACGGTAGATCTTTGGTCCACACCCTTCAATTAACCAACTACTTACAATTTAGAGTAGCAACTCCAGCAGGGTTTTCATGATGGATCAAGGTCTTTCCTTCATCCAATTGACCTGAAAATTTTACAGTAGTATTTAATATATCCCATAACACTTGTGTAAAAATATTAGACAGATCCAACGGTAGGTTTGAGAGTAATGAATTTCTCATTTCGAACTCGCTATTTTTGTTCTTCTAACAAAAATGACGATTTTTATTGTGATTGGAGTACTTAAACTTCTCCAAATAAGCTGATATTTTAACCAAGTATAATTTATTATCTCATCTACATCATACTCAATTTTTAGGACCATCCAACGGTCCAATCTTGAGCAATGGCTAATTTCTTCTTCTCTCTTTTCTTCCTCCTTAGAGTTATTCCAAGGAGAATTAGTAGCTCCTCCTTTGATTTGCTTCCAAATCTAGTATAAAAACTCTCTTTTTGATGTTGAAAATACTTATTTCTAATTGAAAACCTCTCTTCCTATTTCTCTCTTCTTTCTTATCTCCCTCCCCCTTCTTGTCTTCACAAACTACCTCTTTATATAGGTGAAAATAGAATCATAAAATTAATGGTGGTGGATTAGCCACTACAATGGTGGACTAGCCACCACTTAGTGGTGGTAGACTAACCATCATACTTAGTGGTGGTAGTGATTGTAGTAAATCTACCACTATCTAATGGTGATGGAAGTGGATGTTAGAAAAAATCTTTATTATTATTATTCTTAGTCAAATATTTAATAAAAATAGTAAATACTAGATAAACTTTTGTGTACCAAAACTTTGATGTGACTTATGTCCCTAGTTTAATGATTTGAAGACATGTATCAATCAAAATGATCTTGTGGATTAAATCAAAAGTTTTGAGTGAATGAACATTATTCCTTAATAAATTATCTATATGTATATATTATACTATAATGACCATAACTCCTAGACCATAAGTCCGAATATCACCAACCATACCATTCGGAAAACTAGATTCAAAGAGCTACAACTTCATCAGAAATAGCCTAAGGCCAATTTGGATCGTAAGATGTCCAAAAATGAGTTTAAAGTATACTGATGAACATATATACGAAAATATATAAATAATAACCTATAAAATGTTGAGTTGTCTTAACCCAAAACAAGTAAAGATGGGCTTAGCCCAAGTAACCCATAGTTTCATTGCCAAGTCCATTACCTGAATTATTGGGTTAACCCAACTAACCCATACATAAATATGTATATATAGATCTTATTACAAAAGATAACTACACAAAAGATAATTCAATTTAAGATAAATTCATAATACTAGTTCTCGGGTTAGACCCAAGGCGAATTTGAACTAAAAAATTCAGAGTATTACACACCGTACATTTAATTGAACATCATGGTGAAAAATGATTCATAATCTAATTACAAACATGAATTTGGTTAATGATATCTTATTTGTAAGCTAACTAAATATAACCCGTGCCTACGACATAACCTAGAGTACATCATCAACGCTAGCATTACACTATCTAATTAACCCGACTGTCACTCATGTTATTAGAGGGTAAAATAGGTATATATTATCAAATTTTTTTAGTATAGGACCTCTTCGCCGGTTCAATAATTATTTAAAAATCTATTTTTTATACATATTTAAAAAATTATCATTATAATTAATTTTCCCAAAAATAAAAATAAATGCATGGAATGAGTCAATGTGGGTGTTTAAAAATGACAGATCAAACCACTTACATGCTCATATATAACTTTTATCAAAAAGTTTAGTGAGAAGATTTCATGAGCTTCTCAAATTGGTAAGTAAGAAAATGGGTCCAAATTTTTTTTTTTTCAAAATCGATGGTTTTGGACAGCTGTAGACGCCAAATTTTCGCATACCTTGGAAAATACCTGTTTTGGCCGTGCCTCGATTTACGCGCAAAATTTAACAAAAATTGCTTCATTGTGACTAAGCAGGCTTCACTCCTCATCCGGGTTTCGGTTCAGGGCCGGAACAAGAAGAGAACCAAATCTCGAGGAACTCTTAACCATTTCAGTCGAGNGAAGGGAGAGAAAGAGAGGAGGAAGGAAGAAAAGAAAGAGAGGAAGGAAGGAAGGAAAGGAGAGAGAAAAGAAAGAAGAAGAGAGAAAAAAAAAATAAAAATAAAAAACGTCTGTAACAGACGTTTGGAGAAGAAGAAGGGAGGATGAGAGAGAAAAAAAAAATAAAGAGTTTTTTTTTTTTAGTTATTTCTGTTTTGTTTTGTTTTGTTTTTTTTAAAAACGTTTGTTATAAAAAACAGGGAAAAAAGAAAAACAGTAAAAAAAAAAATATTTTGTTTTATTTTGTTTGGTTTGTTTTATTTTTATTTTTGTTTTATTTNTTTTGGGTCCTGATTCCCGTAAATCAGGTGGCGACTCCTTTCACATCACATTCACACTCATACCCCCTTCTCAGGTGGGCGAATCCTTTTTTTTGGGCCCGTTTCACGTGCTACGTGCGTGAGCGTTCTTCCTCTCTCCTCTTCTCGAGGGAGAGAGCGCTCTGTCGCGTGCGCCGTGGGATCGCGCCGGATTCTGGCTCCACAGACTGGCGACTCCGCTGGGGA
>MVGT01002368.1:11726-31639 GCA_002174775.1 Macleaya cordata | reverse complement strand
AGTTTTTAATCGCGAAGTAGAGGCCGTCCTCACGGACGGGCGGTTGTTGGGTGCCTAACACCTTCCCAACCCGTACCTTGATCCCCTTACCCATTATCTTTGTATCGCAGACCATCCACTTTGGACTATCGCCATGGTTTTCTCGGAAAACTAGATCTAGGTTGATTTTCCAAAATTTTGGGTCCTGATTCCCGTAAATCAGGTGGCGACTCCTTTCACATCACATTCACACTCATACCCCCTTCTCAGGTGGGCGAATCCTTTTTGTGCTCGTTTTACGTGCCACGAGCGTGCGTTCTTCTTCTCTCTCGGGAGGGAGCGCTCTTTCGCGTGCGCGGTGGGATCGCGCCGGATTCTGGCTCCACACCAATACTGTATTGTGATAATGTTAGTGCTACTTACATGGCGCTTAATCCTATTCTTCACTCACGTACGAAACACATACAAATTGATTATCATTTTGTACGTGAGCGCGTTGCACGTACCTCCCTTAAGGTGGTTTACATCTCCACTCGACATCAGATTGCCGATATTTTTACAAAGGGACTTTTGAAGGATCGTTTTCAATACTTATGTTCCAAGCTCGCTCTTACGGATAACCCACGACCGGCTTGAGGGAGGGTGATAGTGAAACATGTCAGCAACATGTCAGATGATGTCATTGTACTGTTAGTTTACTGTTATTCTTTGTACTTTATGTACTACCCATGAGGGGTAATTAAATAATCTCACACTTGATGTAATCAATATATAATCTAATCAATCACCCTGATTTGTGTCAGTGGAAAACAAATAACTCTTCAAGTTGATCATCTGATGAGTCCTTTCGGGTCGAATTCGGGTTGGTGAAGAGGTCGTTAACCAAAGACCTGGCGTGTTATGGGCACCGGTGTTTTAGATTTGGGTAATTATCCAAAATAGAACAATTCGATTATAGACCACTGATAGCTGCTGATCAATCAAGTGGCAAATTAAGGTGGGATTATGTTTTTTAAATTAGGGTTACAAAAAAAATACTCGTAAAATATGTAATAACAAGTCATTTTCTTAAATAAATTTTATGATACAAACTTGAAAACAACTTAAAATTTGAAAATCAAAAAGATATGTCGCCTTCTATGTTTTCAGCCGGTTTTTGTGTTATTGAGTTGAAAAACCGTGGGACCTTTGATGTAGGTCCATCATAAACTCACCTAACCTAAATATATATTTTCCACTCAATAATATGAAACAAAAACAATCCTCCTATAAAAAAAAACAAAAAACAAAAAACAGTCTACATCTTTTCAACACTAAAAAATTGGACTCGTTTACCCCAATGTTTTAAAAATCGGACCGGTCATCGAACCGGAGAAGGCATTGGGTTGGGTCAACCTGGTCTGACCAGTGGGTTAACCAGTGGGTTAACTAAACAACATAGTTATAAAAAATGAGAATGAAACATAACTTTACATGTAGCACAGTTGGCAAAATTGATTTTAAACTAGGGGATTTTGGCCAAAAACCCCTACTTGGAAAACGTTTTAGGATTTAGCCCAACAAACGTTTTCTTTTAGTCTAAGGCCCAAGAGGGTTTCAGTCAGAGGGTTTCAGTGTGTGTAATTTATAGGAAGAGGGTTTCAGTGAAACCCTCTCCGAGAGGGTTTCAGTCAGTTATCCTTGGGCCTTAGACTAAAAGAAAACGTTTGTTGGGCTAAATCCTAAAACGTTTTTCAAGTAGGGGTTTTTGGCCAAAATTCCCTTTAAACTAACTATAGATCTTGTGTTCAAAACTCTACAATAGCATTATTTTGGAAAACTATTAAACTCACTAGTCACTAGTAGTATATTAAGTTATAACACATAGTCAATAAAGTAGCTTCAGGACAAATGGTAAAGGCTTCCTAAGTTTTATTAGGTATCCTAGGTTCAAATCTTGTTGAATGTATTTTTTCAAAAAAAAAAAAATAGTACACTAAACTAACCCAGTCAAAAAACTGGGCGGTTTGCCTGGGTCACCGGTTTAACCGGCCGATTTGACCGGTTTAATCATTAAAAGCCGGTTTTTGAAGAAAATGCTGGGTTGATGTTGAACCAACCCAGTTTTATTACTGGTTCACCGGTTTACCGGTTCAACCGGCTGGTTCAGTCCGGTTTTTAAAACATTGGTTTATCCCATGTAATCAAACTACTCTTAATTAAGGTTAGGGATTTTTTTTTAAATGGTATTTTAGTCATTTAGCTCTTCATTTAAGTGGAATAAAGATTGTGAAAATTAATTGTCTATTCTCCCTACCACTACCACCACTACCACCACCACCACCATCGGATTCACTCCATGCGACTCCACCGTCAAATATAAATCAAGTGTAAATAAATAACTATGACCACGGAACACATTCAATATTTCGAAAAAGAAAATAAGGTTATTTTGGTCATTTACATAATAAAATTGTTAAAGGGTATAAAGGTATCGGAGGAATATCGAAAAAGAAAATAATTTTATTTTGATCATTTGAATAATAAAGTTGTTAAATGACCATTTTAATCTCGAAAAGTTGAAGGTAAAGGGGACAAACTTATAAATAAAGAGGACAAACTTGTCTTTTACCCACGAACCGTCCTTCTTTAGTATATAGATGGTATTATGTGTACAATTATCAATAAGACTTAAGACCATCGTGGTTTTTCGGTTGCGAGTGACTGATCTTTTCTTCTTTCTTGGTGTTCTTCATTTATTTGATTTATTTGGTAGTGACCTTTTTTCGTCTATTGATAAAGATGATCACGACTGTTACTCTTAAAACTTCTATAACTCGTAAAAAAAGAAATTGATTAAAAATCAAAGTGAGTCAAGGTCATTTTAAAATGTGTAACTTCCTAAAACCTATACTCACCAAGTAGATGAGAGGGATAAGTTTTAGGATGGATTGATTTTTTTTTTTTTGAGGATGATATACATAATGATAAGGAGATCATCCTCATCGAAAATTAACTCTTAGATCGTCCCCATGTGGCCCATACAAGATTGTGTAAAAAAAGGTTCTATAAAAAGATCCCTCGTTAACTTATAACTTTACTAGCATACTTGACTTGTGAAGTAGAAGCACTTATGCCTTAAAAAGAGGGAATTCAAAATGGATGGAGGGACCGATTTGTTTGGGCCTTAAGCCCAAAGTCCATTTGTTAGGGGATCTCCTTCAATAGTTCCCGACAAAAAATATACCCCACCAAAAGCAACTTCATCACTGTGCCACCATCACCACCATCGCTTCCAAAAGTGAAAAGAAAGACATTAAGATGGAAAGAGGGATCAAGAAAAAGAAGAGAGAGATCGAGAAGGAGGATCTCCCTATCGATTTCTCTCTTGACACCTCCACCATTCGCTGCCACTGTCACCTCCATCACTGATCAGAAAAAAAAAAAATTCAGATTTAAAAAAAAAATCGATGATTATTGGTGGTAATGGCAGTGGGTGGTAGATGTGTTCGGAGAGTGAGATCTCGAGGGAAAGATGGACCTAGAGAGAAAAAGAGAAGAGAGAGAGAGAGAGAGGGAGATCAAATCAGCATCTCTCTCTTCTCTCTTATCTTGTTTGGAGGGATAGAATGGCGATTGTGGCGCGGTGTTGAAAATTGTTTTTTGGTGGGGAAGATGAAGTAGTGAGATGTGTTTATTTTTGTAAGGTACAGGTATCATAGAAGAATCCCTAACAAATGAGCTTGGGGCTTAAGGCCCAAAAAATCGACTGGGCCAACTGATTCACTCAATAATCAAAAGAATAATGCTAAAAGTACTCTCGGGTTAACTCCTAGGATTACTCTTGGATGAGGTGACAAGATCTGTTTTAAACTTAAAAAAGTAAAAAGTGACTTCACACAAGTAGATCTTGCCACTTCATCTTAGGAGTCATCCTGGGAGTACTTCTAGCATTACTCTAATCAAAATCGGATTGGTCGATTTAGCCAACTATGGATGGCACCGAACTATGAAGCACAGATACGAACACAACATGAGTTTCATTTTTTTAATTTTTTAATTAAAATTTAAAAATAGAACACGACACACGAATACGACACACATTTATCTTAGAGAAGTGGCCGTGGTTCGGAGGTACTAAATGATCGAGGTCCACCAGATGTTGAAAAATCGTTTTGACATATATGTCCCACACGCCATGGACCTGCATGCTAGCCACAAATGTTATATCTTGTACCTACCTCAAACGCTACCTGCCACTCTTTTATTGGGCACTTTACTGATCTTGGGTAAACACATGTCAACTTTTAATTGGTACACGTTTCGAAATCTGACTTTAACCTGGGCGAACAAGACGAGGTGCCTGAACTGAAACAATCACTGGAAGGGATCAGATGCCACGCAGTAAAGGCATATTTCTAATGAAGGCTCTTTTCAAACCCATTAAAAAATCACCCATGTATACATCAAACGGTCAGAAATAAATAAATCCAAAACAATAATTTAATTATTTTTTACCAATTATAAAAACATAAACCTGATATAATTCCTTTTGCTCTTGGGTATTGCAGTTCTCCTGTTCTTGTAGCTGGGCCTTTTTGCATTGATCAACACCATGTGAGTTTCTCTTCTCCTCTTTTTTATTTTTATTTTCTCTTTCTTTTTTAAATATATGATTTTTTTATAAATTTAAAATAAGCACTTATATTCCGACGGTCACGATCGAATGATCTTAGGGGACCCACTTTATTTTTATTTATTTATTTAGAAAAAATGAAAGTTGGGTTAGGTAGACCCCCTACTTGGACTTAAAAGCCAAAAAGAGTTAATACAAGTGAACATATTTTTTATATCATTTAAATTATTTTTGATGATAAGTGAACCTCTTTTTTTTAGGAAATTTTTATTTTAGATTTTTTTTTCTAATTTTTATGAATTTTTTCATAAAAGTAGGTGCATGTTTTCCTCTTATTTTAATATTTTATAGATTTTAGTGGTTATTTTTAGAATAAAGAAACAAAATATGGGTTGTGTGAAGACTGAACTGAAGAGGGAGTTAGATGAATTTATGGGTGTTTGTTTGAAAATTGGAGTATTTGTTTGGTTTGCCAATATTTGACGTCTCATTGAACTTTGTTGATTGTCTTCAAAGTCATCTTTTATAATTAAACAACTACATAAGAAAACCATCAACTTCTATTTATCTTTGAGATCATATGAAATTGGGTAATAAATCATCACTATTAAAAACATTTATTTATTTTTTGTTAAGCTCAATTAACATTCCCAAAATTGTTGTCCTTTACTCTCTTTTACCTTTTCTATCTATATATAAGTGATTATTATAGTGAATTTAAGCTACCCAAATCGAAAATCATGTGTATTCTGCCCGTGTGCTTATATTTAGCTTATTTAAATAAGTATAAAATTAGAATGTTTTTCCTATTCTACCCCTATTCTAACAATGTACCAGTCACAGTCTCACACATTTCTAATACTTACATAATGCAAATATTTGTTGGATAACAAGTAGGGCCTAACATTGTTTCTTCCACCTTTGCTTTCTTTTTAGTCATAGAATTGATAAGATTAAATTTCGTTCAGGTGGACCAACCTTAAGGTGCATCCGTCCCATTCCCACACCTATCAATAAAACCTAGCTGAGGGGTCGGGACCAAAAATATAAATAGATTTTCTTTTTTTCAACTAAGCAAATGTACGGGTAGAATGCGATTCTGACAGTAGAACCATTAAGTTCGACTCATTAAGATCTTATCATGTGATTTTTGGAGATCTTAAATCAGTGAATTTATTATTCAATCTTTAGTTACTGGAATCGGTTTAAAGAGGTGGGATTCTTGCTCCGAAACCTCACTCCCACTTTTGAAACAAGCTTTTGCTGTTTTCCTCTGGAGGCTCTCCAGAGCGTGAAATTTTTTAAATGAGACACGTTGATGCTCTTGCTTCAGGTCTCGTTCGCGCTCTTACTCCGCACTTTAGTTGCTTAGATCCAATCACAAAGCAGGGTATTAACTGGTCAAAAACATGATGGTCTCTACAAATTGAATTCTCTATACGCATACTGTCTAGAAATAAAACAAAAATTTACAATCTTATAGTCTGTTTGGACAAGGGATTTTAGGTAGGGATTTTATGGGGACCAGGGATTTTGAGGAAAAATATAACATGATTTTTCCACCAAATCCCTGGTCCCTACAAAATTCCTCCCCTAAATCCCTTGTCCAAACAGACTATTAAGTTTTTCCAAAATATTTAACACTGGTGCAAAAGAGCCTCCTTATTCCATTCTCCATTTGCAACCCATCAGCAATACCTTTCAAAAAGTTGAAAATGAAGTCATTTTTTTGCATTTAACACAGGTACCTACATTTACCTGTAGTCATTTATGGAGAAGATAAGAGGGTTAAAACCCATTTGACCAAACATTAATGCAAGTTTTGTAGAAAGTAAAAACATATTTGTAGGGTTTGCCTGTTAAAAAAAAACATTCAAAGGGACTTTTGATACCGCACACCTTAGAGCAATTAATATAAGAGTACTGCTATAGTTCATAAGGCCCCATAATTTATAACGTGACACGAAAAATTACAAAGGTCGTCAGATTATGCATTCTGGTCAGGTAAAAATTATTTTTTTCGAGAATTTTTTTTTTACAATGATCCATACTAGTTTTTCAATTGATATAATTAAGGATTGTGCTACACCTACTCTAATCCCTACAACAACTCCTACAACGAAGTGTATTCACGATGGGCTTCCATCACTTTTACATAGGCGCACATTACAAGAGCGAGTAGAATTCATACCACTACTGTTGGATTGTTGCGGGGGTTGTTGTAGGTTTAGCATTATTCATTAATGATTGACTAAAATTATTGATCAAAATGTTTAGTCATATTTGAACAACGAAAATACAATTACATTTTCAAGAATACGATTTTATTCTTTTGTTTAGTTACGCTTGTTAAACTCATAATCATATTTCTCAAGGATGCGATTCATCCAAGAATAAGAGAATCACCTAAAATCACACCATTCAGAATTCGATTTTATTCCCGTGATCTAAACATAACCTTATATCAGATGATTCATAAATTGTGTATTTTCTTTCAAAAAAAATAAAAATAAATTGTGTACTAGAACTTAGGTAATTGACTAAAATGTCCTTACTTTTGATGACTATTATACCCTTGAACTATTCATTTTTCACTTTACATTTACACTCACGTGCTGGTTATAATCAGTCCAAGAAATAAGGGAGAAACTGAACTTATTTTATTTATTATTTTAATCTTATTTTTTGGCATCTATGTGGATCTATTGATCTTTATATGCGTTCAGTGTGATTCTCATCATTTTATTTTTCTTTTTTTTTTTACAAATTTTATTAAAAATAATTGGATCAATATTTACACCAAGAGCAGAGAAAAAATGCAAATGTCAGTCATTTTAAGCCAATCAAAGTCACTGCATGTTCCTGTTAATGCATTTAGTTTCTCTGGTCTTATAAAAACTGAATCTGCCATATCATCTCTCTCCTTCTCTCTCCTTCTCTCTCTAAAACTCTCTCTCTCTAACTCATTTGAGCACTTGGCTTTCTCTATGACAGGGAACTCAGATTCGCTAAAACTTGGCTTTTTAGAGCTGTTTTAATGAAGAGTCTTCGATATCTACGAGAGCTTTGATTTCTCTGTAGTTTCCATCTATCTCTCTCTTTCTCTCTATAAGATTGAAGGATTTGAGTTTCTTCTCTGTTTTAATGGAGATGTCTTTCTATCTGTAGATTGCAACTTCTTTCTTTCTTTCTCTCTCTTCAATTTTTTTTAGGTTTCTTGATTCTATAATCTGTGTATTTGTGTAGTGGAGTTCTTTCAGATTGAAGGATTTGAGTTTCGTTCTCTTCAAGAAGCTCAGAAAATACGCATCTCTTCTCGTTTACCAATTCTGTAATAACTTCGATTCTGCAATCTCTGTATCGCTGCATTTGAGTTTCTTCGCTTCGAAAAGCTCAGAAAAGATTACTTTTCTAAAAAGAAAATGTTCTTTTTTCTTTCTCTAGACTGATTTTAATCTTTCTAGATTTCGATTCCTTCATCTCGGTATCTCTCAGATTGAAGGATTTGAGTTTCAAAAGTTCAGAAAAACGCATTTCTTCTAAAAGAAAATGAGGATCTTTTTCTCGCTCTAGACTGCACTTTGTTTCTCTCTGTTGAATCTTTTTTTTTTCCCCTCAATCATCTAGGTAATTCTCTGTTTCTCCAATGGCGGCTTCTTCTATGGCTTCTCCTCTCTGTACATGGCTTGTAGCTGCTTGCATGTCTGTTTCTTGCGATGAAAACTCTGTCAAATCATCAATGTTTCAACCTCAGAAGAGACTCAATAGGTGGGCGAGAAGGAAAAGGGTTTTATCGAAATGTAGCGGTGGCGGGAGAGAGGAATTTCGGAATGGCTTGGTTTCAGCATTTTGTGGATCGAGTTTTCAGGGATTGATGAGTTCTTGTTTGGCTTTTGAGCCTTGTGAAGAGTATTATAGTTCTAAGGGGATGTCTTCTTCTTTGACCTTATTCGGTGATAATGGATTCTCGTTGTTCGGTTCCAAGACTGGAACGATTGGTGTCAGGCAGAAGCGGATAAATCGAGCTGCTTACGCTGGTAAATGTTTTGTTGTAACTTATATTTAGATTTATGCTTTGTTGTAGTAGGTTTTGTTTGTATCTTGGGCTTAATTTCAATGATTATTTTATATGGATCGCCATTTTTATAGCAAAAAGGAACTAAAAGAATGGTGTTTTTTTGCACAAAAATATGTTGTTCAACAACCAACTTACAGTTGATCTCAACTTTTGTTTTACTCTATCCACATTATTATGTTTTGGTTTCTTTTAGTTTTGTCTATTGCAATATGTTTAGAGGTAAATTAAGTCTTAAACTGATGCAGTTAAGTACACTTAATCATAGTGTTTAAAAAAAAACAGAGTTAAGCTTCTTGATTTGATAGCGATTTATTAATTATCATTTATAACATGTTTTATACATTTACCAATAACCAGAGATTGATTAATCTAGTATTCTAGAAGAGATTGGGATTTCGGTTTTAATTTTGTGCCATGTTTATTTAAAGAAGAAACTTTTGTGCGCCGAACCGTAGTCGCATGAATACTCATACTACAACTTTCAGGAGCTCAATATTGATGATGATGAAATTTTAGTATTTTGGTGGGTAAGGTGGGTTTGATTATTGATCTCAACGTTTGAAATACATTATGTGCAATGTGGAATTAAGACAGAGATCTTATTGGGTATTGTTTTCTTTAACCTCTAAAGCAATATCACTCTAAATGTGTCTTTCGTGTGTAAATAATGTTCTCACTTGTCAGAGCTAGTTTCTGAACTTTCAACATCTACTTCCATGGGAACACCCTTTCAATCAGGTTCTGCAGATTGTCACAGTCCCATGGTGGACATATCTAAATTTTCCTGCTGTAAAATACGTGGAAACTAAAAGTAAATAAGTCTTGCTTTTTATAATTTCATGCAATAAGTTGATGTCAAGTTCCTTACTTTTAACCAAGGAGCAGGGTCTCACAATTAATCCATTTTATAATTATTGCAGGGAAAGCCATGGCTGTTGCTGTGCAACCTGCAAAAGAAGTAACAAAAAAGAAAACTCGTACAAAGCAAAGACGGGTTGTTGTGACAGGGACGGGTGTGGTTACCCCAGTTGGTCATGATCCAGATGTCTTTTATAATAACCTGCTTGAGGGGGTCAGTGGCATAAGTGAGATTGAGGCTTTTGACTGTGCTCAATTCCCAACGGTATATCTTCTTTACTTACTTACTTGTACTGTAATAAGTGTCTGGTATTGATTTTGGTGCACCCTTTCTTTTTTGTAGAGGATTGCTGGAGAAATCAAGTCTTTCTCGACAGATGGATGGGTAGCACCAAAACTCTCTAAGAGGGCGGACAAATTCATGCTTTACATGCTTACTGCTGGCAAGAAAGCCTTGGCAGATGGTGGGATTACAGAAGATGTTATGAGCGAGTTAGATAAAGCCAAGTGTGGGGTTTTGATTGGCTCAGCTATGGGTGGAATGAAGGTGAGCTTCTAGCTTTCTGTGGAGTTGAATGTGGATTTGAGAACAGTTAATGGTGAGAAACCATCTTGCATGTTGGTGCCCAGATGGCATACATTAAATATTTCTTATTCTGCATGATTCCAACAGAGATAACACTGTGATTTGAACCTTATGTGGATAGGCATCGAATCTCAAGGCAATTCAATGACTGAACCATAATTTACCAGTCTATTGGGAGTTAGCTGTGTCCAACACATGACCTTGAAATCCCTGCCTTAGTATCATACAGACTCGCCTACGAGATCTTCTAGACCAAAGTTTTAGCTTGGTCAGATTTTCCTAACTACCCAGGCAGGTTGAATATAGCTACATAATATTCTTCTTGGGTCTTTTTAATTCAAATGTACTCAGATGTGGGTGGAACCATAAAATTTCCTGTACATCATTGTTAACATCATCACCAAAGCATTACCATAACTATTTGGTCAGCTGTCAGAATCCTGTTTCTCCATCAATTTTATCCAAGGCCTTGTTTTCTGTTAGCTGAAATTTCTTCTGCAATACAGTATGAAATACTTCTTTTGATTTTGTCCATGGGCAGATGACACCTGCTTTCTTGCACTACTTCCTACAGTGTTCATGTTTTTATTCACAACTGGTCTTACTATGGGCAGGTTTTTAATGATGCAATTGAAGCTCTAAGGGTTTCATATAAGAAGATGAATCCGTTTTGTGTACCTTTTGCTACTACCAACATGGGTTCTGCCATGCTCGCAATGGATTTGGTAAGTCTAGATCGAGCTTGATGAGAATTTAGGCTTCGGATAGCTTCTTAAGTCTGGTGCAAATGTTTTCAGCAGTTTCTAATACTAAACTGTAGGGATGGATGGGACCAAACTATTCAATCTCAACTGCTTGTGCCACAAGCAACTTTTGTATACTGAATGCCGCAAACCATATTATCAGAGGAGAAGCTGTAAGTGGCTCATTTTTTAGTTTTGTCTAATCATTTGCTAGAGAAGGTTTTAAGATATTTATAGCCTGTTTTAAGGATTTGCTAGCTTTTCTTAGTTCCTTTCATCACAATTCTTTGAAAATTCTAAAGGTGAATTAGAATTAGTTTTACTCTTTTACTGCATGTCTTTCTTTCCTAATTTATTGAGATGTTGCAGGATGTGATGCTTTGTGGTGGCTCAGATGCAGCAATCATACCTATAGGTACTCCCAATCTAGAAACTATCATACTTTATAGACTTTTAAGCATGGATCCATTATTTTGTAATTGATGATTTCTGTAGGCTTGGGAGGTTTTGTGGCATGCCGTGCACTTTCTCAGAGGAACACTGATCCAACCAAAGCTTCACGCCCTTGGGATATTGTAATCAGCTTACCTTTTTCTGTTTCCTTGTTTAAGATCACTGCAAAAAGATTTCAGGAATTCTGATTCACAACTTTTAATTAACTAACTCTTGTAAACATAGGACTTTGTAGTTGGTGGTGTATGTTATGGCTTCACTGTTCCCCTATAAAGGACCATGTTTCTTTCCTACCTATGATGGAGCCTATTGGCCGAAACTTGTCTAATGGAGAAAGGGAGAGGTGATGTGATGAACCACATGAACCTCTTTTGGACTCCCACGTCTGTTAAAACCTGCTGGATGACCTTTCCAAAAAACATCACCTTTATGGAAAATAGCAAAACTTGAAAACTTTTTTGAAATGTAAGAGAAACGAAGAAAAGAAGAATAAACTGATAACAATATTGAAAAAAGGGTACAATATGGATCCAAGGAAAAAAAACAAAATGCAAATTAAATTTAGTTGTATAGTTTCTTGAGTGTTGGAACCTGTCACGGTTTTGACACAGGTACTGCTCCTATTTGGAAGAATCTGTGCCATAGTTAGAGACGCTTACAACTGGCTTCAAAGTTCAAAATATTGATTTCCCTTTATGCATTTTTCTAGTGAGGTATTTGGGTTTGGTATGTTGTATATGCAATTCTTAACATGAGATGTAATTCTGTAATTGGGCAGAGTCGTGATGGATTTGTTATGGGTGAAGGAGCTGGGGTTCTTCTTTTAGAAGAACTTGAATATGCTAAGGTACAGTTGAACAAATCATTTCTGAAACTAAGTTCATATTCAAAGGCAAATTTTCTCATGCTATTGTTAACATGAGCTTTTCTAAGTCTAAACCTTTTCCTCGAATCTGCAGAAAAGAGGAGCAAATATATATGCTGAATTTCTAGGTGGAAGCTTCACTTGTGATGCTTATCACATGACTGAGCCTCATCCTGATGGTATGAAATCAAATCCTTTCTACCAATGGCGCTCCATCATTTAAAGTTGCAATATGGATTAGTTCCTAGACTCATGCTGACTCTCTCATTGAGAAAGACCTCAACTGTCTTTTGTTTTTACTCGCTCTTTGGCTTCTAAATGTTACTTAAACACTATTTATGAACAACTTTTACTCCTTTTTTTTTTTCTAGATATATTCTATTTAATTATATAAGCAAAATTATTTCTCCAACTCTTCGGAGTTTGCATATTGCTGGGTTTCAGTATTAGGTTTTTCGGGGGAAAGCAAGTTTGCTACTTTATTTGTGAAAAGCACTTGCCCTATGAAGCACTGATTGCCCTTATTTATTTCATTTGACAAATCAGGGACGGGTGTTGTTCTTTGCATAGAGAAGGCCTTGGCTCAATCTGGGGTATCCAAGGAAGATGTTAATTATGTGAATGCACACGCTACATCAACACCGGCTGGAGACTTGAAAGAGTACCAAGCTCTTGTTCGTTGTTTTGGCCAGAATCCTGAGGTAATGTGAACGCAATTATGCTAGTTTCTTTGGTTCTATGTCTTGGATCAGTAAAAAGCCATAATTGCTGAAATATCTAACTCTTGCAGCTGCGAGTGAATTCTACAAAATCAATGATTGGTCACCTGTTAGGAGCAGCTGGTGCTGTGGAAGCTGTTGCAACAGTACAGGTACCAATTTCTACCTTTTGCATTTCCTATCATTGAAAAGCTTTAATGGTCTTGGAACACATATAGGCACTTTTATTTTAAAATTAGATTGCGGTGTTAGAATTTTCCTTTTATTTTCTACAGGGAGCTCAATGAATTTTATTCAAATAATATGCCTTTTGAGGTCAAGGAAAATTAGCATAAATAAGACAGACAACTTCCCTTGGTATGTTGTAAAATGGATGACAAAAATCTATGCATGATGTATGTGGGAATCTAGCTCACCTATCAACCAAAGTTCAACATCCTAACCTCTTTCTTTTCATTTTCAAAATGCCTACCATTTTAGCCGTTCCTTATCATTTTAATTCCAAAAGTCAGTCCGTCAATAGTCTACTGAGCAGCCAATCGGAAAAAAAGGTGCTTCTGAATATTGTGCCTGGGCTCCTAAGTGATAGAAGGAATTTATTTTTTTGAGAGAAGTTAGAAGGCTTTTTAATCCCTCAACAAATCCATGACGCCACATACTAAAATGTAATTATGATTGAAAATAGAATAGAATTGTTTTAATAATAAAAGCTACCGCGCATAGAAAAAGGGAAGAAAAGAGAAGAAGAAAAGAATGAATTATACTGAATCAAAGCTCAAAACTATTAGGCGTGTGCCAGTTAACAAAATTTAATAGATTAGGTCTGAAGCATATTTGTTTGTTAGAAATGGAGGAACAAGAAAGGTTTTTAATAGGAAAGGAAAAGGAAGTAAGTGGAAACACAAAGTACACTATAATTATGATTAATAATACTGTGGTTAAGCATATATGGTTAGGTGCAGCGGCAGTACGTGTTTGTAATTCTGAAACTGTTCTGTTATGAGATTCATGAATTACGCTTCTTTACACACCTTTGGTTCCAGATATGGGCCTGAGGCAACCGAAATCCCATTACATTGTTGGCATTTCTGAGCACACACACACCCATATGAAACTTGATTCATTTTTTTTTCTTATCTGTTTAATTTTTTATAATTCTGAACTTGGATTTCCTTTCGCTTTTAGGCAATAAGGACAGGCTGGGTCCATCCAAATATCAATCTTGAAAACCCTGAGGAAGGCGTGGTATGTTTTCTTCTCTCTCCCTCTCCTCTCTCTCTCTCTCTCTCTCTCTCTCTGATGAGAACAATTTTATTAATAAGCATCTCGGAGAAGAAAGGATATACAAATAAATGAATAATAAGTACCAGCTCAAAATATGTATATATATATACAAAGAATAAGTAAGCATATGAAGAAAGAATATCTCATCTCTCTTTTACATCCTGGGGGTCAATCATGTCCAACAGTAATACCTTTGACCCTTACGAATCCAATATGCTAACACGCCCCACAGTTTATTTCAAGTGTTGAGAATCTTGAGATATATTTTTAATTACTTCATGCTACGTAGAAATCTACGTAATTAGATTAGCTGATCTACACCTGTGAAAAAACCCGGTGATTGTTATGGATTAATGAGATAGTTGACACATAGACCACTGATACTTAATGATGTTCTTTATTCCATTTGCAACACATTTAATAGTTGTCTGACTCTGAAGACTCTTGAATCAGGACACTTCGCTGTTGGTGGGCCCAAAGAAGGAACGACTAGACATCAAGGTGGCATTATCTAACTCATTCGGCTTTGGCGGACACAACTCATGCATCCTATTTGCCCCTTACAAGTGAAGTCCTGGTGAGCTAATCCAACCATATAACATTCAGAAGGAGGCTTATGGTCTGTAGTTTTTGTAGTATTGGCTCATTTGATTCATTGAAGATTTTCAGCGTTTGTGGTTGGATTCCCAGGTGAGCTTTTGAGCTCTTTCACTCACCTTGCTCTTGTTTGATAGATTTGAACTATCTTATAAATGGTAAAGAAAAGCCACTTACTGATTAGATTCGGTTCTAGTTCGAATGAGCAAAAGAATTTTGTATAAAAACTTTTTAGCTCCGTGAGAATTTTTGCTGTGTACAACAATGGCCTTGGTTTCTAGTTGCTGAGTACGTATTTCATAAGCTTGATTATATGTATCATGATGCAAGCTCTTTTAGTTTACGCTATCACTTTGAATCACCAAAGTACGTTTTAACACCCAATGTATTCTTACACCCTGCTTACACCCCACCTGGGGTTGTTCTAGGGGCTGAATTTTTGTGAACTACCCTGTTTTTATTGAAACAATGAAATTTATGGTTGAGAAAGCTTAAAATTTCGACGTACTTTTGATGTAGTTCAATTTTTTTGAAAGATGTGATTTTTTTCGTGTGGATGGTCTACATTGTGAGATCATCCTCAAAAAATCTTGTGGATAATCTATGGGGCCTACAGGTGGGGTGTAAATGGAGTGTAAGAATAAGTGGGGTGTTAAAAAAACATGTAAAGGTGCAAAAAAAATCTCCCCAAGTCTTCGGTATTATTATTATTATTATTATTATTATTATTATTATTATTATTATAGTCTATCAGATAGAAGGACAGCTAGAGCTTGCCTGGTGTGCCTAATCTATCATTGTATGAACTGCAATCTGTTAAAGGAATGTAAGGTAGTTGGACGGTTAGGATCATTTGGTAGATATGATTATGGGAAAATGACCAAATTTGCTGACCTTCAATCAATGCATCTGGATCACATAAAAAAATATCAATGGAAAGGCCACCACTTATTCAGGTGTGAAGTGTGAACTCATGGATGAGAGATGCTATAGGGACCGATCCCTCAATCTGTTTTTTTATACAGATTGAGGTGTCATCCTCCATCTACCACCCATTGTGATTTGTGTGGATGACACCTCAATTTGTATAAAAAAACAGATTGAGGGATCGGTCCCTCAAGCATTTTTGCTCATGGATTGGCTGTTGCACTTATTCAGGTGTGAAGTGTGAACTTATGGATTGGCTGTTGAGTGAAGTATCTAAATCATCTATCTGGAAGGAAATCCAAACGGTCTGTTTATGCAAAAACAGAAAATGTGTTTTGAATGTGTCTGTTGGTTCATCATGAACCAGTTTCATTTAAAAAGGTTTTCCACCAAAACAGTTTTTTCAAGTGTTTGAGCCAATTCATTTCGTGCTCCAAAAGTTCATACCCCTAAAAAATACACACCTATTGAGTGTGGAGAAGCAAAGTACTTATACACTCTTGGATTATGCAAACCCTCATATTAGTGACTACTATACCAGGTGATTAAACAGTACTAAAACAAACCTAAATAAAGATTTATGAACCTAAATCAGAGTTAAGCTAATCTAGTTCGTCAGAACTTTAATCACCTCTAAAAATGGTTAGGCCCAACGGAAAATTCGCCAGAGTTTCTCCTGTATTTTCAGGGTCTAAAACCTATCATAAACCTGTATAAGAGATGATTTATCCATAAATAGCACTTCTATATCAATTCTATTTATCCATATCATCTCATTATATCCAATCAACCAAATTCATCCATATATGATACTAAATATACATAAGTGTGCTTGTTTTACAGTATGTAGTTCAAAAGAATATATATACAAAGCAAGGAAAATAACTCTATCATAACTGAATAATAACAACACCTCACGTATAATAAACCTGAGGTGGATACTCTCCCTATACCTGCCTCCTCAAATTACTTAACATCCAATCATCCACTGTCTCCTCGATTTCCTGAGCAAAAATCCCAGTGAGAACTTATAATACTAACAAGTAGTCACTAATATGAATCCACGTAAACCTCCAATTCCTTGTGGATCATGTCGTGGAAGTGAGTGGTCATGGCCCTTTGGTAAGTAGCTCCAGCGTTCTTAAGTCCGAACGGCATTACTCTGTAGCAATATACTCCCCAAGGTGTAATGAACGATGTCTTCGCCATGTCCTCTTCTGCCATCTTGATCTGATTGTATCCGAAGAACCCATCCATAAAAGAAAACAAACAGTGGCTAGCGGTATTGTCGACTAGTATGTCAATGTATGGTAATGGGAAGTCATCTTTTGGACTCGCCTTGTTCAGGTTCCTGTAATCAATGCACATTCGAACTTTTCCGTCCTTCTTGGGTACTGGCACAATGTTTGCTAACCAATCTGTATATGTAACTGGGACCAGGAACTTTGCATCCAACTACTTGGAGATTTCTTCTTTGATCTTCACTGTCCATTCCAGTCTCAATCTTCTGAGCTTTTGTTTAACTGGTTTAGCACCAGGATAAGTAGGTAGCCTATGAACTACCATTTCAGCGTCTAGTCCTGGCATGTCCTCATATGACTAAGCAAAGATATCTTTGTACTCCTTTAGCAACTCAATTATAGCCTCTCGTTCATCTTGAGACAAAGTGGTACCAATCTTCACCAACTGAGGTTGGTCTTCATAGTTCAGGTTTATCAATTCAGAGTCTTCCTCAGTTGACGACGACCTGTCTTCATGTCAATCCAGCAACTCCTGGATCTCCTCAGGTATTTCCTTCGGATAGCGACTCAGTCGTCTTCACCGGGCGCATACTCATATTCATTGCCAATTTCGAGGTCATCTATTGCCTCTTCAAAATCATTTATGCACAAAACATCTTTTTGGTTTTTTTATTTTTCAATTTTTTTGTTGTTTTTGAAAATATTTTGATTTTTTTGATTTTTTGAAAATAATGGAAAACTCAAAGCAGAAACAAAATCTGTTGGGGACCACACTTCTTCCTCTACAGACGAGGATGCCCCTTTTCCCGATTGATTCAGGTTGTTTTTTTTAGGTGCCAAATGTTGTGGCACCGGGAGACTTACCTGCAAAAAGGTTAGTATCGAAAGCAAGATTATCATTAATAGAACGGACAAAGAGATGAGGTTGGAGGTCCATATCTTCAGAGATCATATAGACCCATTGCGTACCTGCGAGGCTTTCAGGTGATTTTCCTTTTGACCTTTCGTGGTCGATGTCTACCTGGTTATTGATTGTTTGAGGAGGTGCTTCTGTTACTTGTGTGATAAGGCACTTTGAGCTGGATGTGAACTTTTCCTTTTGAACAGGCTGAAGGCGAGCTCAAAATTGCACTGCTGTCATCCTCTTCTTGCAAGGAGGGAGATATTTACGGCATTCTTCTCTTGTCCTCTTCTTGCTCAGTGGTTTGACGGCTGCATGATATTCTTCCGCATTTGCCCATTGGGTCTTCGATGCTATGTACTCATCGGCAGTCATCCTTCTCAAGCTCGAGGTTGTCGTGTCATCCAACTCTGAGTCCTCGGAGATCATGTGAACACTCAAAATACTCTGTTGTTCGGGACAGGATTCTATGTATAGCTAGCTTATCCCTGTCAGCAGTGTGTCATCCGGTAGTTCCCCTTTTCTGGTTTTCTTACCTCCGTCTCTTTTTTAGAGTGGTTCAGCCTCTTTCGAAGGGGTGGTTTTGTTGTATGATGGCCCTTCTTCACAAACCATTCTGGGTACCTAGGCTGCCTCGACCAATCAATTGCGGGCGGGACATGGGGTTCGCCCCTATTCTTTGCTGCGCTTTCCTTCTTTTCTCGATCTGATCCCTACTGATTTCTTCTTTTGTGGGATGATATCCTAGGCCATAGGTTCCTTTAAGTAGCACTGTCTTACTTTATACAGGCTGAGTCCTGCCTTGTTGGTATCTTCCCAAACCCAATCCTGGAAAGAACTTTTGTTTTCGCAAGAAGTATGGTACTCTCTGGTTCCCATGGTCGAAACAGCTTGGGATTCTCTCCCTGAGAGGAGGCCCTGCTTGTAGGATGTTGACTGTTTCCTCAAAGTAGTTGCGTGAGACTCCGACTGGTTCTATTATAGGTGCGACATTATTACCTTTTCGATCGGCTCTTCTTTGAACTTCATTCTTATTACCAAAAATGACTACAATCCTTCCCTTATGGGGGAACTTCACCTTCTGGTGCACTGTTGAAGCTATGGCATTGTTTTGATGTAACCACGGGCGTCCCAGTAACAGATTGAAGTTGGCATCAATGTCCATGACCAAAAAGTGTACTTCTGTCCATACCCACCCTGTTTGAATCGTGGTCGTGAACTCGCCCATTACTGTCTTGCTATTCAAATCCTTTTACGGTCTGTGTGGTTCCCTCTTGGAGTGCCATATCCTCATCTTTGAAGCCCATAATTCTAGCCATTTTCAGCGTACAAATGTTTACCCCTGAACCATTGTCCACCAACACTAGTGGGATGATTAGATGGTTCCAACCGACTGTGATGTTCAATGCCTGGTTGTGATTTGCCCCTTCTATTGGCAAATCCTCATTTGAGAATGATATTGCTGGGATTCCTCTGACTTGGGCCACAGTTGCCACCAATTCTTCTGGGGTTATTCCGGTGTCTACCTGTATGGCGTTAAGCGCAGACAAAAGTGCTTCTCTATGTTTGCTAGAAGCTTCAAGTAAACCCCAAACAGACACGTTGGCTTTTGTTCCCCCAAGTTAGTCCACTACCAGCTTGTCTTTTTCTTCCCTAGGCTTTTGTGAAAAAACCTGGAAGAGTGAACCTCTGGCTACTGCTGCTGGATTGTCAACTCTCAAGTGTGCTGGCTTATAAATTTTCCCTGTCCTAGTCTGATGTTGAACCTCCTGACATTCCTCGTCGGATTCTTTGCTCATTTTCATTGGGTCTGTCCAAGTGTGATCTTGACTTTTTGGGATAAGACTTTCTGCTAAATTGACTGGGGGTCTTAACAAATCCTCTATCCCGATAGTCTTTCCTTTCGGTAGTATCTTGAATCCAACAAGGGTCATCTTGTTGATTGTGAACAATGGGGTTTCTGTTATAACTGGACTGGTTTCAGGAACTTGATTCTCTCGTTCCTCTTCTTGAGCTCGGGCCATTTCTTTGGTTTGAACTGGTCAGAGTTTTTCCAATTCTAGTTTC
>MVGT01002479.1:252179-268625 GCA_002174775.1 Macleaya cordata | reverse complement strand
AATTATGTCCATCCATCTTGTCCAGAATATTGGATCACGTTTACGTTTCTGACCTCACTGATTGACAAAACAAAATGAACATAATATACACGCAAGGTATATTTTAATTCTCAGAATTGAGGTTTAATGCAACAATGGTCTACATGAAATTTTAGTTATTCAGTGACATGAAATAATAGAATTCTATGCTGACCAGTTCGATGTGAACTTGTTACATCAATGCATTAGACTTAGGAGTCAACACTCTGGTGACAGAGATATATCACACGATTAACCAATGCATTATAGTTTATTGTCAACAGAACCGTGATCTAATAAACTACGAACAATGTATTAATGAACTATATCTCCCACATGCAACACTTGCATGCAACTAGTTCATCTACGTAAACTCATTATTATTATCATGCATGCAAAATTAATAAACTATTTATTAACACATAAAATGTCATTTTAATTGTTTTAGGGCATAAACCCAACATAACTTTAGTGGGTTTAAAATTATTTAAATGGTATGTTATTGTGAGGATGATGACGTGAAGAGACCATACTCATAAAATAGTCCTTCGATCATTTTATTTGGGCCCAATTGACGTGTGTAAATAAATGATAACAATAATTAAGTGGGGGAGTTTTAAGAAAGAGGGGTGCAATGAGGTTTGGCCAATTTTTATTCTTTACTTGTACTTTTAAAAAATGTAGATTGTAGAAGGAGAAAAAAACATTTAAACCTAGAACAAAAACAGGGAAGAACCAATAGTTATAATGAACGAAAACATGGTCAGACAAAACAAAAGCCTGCGGAACCCAACCAACAACAAAACAAACAAACAACAAACACTTACAATCAAGGAAGACTGAAAGAGTCTTTCCCAGAATAAAACTACCGTTTCCGCTCTCACACCTTTGAAAGCTTCTTTGCCCGAAACCCAGAACAAAAAGCCTACAATTTAACATTCGAGATGATATCGCCAATACTTACCCTCTAGTTGTTGAAGGCAGTGTGCGTGGTTGCGACACTTCCATAATGTCCAAAAGCAATTGATTAATCTCTGATTCACTCTACTGATATGGATCTGGCGGTATACTCAGGTAAAAGTCAATGTTAGTTTTCAGTTGGAATTGCCGGCGTCTGAGGAATGCCTCCACATTCGCTCTCTCAAATAATAATGTGATCATTGAAGGGATTCTCTTTCAGTCATTCACGCATTCAGCCAGCAGGAATGATCCTATGACGAATTTGCTCAAGCATTCTGGATCGTCAACTAGAGATTGATAATTTTGGTTTTCTGTAGTCCCCCATAATTTGGTCTATTTTGCTTTATTTTTATTTTTTTATTTTTTTTGGTAGAACTGGTTTATTTTGCTTTCAACTGTAGGATGTTTGATGTTGGGCTGGGTCTACAGCCACCTCTTTGTATTATTGATTTGTCTTTTGTCATATAGATTAACTCTTACTTGTTTTTCTTTCTGAAAGATGCCATTCCCATCGAAAAAACCCTTACTTGGGGTCCGGCTAGATGGATCCTTGTTGACACGTAACACCCACTAAGGTATTAGATTTATTACTGTTTATATATATTGCTGTTTAGTGTGCACGCCCACTGCTCTTTTGATTGTTGGAGAACTGTGTTGTAAAAATTATCCAGCAAGACGATCGAGGAAGCATCACAGGCTAGCTAGTTCAACAGTATCAGAGTCATATATAGGTAATAGTTTCAGATCAATATATATATATAGGTAGTAGTGTAGTACTAGTAGCTAGTAATAGTAACCAAGATAACATTAATTACCATTGAAATAACCTACCATGTAGAGGTATCTTGCATTCTAGTTGATGAACATGAAAAGTGCGTGCAAAAGACCGACCTTAATAGGCTTTGCTAAAACCTACTGCTTTGCGGAGGAGGTTATTAGGTAGGTAAAACCCACGTTCCATCTGCTCACTAATTTCAACAAACCTAGGCTCATGATTGATGAGCCATATTCCTTAGTGTATCACTGCTAGTCCTATTTTTTTTTTAACGAATTGATAAATTGGATTCAGAACATCGTACATGGACAAGAAATTAATTTCAGAAAAACAATTAATGAATATTAATATGATCAGTTTTTTATTTTACTTTATCACTTAGCTAGATCATCACTGTACTACGCTATGTATTGAAGTAAATAATTAATTTGGAGTCCAGGTTATTATTAATTGATGAGCAGGTGCGCTCGGATACTGTGAAAAGGTGAAGGAGTGGAGCAGTTATATGTGAGAGGGGAGTCAAAATTCTCAGATCACAGACCCATTTACTCCCTATTCTCTGTACAAGTTGACCTAGCCAACAACAACGACCTGCAGTAGCAGCAGCAAGATCATCAGGAGTGATGAGAATAGTCTCACATGGGATATTAGAGTCTAGCAAACTTAATATATAATGATCCTGGGTCACACCACTCATTGCCAATTGGTTTTGAGTTGGATGCCCATAAACTTAATATGGTATCAGAGCGCAGGCCCACACGTGATAGGCTCAACGGTCACACGTGCTCCTCGCCACTCAAAAAGAATTCCACGTGTTAGGCGCAAAAAGAACCTCACACGTGAGGGGTGTGATGAGAATAGTCTCACATGGGATATGAGAGTCTAGCAAACTTAATATATAATGATCTGGATCACACCACTCATTACCAATTGGTTTTGAGTTGGATGCCCACAAACTTAATAAAGAGGTCTCAAATATCCCATCAACAACAGGAGTACCTTCAGCAACCATAATATTCCATATGCAGGAATGGTAGTGATGATGATGGTGTCATATCATGTGGCAAAGTTTCAAGTAGAAGAATTAAAGTTGGGTCACTTGGTGTCTCCAGTAAAATTTTTGATTTTGTCTGTCATGTATGTTTTAGTGTGACGAGATCATAGCATTTAAATGGGACCAACCAAGTTTAGACGTGTCTTCAGAGATTGATTATGTGGCTTGTAAGATGTATGAAACGGGTTCAACGAATAAGTAATTCAAAGATTATTTATAAGGGTACTACTGGAACAAAAAATATATTATTAGAAGGTTAGATGATTTTGAAAGTAAAAACACACTTTTCATCTTACCACACATGTTAACAAGTCCCAAAATAAATAAAAATGTTGTAAATAAAGGATATTGTGATATATCATGGTGGATGACCACCACTAGACCACCATCACCATTATCACCATTCACTCCACCACTAGCATCATTATTACTATTACCACTACCACTAATTTCATCACTCTTTCACCTACTACTACCACCACCAATATGGCTATAAATAGAGGCCATTGTTACATGTAATTGCATCCAAAAATTCTAGTAAGAAGAATCCTTTATTGTTAGTCTCTAGTTGTTATTTCTTTCTTGATAGTTATCTTGCTTATTTCTCTCTAACTTATAACACGTTATCAGCACGAGTGTTCTAAGAAAGGTTTGTGTTATTGTAAAAGTGTAATTTTTGCATATTGTTTCATGCAACCTATATATACATGGTTTGGATCTACAATATGATATATATATATATATATAATAAAAAAAAGTGGACTAAATCACATTGTTGTATGTGTGATACAATCAATGAATTACATTGTAGTATATGTAATTTGATAATGCTCTATACATAAAGATATTTCTTCACATTGTTGTATATATGAAAGATTCGAAATTGGAAAGCATTTATCAGTATATTGTTTAAAATAGCCTCTAATATACATATTTTTAAACAGATAACGAACCTTGCCAAGCTTGAATTTAAAGCTCTTGATGTAAGTGGGGACAATTATTTATCATGGAAATTAGATGCAAAGTTGCATTTACAGTCAAACAAGCTTGACAATGCTATAAAAGAGGATGGTATAATAACCTCTGAAGACAAGGCTAAGGCATTAATTTTTCTGCGTCATCATATATTCATGATGACTTGAAAGCAGAATACCTCTGTGAGGATGAACTAATGAATTTGTGGATATCCTTAAAAGACAGATTTGACCACGAAAGGATGGTTATTCTTCCAACTGCTCAAAGTAATGTCCAAACCAGAGATTATATTCATGCAAATAATGTACTTTTGCAGCAACAATACCATGAAAGGCATTATCAGAAATACTCTGAACTTGTAACATGCCTACTTGTAGCAGAAGCGAATTGTAATGTCCTTATAAAAAAACACAACTCTAGACCAAATGGTTCAATGGCAATTCCTGAAGCGAATGCCAATTATGGGTTTAGAGGATGTCATGGTAAAGGCCGTGGAAGATGGCATGGAAGAAGAAGAAATAATGGTAATAGTTATCACCCATATAGAGGTGGAAACAATGGAGCTCCACAAGGAAATAAGTGGAATAAGTGGACACCATCATCTAGCAAAGAGAATTCCAATTCTCAAAATAAATCCAATAAAGACAATAATGCTTGTCACAGATGTGGCAAGGAGGGACATTGGGCAAAATATTGCCGAACTTCTAAAGAAAAGGTTGAAAAGTTCAAAGAATCAAAGAAAGTGGAAACAAATCTAATTGAAGATTGGAATAATGATCCATTGGACATCACTCAATTGGATACATCTGATTTTTTTGAAGATCAGAATGGAAATCCTATTAGCAATGAACAATTCGAGGAGATGTTGGGAAATCCACCTTCAATGGTGTAATTGCTTGGTTACTTTGCGACTAGTACTTGCTTAGTTGTTATTTTTTTTTACTTTTGAACTATTTACATTTACAAGTCATGTGTGTTTAAATTTGATTTCCCTCATGGAAAGTCTAGGCCATGAGTGTCTGGTTTGTTTTGGAAACATTAATTATGGGTTTGTAAGTAATGTTTTATTATGGTATGTTTTCTCATTAACTGTTTTATTATTATTCTTGTGCTAGAATTAATATTCATGAATCTTATTTTTTTTATGTTGAAGGTATGAACATACAAATGGACAAAAATGAAATATGTTTGGTGGATAGTGCTACAACCCATACAATTTTGAAGAATCAGAAATTTTTTTCAAATTTAGTATTTGAGACATATAAAGTGTCAACAATAGCTGGGCCAGCACATATAATTGAGGGCTATGGAAAAGCAAACCTCATGTTACCTAATGGTACCCAAATCAATGTGCATAATGCGTTATAC
This sequence comes from Macleaya cordata, assembly GCA_002174775.1. Taxonomy (NCBI): domain Eukaryota; kingdom Viridiplantae; phylum Streptophyta; class Magnoliopsida; order Ranunculales; family Papaveraceae; genus Macleaya; species Macleaya cordata. The sequence goes on along the minus strand of MVGT01002479.1, from coordinate 263,475 downwards.
TCAAGCAATTCAAGGAGGAATTTGCTAAGTTTCAAAGATATACGCATAAATGGATACCATATTGAAACTCGGAACAATGACAATAAAGAGACATTGTGCATTACATCTAATGTTGGGAGCAAGAAGCTCACATTAGAAGAATTCTCATGTTTTTCAGTTGGTTTATATTACACCACAATTAATGTAATTGAGTCTCATGCAAATATGGCAAAACAAAGAGTTTATAATCCCGCCTTATGTACTGTTTGGCATGATCGTTTGGGCCATCCTGGACAAACTATGTTCAAGCGAATCATTGACAATTCTTGTGGGCATACATTGGAAAAACAATATCTTGGCTTACCTAAGAATTACTTGTGTGTTCCTTGTTCCCAAGGAAAGCTTATAACTAGACCATCTTATCTGAAGGTTAAGAATGAATCTCCCACTTTTCTACAAAGGATACAAGGTGACATTTGTGGTCCTATTCATCCTGCTAGTGGACCATTTCAATATTTCATGGTACTTATAGATGCATCAACTAGGTGGTCACATGTTTGCCTATTATCTACTAGAAATCTTGCATTTCCATATTTTTTGGCTCAAATTATCAAACTTAGATCTCATTTTCCAGATAACCATATAAAGTCAATTAGACTGGACAATGCTGCTGAATTTACCTCACAAGTTTTTAATGATTATTGTACATCTTTAGGAATTGAGGTTGAACACCCTGTCCCACATGTGCATACTCAAAATGGGTTAGCCGAGTCATTTATCAAACGTCTTCAACTTATAGCAAGACCCTTACTTATGCAATCCAGTTTACCACTTGATGCTTGGGGACATGCCATTTTGCATGCTGCATCTCTAGTTAGACTTCGACCAACTGGTTACCATCATTTGTCACCTATACAGCTTGTTAGTGGTAGACAACCTAACATATCACATTTGAGAAAATTTGGTTGTGCAGTACATGTTCCAATTCCACCTTTGAAAAGATCTAAGATGGGTCCTCAACGACGTTTGGGCATATACATAGGTTTTGAGTCCTCATCTATAATAAGATATCTTGAGCCAATGACAGGGGATGTCTTTACCGCAAGATTTGTTGATTGCCAATTTGATGAGACAATTTTTCCGCCGTTAGGGGGAGGTAAGCAACAATTTATTAATAAAGAAAATGTTGCTATAGAACGGCGTGAATGGTGTAAATTAACATGGAATACACCCACTTTGTCTCATCAAGACCCGAGAACTTCACAATGTGAAAATGAAATGAGAAGAATGATTCATTTGCAAGAAATTGCAAATCAATTACCTGATGCATTTAATGATGCAGCAAAGGTAACAAAATCGCATGTGCCAGCTATGAATGTACCAGCCAGAATAAATGTTCCAATTGGACAAAGTCCAATAATGGCGGCAAATGAATCTACCACGCGTCAAAAGCGTGGCAGGCCTATAGGTTTCAAAGATAGTGCTCCTAGGAAAAAGAGAGCTAGTGAAAAATCTTGTCCTGATAAAAGTCCAATAGTGGCTGGAGCTCCAGAAACAAATAATAAAAATGCACAAGTTCCCGAATTCATTGAAATGCCTATGGTTGCCCCTGATGTGGCACAGGTACCTGAAAATAATGAGATCTCGATTTTCCATGCATGTTCAAGTGAATTATGGGACAGGAAAGCATTTGTCATCGATGACATATTCAGCTATGCAGTAGCTGCTGAGATATCAAAGGACAATGATGATGAAAATGAACCACGTAGTGTAAATGAATGTCGACAAAGAAAAGATTGGCCAATGTGGAAAGATGCTATTCAAGCAGAGTTAAAATCTCTAGAGAAACGTGGTGTGTTTGGACCTATAATGGAAACACCAAAGGGCATAAACCCTGTTGGTTTTAAATGGGTGTTCGTAAGAAAGCGAAATGAGAGAAATGAAGTTGAAAGATACAAAGCCCGACTTGTGGCACAAGGTTTCTCTCAAAGGCCCGGGATTGACTATGAGGAAACATACTCCCCAGTTATGGATGTCATTACTTTTAGGTATCTAATTAGTCTCGCAGTTTCTGAAAATCTCGATATGAGACTTATGGATGTTGTAACTGCATATTTATATGGAGACCTAGATACTGACATCTATATGAAAATCCCAGAAGGGTATACAATGCTAGAGACAAAGTCAAAGAGCATGTGTTCAATAAAACTAAGACGAGCATTATATGGATTAAAACAATCCGGAAGGATGTGGTATAACCGTCTTAGTATATATTTGACAAAGGAAGGATATAAAAATAATCAAATTTGCCCATGTGTCTTCATTAAGAAATTTACAAAAGGATTTGCTATAGTAGCAGTATATGTAGATGATATAAACCTAATTGGTTCTCCTACAGAATTGGAGAAAACTGCTAACTATTTGAAGAAAGAATTTGAAATGAAAGACTTGGGAAAAACGAAACTTTGTCTTGGCTTGCAAATAGAAAGAAGTTCTAATGGAATTTTTCTTTATCAATCCCGATATACTGAGAAGATCTTGAAACGATTTAGAATGGACAAAGCACATCCACTCAGCACACCCATGGTTGTGCGAAGTTTAGATTTGGATAAAGATCCATTTCGACCAATGGAAGAACATGAAGAAGTTCTCGATCCAAAAGTGCCATATTTAAGTGCCATTGGAGCACTTTTATATCTAGCACAATGCACAAGACCGGATATTGCTTTTTCTGTTAGTTTATTATCAAGATATAGTTCTGCACCTACACAAAGACATTGGAATGGTGTTAAGCACATCTTGAGATATCTTCGTGGAACAATTGACATGGGATTATTTTATTCTTCTGATCCTACCAACAACCCCCATCTAGTTGGTTATGCAGATTCAGGTTATCTTTCTGACCCCCATAAAGGTTGTTCCCAAACAGGTTATGTGTTTATTAATAACCATGCAGCTATATCTTGGCGATCAACAAAACAAAGTTCTGTAGCAACTTCTTCTAACAATGCAGAGTTAATTGCACTTCACGAAGCAACAAGAGAAAGTGTGTGGTTGAGATCAATCACTAGACATATACGAGGAAATTGTGAACCACCCCCAGTCACAAATGAGCTAACAATAATTTACGAAGATAATACAGCATGCATTGCCCAAGTACAAGAAGGATTCATCAAAGGAGATTGAACAAAGCATCTTCCAACAAAGTTGTTTTATGCACATGAGCTCCAAAGAAGGAAGTGATAGACGTCAAGCAAGTTCGATCAAATGAAATCTTAGCTGGCTTATTCACTAAGGCATTACCCAAGTCCACATTTCAGAAGTTGATATATAGGATAGGCATGCGACGGCTCAATCATCTGACTAATTAGTTGTACATCTTGTATTTCGAGTGGGAGAATTGCTTAAAGAGAGCATTTATTTACAAATTATGGATACTCACACTCCAGTCCAAATCAGGGGGAGCATCTTTGGATTTTATGCGTGTTGTACTCTTTTTCCTTCACTTAGGTTTTGTCCCACTGGGTTTTCCTAGCAAGGTTTTAATGAGGCAACTATAACGCGTCCAACACGACAATAAAGTTGATATTGTACTCTTTTCCCTTCGCCAAAGTTTTATCCCATTGGGTTTTCCTGGTAAGGTTTTAACGAGACAATTATATTAATGTGGTGGACATCCAAAGGGGAGTGTTGTAAATAAAGGATATTGTGATATATCATGGTGGATGACCATCACTAGACCACCATCACCATTATCACCATTCACTCCACCACTAGCATCATTATTGCTATTACCACTTCCGCTAATTTCATCACTATTTAACCTACTACTACCACCACCAATATGGCTATAAATAGAGGCCATTGTTACATGTAATTGCATCCCAAAATTCTAGTAAAAAGAATCCTTTATTGTTAGTCTCTAGTTGTTATTTCTTTCTTGATAGTTATCTTACTTATTTCTCTCTAACTTATAACAAAAAAAGAGATGAAAGAAAAACTAATTACCAAGCTTTTCTTAGCATCGTTCTTTATTTAAAGCCAGGGACCTATATCCTAGACCCACAATTAATCCTAGATCAACACATCATAAAATTAAGCCAGGGACAGGTCCTTGTATTGGGATTCGGGTCTCGTTTTTTTTATTTTTATGGTAATCAACTTGTTAAGGTTCCAAGAATAAATGTATTGGGTATACAAAAAGTTAAAAAGTAAAATATATTAAATTTCAATCGATTATTTTCGTAAATTTAGGAGAGAATGAAGGGAATAAAACTCATTAATATTAATTTTTATTGATTTATTATAATTTTGTAGCATTAGTATATATAAAAATTTGGAATCCAAAACCCCAGAATTCACAAATAACCAAATTTTTTAATCCGATTCTGGTTTCACCTAATTGAGGATCCCATATTATTTTTTTTGCAAACAAAGAAGATTAATGTTAAAATATCGGAGCTTTGTTGAGAAACAGACATAAGTAAGTTAGAATCTAATCAAATTTGAGGGTGAGAGACCCTACAACCAAATTTGGCCAAAGTTGTAGTAGTAAATATTGAAATTATATCAAAGTACGCATAATTACATAAAAAGTAGTCAAAAGAGCTAGAGATATTCTTTGCAGCTTTCAAGATATCTTTACTTCTCTAATCAAGAAGATCTTCCTTTCCAAAAATTTGCACATAGATTTTAGCTTTGTATCATGAATTATCTTCTTGATCCCCAATTCAACCATCCACTCAATAGCTTTTAGAGCTCCCCAACTTGCAACTCCCCATGAAAAGCTTTTTGTTCGTTTACAATTTCCTGCATTGCTATATAAGCTAAAGCCAATCCCTGTTAATTCATTTGAGGAGACAAAACAAATATCAAAAGTTATGTATAAGCAGTTACGGTATCACAAGTAAACTTTTGGAAGAGGGATATTATTTGCAACCTAATGACATAGGTTTTTTAACCCTAATGTTATAACATGCATGCCTTATTCATATTTCCAAAAAGATTAACAATAAAAATAATAAAGGGAAAAATGGTGTACATTAAACAAGAGATATTCAAGGTTTTTATGGAGAAAACAAAGGAGATAGAGAACCTTTTAAGGAGTTGTACTAAAGAGTTCTAGAAGAGACGTCACCATTGATGGACCTCGATTGTACTGTGAGAGAGATATTTAGGGTTTTATGGAGAAAATGAAATAAAGAGAAAGGGAACAGTGATGATTATCGAAATGGAGTCCTTCTCTTCATATTGCTTTATGTACTCTCAAATTGATTTGATCTGAAGAAGCAAAAGGATTATAAATGTTAACTTCTTCAATGACTCAGTTCTTAATTTTTTTAACATAAAATTATCTCTACTATAACTCTTAACCAAGCAGCTCTGCTCTTCGGTGTCTAGATCTCCTCTTACTTTGGGTTTTTTAGGGAATTTGTTTTTTGGGGTCTCTTTACATATCTCGGTCACTCTTTTCCGGCGACGGCGAGATTTGTATCAACTCTTCATTACTTTTAAGTTTTGGGATTTCGCACCAATAAAAGAGAAAATAAAAACATTTCTTAAAAAAAATAAAAAAAATTTAACATGTCATCGATGACATGACAAGAGGCTGCGTACGATTTGAGGCGGCCACGTCAACACCACCACGAGAGTTACCGCCAAGTCAGGAGTCGAAACAAAATTTGGTGTTACGCTAGCAGCTCCCGTGGATGATTGACGTTGAATTGAGATGATTGTTCGAATTTTGATTCAATTTTTTTGAAAAATTTTTTTCTCCGCGAATAATGGTTTTGAATAGCTGCCAACGTAACTAGATTTGATTTTTCCCCAAAAGACGAATCAAGATCACGGTTGGGATCTTGAGGAAGTAGGGTGACTATGGCAGATTTCAACCTTTTGGAACTGTTGTATTTTATTAATTTATTTGACAATATCCACATGGGTATGTCCCCTTTAGAATTCCAAAGTGCCCATCACGAGGGACACAACTTGTCTTATTCTCTTATCCCACTCAACTATTAGTTGCCTTGTGCTACAACTAGAGAACTTTAGTCCCACATTGCTTGAGAAGCTCTTTGACATCTTGCTAATAAGTTATGGGTAATTCTTTTAGTGGTAAGCAAGTATTAGAGGTGGGCCTCGCGCGCACGGGGGTGAAGCAGCCCACGTTAAAATTTGGGGGCCTGGTCCAGAAACCTATTAACCGGGTATGCGCCTGTGCGATATGCGTGCAGGGGGGGTGCAAATCCACCGGTTTCCAGACTAGTGTCTCCCACGCATCTTCCTTAGCCTTTTGATATACCTCTCCATTATCTCATGAGAAGAGATGAACACTATGACTCTCAGATCATCTCCTTCTCCTTCTCATCTTCTCCTTCGTACAAAAATAGAGGATAACTTGGTGCTATTAATTAGAGTTCAACATTGGTGTGCAACCTTATGGGACTTGATCGTTGTACCCTGGGGAGATATCGTCTATCAAACCTTCTTGCACCCGGATATTATTCGAGAGGGGGCGAATCTACTCTTAAGGGCAGTGATTACACACCTCGATCTTTCTTACGCTAGATTTACCATGATTTTTCCAACAATCTTAAGAGTAGATTATAGATACTGTTTTCATTACCACGAGATCACTTCCAGACACTTCAAAGATCGATCTCTTCAGCGGAACTCACTTCAAACGCTGGCAAGAACAGATCTACTCGAGCCTGGATGTGATGAATCTAGCACAGTACCTCACACAACCACAACCTACTGAAGGTATGGAAAATTATGAGGAAAATTTGCACGAATTGACAAAAGGGAACAAGGTATGCCGCCATACTATCCTACGTACCCTGTCCAATGAGTTATTTGATATCTACTGCAATTTTAAATCAACGTATTAGATATGGGAAAATGTAATCCAAAAATATGTTATTGAAGATGCTTGTACTCAGAAATATACTATAGGTAATTTTCTGCATTTCCAAATGTCTGATGATAAGGATGTGTCTTCACAAATTCATGAATATCATGCACTAATTAGTGACCTCAAAAATGAAGATATTGAACTCCCTAAATCATTTGTATCTGGTTGCCTACTTAAAAAACTTCCCTAACTATTGGAGGGACTATAAAAACAATATGAAACATAAGAGAAAACGGATGACCCTTGAAAATATTATAATTCATATCTGTATTGAAGAAAAGAACAGACTTCGAGATATGGCTGATCAGGCTAAAGAGTTTAACTCTAAAGCAAATCGAGTTGAAGGAACCTCTAGTAAACCACATCACAACAAATTCAGGAAGCATAGTCATAAGCCTAACACTAACACCAAATATAAAGGCCACAACCCTACCTTCAAGAAACCTAGAAATTGTTATGTTTGTGGTAAACCTGGACACCATGCAGCTAAATGCAGGAAACACAGAGATGGAAACAATAACCCCCCCAAAGCTAATTTAGTTAAGGGGGATGTCATTGTTGAACATGGTGGCTGGGAAGATGTGGGTGGTCGATTCAGGAGCCACCCGTCATATTTGTGGAGATAAAAATTCCTTCTCAGAATACATTCCAGTGAGGGAAGGAGAAGAACATGTGTACATGGGTGACTCCAGATCCACGCCAGTAGTGGGAAAAGGAAAGGTTCTTCTCAAACTCACATCAGGGAAAACCCTCTCTGTGAGCAATGTACTCCACGTTCCAGAAATTCGATGTAATCTTATCTCCGTTTCTCTGTTAGGGCAAGTGGGAATCAAACCTTCATTTGAATCAGATAAACTTGTATTCACTAAGAATGGAGCCTTTGTAGGGAAAGGGTATTATAGTCAGGGACTATTTTTGTTGAATGTACTTAATGTTATAGTTAATAGTAATGCATCTTCTTCTGCTTACTTGCTTGACTCCATTGATTTATGGCATGATAGATTAGGACATGTGAATTTTCCTTATATCAAGAAAATGAAAGAATTTGGTTTGATATCGAATTTCAGTAATGATAATCCTGATAAATGTTGTTATTGTGTTGAGACAAAACTAACCAAGAAAACTTGTAAACCTGTTGTTGAAAGAGAATCTGAATTGTTTAGCCTAATTCATAGTGATCTTGGTGATTTGAAACAAACTGTATCCAGAGGAGGTAAATCATATTATGTTACGTTTATTGATGATTATTCTAGGTACACTAAAGTATATCTGTTTAGAAACAAAGATAAAGCTGGTGAAATGTTTTTAAAATACAAAGCAGAGGTTAAAAACCAATTAAATAAGAAAATAAAGAGACTTAGGTCGGATAGAGGAGGAGAATATGAGTCTAACCCTCTTATCACGTTTTGTGAAAACCATGGGATTATTCATGAGACTACACCTCCTTATTCTCTAGAGTCTAATGGAATAGCTGAGAGGAAAAATAGAACCTTAAAAGAAATGATGAATGTCATGTTAGTTAGTTCTGGAGCACCCTTGAACTTGTGGGGGGAAGCTATTCTCTCAGCTTGTCACATTCAAAACAGAATTCCCTACAAGAAAACTGGAAAGACACCTTATGAACTGTGGAAAGGGCATCCACCCAATATAGCATACCTTAAAGTGTGGGGGTGTCTTGCCAAGGTTCTTGTACCAAAGATTAAAAAGAGAAAACTAGGACCTAGAACAGTTGACTATATGGTAATTGATTACGCTGAAAATAGTGCTGCTTATAGATCCTTGGTAACCAGAAGTGAGAACAACCTAGTTGATGCCAACACTATTCTTGAAACTAAGAATGCTGATTTCTTTGAAATGTTTTTCCTTTGAAATTATCTATCGATAAATCTGTCTCTTCTTGTGATAAACCTATTGAACCTCCTGAAAATCTGAGCTAGAAGTAAGAAGAAGTAATAGAGACAGAAAGGTTACTAGTTTTGGTAATGACTTTTACACCTTCCATCTTGATGATGACCCTCTTTCTTATCATGATGCTATAACCTCTTGTGATGCACCTTTTTAGAAGGAAGCCATTAAAGTTGAAATAGACTCAATCTTGTGTAATCACACTTGGGAATTGGTTGACTTACCTCCAGGTTCTAAGACCATTGGATGAAAGACATTGATTATTTTGATATATTTGCTCTTGTTACTAGAATTTCCTCCATCAGAGTTTTGATTGCTATAGCTGCTGTTCATAATTTGATTATTCATCAAATGGATGTCAAAACTACCTTTCTAAATGGCGAACTAGAAGAGGAGATTTACATGGATCAACCTAAAGGTTGCATTATTTCTGATAATGAGCATAAAGTATGCAAACTAGTTAAATCCCTATATGGCTTGAAGCAAGCACCCAAATAATGGCATGATAAATTTGATATTGTGTTACTTGCTAACGGTTATCTGATTAATGAGGCAGATAAATGCTTCTACTTTAAGACTTTTGATTCCAGCTCTTATGTCATTATATGCTTATATGTTGATGATATGCTTATCATGGGTACTGGTTTTGATGTAGTAAATAAGACTAAGTTATTTCTTGCATCTAAATTTGACATGAAAGACATGGGTGTAGCAGATGTGATACTGGGGATCAAGATTATTAAATCTTGTGATAGTCTCATTTTATCCCAAGAACACTATGTAGAGAAATTCTTAAGAAAGTTTGGTTACTTTGATTGTAATCCTGTTTCCACCCCATATAATGCTAATTTTAACCTCCAAAAGAATAAAGAATATAGTGTTTCACAACCTAGATATGCCCAAATCATTGGTAGCCTAATGTACTTGATGAATTGTATTAGACCCGACATTGACTACGTAGTTGGAAGACTTAGTAAATATACTCAAAATCCTAGCAAGGATCACTGGACTGCACTTGATAGGATAGCCAAGTACTTAAAAGGCACAATTGATTATAAACTAAGGTTTTGTGGCTCTCCACCAGTACTAGAAGGGTATAGTGATGCCAACTGGATCTCAGATTCAGACGAGATCAAAGCCACTAGTGGTTATGTGTTTACCCTTGGTGGAGGAGCAGTGACTTGGAAATCTTCAAAGCAAACATGTTCATCTCGGTCTACCATGGAGTCTGAGTTGATCGCCATAGAGAAGGCATATTCTGAGGCTGAGTGGCTTAGAAACCTCTTGGCAGATCTTCCCATTGGAGTGAAACCACCTCCTTTAGTGCATATGCTTACAAAAGCAAAGAGTAAAATCTACAATGGGAAAAGTAGACATATACGTCTAAGACATAGTATAATTAAGCAGTTGCTTGAGTCTGGAGTAGTGAGTCTGGACTATGTGAGGTCAGAGTTGAATTTGGTCGATCCTCTGACAAAACTACTAAATAGGAGGATAGTGGTTGAAGCGTCGAGGGGAATAGGACTTTTGCCTATACTACGGGATGACAGTGATGGTAAGCCTACCTATGTGATTGGAGATCCCATGAAGTAGGTTCATAGGGGTAATAACAAGTCACATATCATCCCACATGCACTACACTTATATTCTTGAGAAGTCCCTTCCTATGGCGTGGTAGTGCTCACTGTAGTGATGAGAGGATGAGCTATGCTCTTAATGAGTTCCATAGCCCTAATTTGGGTGGTATGTAATACTGCAGTACATACTTGATGGAGGTTCACCTATATGAGTGTGGAATTTGGTCGATTCCTATGGGAACTCGGGCAAGTTCACTGGAGCACTCATTAAAACCAGGGAGCGCAAAACCAAAATGTGCCAAACCGCGAACACCTAAGTTCTGGGGATTAGTGTGGATGACAGGTCCTCTTGTTCACACAAGGAAACAGTGGTTCATAGAAGCTACATGCTTCACCATGTCTCCATGAATGACGATCTGCTGTCCTAAGGGTGGTTCATAGCCCGAAAGGCACCATTCCTGATGCACTGATCTTCATATTCCTCTGGTTATTCCTTCATATTCATGTATTTTGAAATATGTGGGGGATTGCTGTATTTTATTAATTTATTTCAAAATACCTACATGGGTATGTCCCCCTTTAGAATTCCAAACTGCCCATCACATAGGACCCACCTTGTCTTATTCTTTTGTTCCACTCAACTATTAGTTATCTTGGGCTACAACTAGAGAACTTTAGTCCCACATTGCTTGAGAAGCTCTTTGACATCTTGCTAATAAGTTATGGGTGATTCTTTTAGTGGTAAACAAGTATTAGAGGTGGGCCTCGTGCGCACGAGGGTGAAGCAGCCCATGTTGAAATTTGGGGGGCTTAGTCTGGAAACCCATTAACCGAGCATGCGCCGGCGTGATACGCGCGCAGGGGGTGCAAATCCACCGGTTTGAGCCTCGCATGTGTGGGACCCCGCTAACAAAAAAAATCT
>MVGT01002479.1:193375-249986 GCA_002174775.1 Macleaya cordata | reverse complement strand
AAAAAAAAATAGGTGGCAAATTTTAGTGCATATCCTTGTTTAAGTTTGCTTCCGTTGCGTAAATTATTATATGCACTGTGTCTATTAGGTGACGAAAGGTCCAGTCTACAGGGGAGACTCTGCCGGAATTGAGTCTCGTTGTAAACTGATGGTAATGTCCCTCGTATTTGGGGTACGGGGCGTTACAGCATGTGTGCAGGGGTTGGGCTTCGTTTTGCTCCTTTTTTTCTTTGCGTCCAGCCCACTTGTGACTATCTCACACGAGGTTTATCATACTTGTGTCACATGCGTGTATACATGGGGATTGATGTTGTCCCACGCATGTTCCCCACGCAGCAACACCAATGCTGATTTCCCACACATGTCCCCTACGCAGCAACCTCCATGTTGTTTTCTCCCACACATCTTCCTTAGCCTTTTGATATACCTCTCCATTCTCTCAAGAGAAGAGATGAACACTACGACTCTCAGATCATCTCCTTCTCTTTCTCATCTTCTCCTTCATACAAAACTAGAGGATAACTTGGTGCTGTTCATTAGAGTACGACATTGGTGTGCAACCTTGTGGGACTAGATCATTGTACCCTGGAGAGTGATCGTCTATCAAACCTTCTTGCACCCGGATATTATTTAAGAGGGGGCGAATCTACTCTTAAGGGCAGTGATTACACACCTCGATCTTTCTTACGATAGATTTACCGTGATTTTTCCAACATAAACTGCTAGTTGTAACAGGTGAATCGGACAGAGTAGAGATCATAATAGATATACGAGTAGCTGAATCATCATTGTCTGATTTGTATTCAGCTCGGATGCTTTCATCAAGCTTTGGAACGATGAGGCTTTTCGCCTGTGCCTTTTTTTCCTCTGACTAATCCTTAGAAATAGCCTCTCCCATTGACGAATTTAATGAACAATGCAGTTGTAGATGATCAACATAACCACAAAAGTAGCAAATTTTGGACAACTTCTCATATTTGAGGTCAACCCAGCAAGGTCTACCGTTATCCAAGGTAGTTTTAATGAATTTGGGAAGCGCATTGGTAATGTCCAGTTCAACTTTAACACTCGCATATCTACCCCAATTAGTTTATTACATTCACATCGTTCGAACAACAAAAGATCATCCTTGATAAACTAAGGGGCGCCTAGAATAATAGCATCAAGATCAGCGAGTTCTTTGAAATTGACTAGATGTGCTCCATCATAGAACTCTTTGATAATGATGTCTACAGTGGATTTCCATGCAATTTGAAGAAGCTCCTTCAACACATGTATAGAAAGATCTCAGTGAGATAGGAGTTTAATCACAAGCCTCTTACGCAAATCTGAAGAGGGAAGTGCATCATCAGTCGTAAGATTGACTGAAGGAGTATGAAGGTCATCCTTCATGAGGGAAGCCATAAGGGCTATAATTTCGTCAGGATCAGGGGCTTTGGAATTGGAGGATGTAGAGTTTTTGGACATGAAAGATAGGAAAGGTAGGGAGTCAAGGAGTGAAAATGGGTTTGTGAAATCAACTAGCATTGTAGAATTGCAAGCAAGGAGGAAAATTAGAGAATTAAAAAAAAAAGCGACCCAGAAGGTTCAGAGACGTCGCCACAGGAGGATGAAGAGAAAAACATTTCATAGGGTTGGGGGTTGTCATTGTTTCAGGAGCATAGGTTAAATTTCCTCTTTGTCCTCCATATCTACCACGCCCGATATTGTACGTGAGATTTTTTTCTCGATAAGATTTCATACTAAAACTTTTTAACTTTTATGGTTATATCACCAGAATGTAGTAGGTCCAATCCAATATAATATTGATTAACTTGATATGATGTATGGTATGAACTTATCAAAAAAAAAACAAAGGATTTTATTAGTGGCTTCCTTTTTCTCAATAAGATTTTAATCCTTCCCCCTCAAAAAAAAATTTGTGCTTTAAGGTTGTCCAAAATAGGTTAATTTTTTTATATGTATATTATTTATAATATTAGGGAATTTTGGCCAAAAACTCCTACTTGAAAAACGTTTTAGGATTTAGCCCAACAAACGTTTTCTTTTAGTCTAAGGCCCAAGGATAACTGACTCGGAGAGGGTTTCACTGAAACCCTCTTCCTATAAATTACACACACTGAAACCCTCTGACTGAAACCCTCTTGGGCCTTAGACTAAAAGAAAACGTTTGTTGGGCTAAATCCTAAAACGTTTTCCAAGTAGGGATTTTTGGCCAAAATCCCCTTTATATTATACATACCAAGAACCGAGCCGGTACTAGAACCATTTTTTGCGGTTCTGGGACCTTATTTTGTGGATCCAATAAATTTCGGATCTCTCCATTTTGGATCCGTTTAATTTCGGATCCACCCAACGGGTACCCGGTTCCGTATAAATTTTATAATTTTATAGTTTAATTTACTATTATATAATAATTTTTTAATTTTTTTAACTTTTTTTAATTAAAAAAAGAAACCAATGACTATTATATAACAAATTTCATAATAAAATAAATTTTATAATTAAATAAAATATAAAAATATAAAATACAAATATGTTTTATATAAAAAATAAAAAATAATAATTAAAAATGGGTATCAAGTACCCGTGGGTACTAGCGTATCATAGTGGTACCGGATTCGGAACCACTAATTGAGGTTCCAGAACTGGAACCGGAATCGAAAGGATCTAGAACTTCTTTATATTAATGGGACCGAATCTGGAAACTTTAGGTTTCAATCTGGAACCGTCCCATTGACATCTCGATCAGATCCAAACTAAATAAAAGAAAAAAAGAGAAGAGAAATGAGAGAGTGTACAATATACTGGATTTTTAATTAAATATATTTGGGATTTCAAAAAGTAGCACCAATTAACGAAATTTTTGGGTCTAGACTCTAGAAGAGTTAATTGGTCTTTGGAACTGTTTCTCCACAACATATCATACTAATCTTTGAACTTTTATAATATCATCGTCAAGTTGTGGGCCCGACCCATAATAATATTCATAAATTGATATGATTACAAATAGGAGAAATTATAAGGGCAATTTAGGGTTACCCCAACTTGCAAATTGAAATTAAGGAAACCCCCATATTAATCATATTTACCGCAAGTTTTGATTAAAAAAACAAATATTGCCATGTAAGCCACAACCTCATTCTCTGTCAGCTAAAGCCCTGTTTGGTAAAATGTAAGTGTTTCTAGATTTGGAAATAGTTCTTTTATAAATAATTTTATAATAATTATTTTTGTTATAAATTTTAACAAACAAATTTTTTTGGAAAAAATTGATTACCACTATATTTGATAAACAAATAGATTTTAACTAGGGGTGGAACTTGGGTTGGGTCAACCCGACCAACCCGAACCCGACCCGGTATTTGGGCAAGCATGGGCGAAGGTTGCTGGGCATTTGGGCAAGTATGGGCATTATTTTGCCAACCCATAGTCAAATTTGTGCAAGCATGGGCATAGATAATTGCCAACCCAAGCAACCCGCCCAACCCGAGAAACGTATATATATACTAAGATAATTGATTTTTATCATAGAAATATGTGACCAAAAAAAGAAAACTCTAATTTTACCAAGTATTTTAAAAGATATAAATAGACAAATATATTAAGTTACTAATATAGGGTGGAGGTATTAAGACCTAAAATAAAAACTTTCCTTTTGTCTCATTATATGTAGTAAAATTATAATATTACTTAATAAGTAAAACTCAAAATAGTATAAGGACAATTATGGATTTGGATTTCGTTGTTACTATATTTTGTTTAAAATTTTCATTTATTATGTGAGTAGATTGTTAGTTTGTTTATCTTTTTAAACTATGAAGGATATTTTATTTATTTAAGTTTATTATTTATTTTTATTAATTTTTTGTATTAATAATTTTATTCAATCACCTAAATTTATTGAAACATGGGCAACCCGAAGAACCCAAGAAACCCGAAGAACCCGAGAAACCCACTCGGGCCATGCGTGGGTAAGCCTCTTATAGGTTTTGTGGGTTCTATGGGCATTCTGGGCAAATGAGGTACAGTGTGGGCATGGCATGTTCAACGCCTCTAACCTGCCCAACCCGCCCGAGTCCCACCCCTAATTTTAACCATACAACCAGATTTCATGAACATCAATGACCATGTGATGGAGGTAAAGAAGTGCCAACTACCATCTCCGCCATCACCAAACGCTCGTGCATTTCTGTGAGATATTTAAAACCCCAAATTTCTATCAATAACCTGAAATTCTTAAAATTACTACTAAAATCCCAATTCTGCTGGAACAGAAACATAACTAAAAACCTAGTTTAACACAACTAACACTACTTTGTCTTTCTAAATAATTGCTAGTAATTTATATTTTGTCGAAAAACCATTTCAGTATAATATTTGTGTTATAAATTTGAAAAATATGTGGTACGGTACAAGCAATTAATAGATTCGTTTTAAGTAGCTATGGACAGTGTACCAGGAGTGTTAAGTCTCTCTTAACCAAGAAGTGCACTGTAAAAGGTATTCGCCTTCCCTATTAGGTCAGAAATTGTGTTTGTTTGTTTATTTGTTTCTACTTTACGAAGTGTACCATTATTCTAAATTTTTTATTCGCAATCGAAATTGTCCAATATGTTTTCGAAAGAAGAAGGCGCTAAATAGCATTGCTAAAGCTAAGCTTCAGTTGGATTGATGTCAATAATAAGATACAAAGATGATAATAAGTTGGTGTATCACGATTGGGCTTTTTACTACAAATGTAATCTGAAGTGATTCAAAGCTTTACGAGAATAGGCAACTCTAAAACCTAAAACTTTTTCCTGCTGACTTATTCGATTGACTAGATTTTACCTAAACTGTATATATTATTTTTATAAATTTCAGATTTGGAAGAAGTGAGATGGATGAAGAAGTTTCTTTGAAGAAGCCCTGTTCCTAATAAATGCAAAAGAAGCTCTCATTTTCCTTGAGGAGCTAGAGCGATCCTATATTGCAGCTTCTTGTATCTCCGAATAGAACCATTAATCTCTCTCTCTCCTAACTCTTTCAATTTCAAAACATCAGTCAATAAAAACACCTCCCCTTCCCTCTCTCTCTCTCTCTCTCTCTCTCTCTCTCTCTCTCTCTCTCTCTCTCTCTCTCTTAACATAATTCTAATAACTACGATTTTTAATCTTTATATTCTCTTTTTTGGTCTTGAAGAATTGGAGATCGATTAGTTCATCGGTAAATGACACATAGTCTTATTACTTCATTCATCAGGTCTTGGTGCAAACCTAAGAGCCTTCACTTTAATATGGGAAAGTGGGTTAGTTTTTTTAATCTCTCTTTTCTTTGTCAGATAATTTCTTAATTTATCTTAATAAACCTCTGAGTACTATGGCTATGCAATTCTCATTTTTCATTCATTCTGCATGGATGTGACCACTGAGGATGCTACAGATTTTGATACAATATGGCTGTGTAACCTCTCTGCTCACATTGCAATGGACGATGCTCAACAGTAATGCAAAATGGTGAGTGATGGTAATAGTGCACAACTAACACTACTTTGTCTTTCTTAATAATTACTAGTAATTTATTTTTTGTAGAAAAACCATTGCAACATAATATTTGTGATTCACAAGTAATGTTATAAATTTGAAAAATATGTGGTATGGTACAAGTGATTAATAGATTCTTTTTGATTAGCAATGGACAGTGTACTAGGAGTGTTAAGTCTCTCTTACTTAAGAAGTGCACTATAAAAGGTATTCGCCTTCCCTATTAGGTCAGAAATTGTGTTTGTTTTTTTATTTGTTTCTGCTTTACGAAGTGTACCATTATTCTAAATTTTTTATTCGCAATCGAAATTGTCCAATATGTTTTGGAAGAAGAAGGCACTAAATAGCATTGCTAAAGCTAAGCTTCAGTTGGATTGATGACAATAATGAGGTACAAAGATCATAATAAGTTGGTGTTGTCTCGATTGGGTTTTTTACTACCAATGTGATGTGACGTGATTCAAAGCTTTGCGAGAATAGGTAACTCTAAAACCTGAAACTTTTTCCTGCTGACTTATTCGATTGACTAGATTTTACCTAAACTGTATATATTATTTTTATAAATTTCAGATTTGGAAGGAGTGAGATGGACGAAGAAGTTTCTTTGAAGAAGCCCTGTTCCTAAAAAATGCAAAAGAAGCTCTCATTTTCCTTGAGGAGCTAGAGCAATCCTATATTGTGGCTTCTTGTCTCTCCGAATAGAACCATTCATCTCTCTCTATCCTCAGTCTCTCAATCTCACAGCATCAGTCAATAAAAACACCTCTCCTTCTCTCTCTCTCTCTCTTCACATAATTCTAATAACTAGGATTTTTAATTTTATATATTTTCTTTTCAGATCATGAAGAATTAGAGATCGATTAGTTCATCGGTAGGTGACACATAGTCTTGTTACTTCATTCATCTAGTTTTGGTGCAAACCTAAAAGTCTTCACTTTACTATGGAAGGGTGAGTCAGTTTTTTTAATCTCTCTTTTCTCTGTCAGATTATTTCGTAATTTATCGTAATAAACCTCTGAGTACTATGGCCTTGCAATTTTCTATTCTTCATTCATTCTGCATGCATGTGAGCACTGAGGTTGGTATGGATTTGGATACAATATAGCAGTGTAACCTCACTGCTAACAATGCGATGGAAGATCCTCAATAGTAATGACCAATGGTAAGTGATGGTAATAGTACAAAACTAACACTACTTTGTATTTCTTAATAATTACTAGTAATTTATTTTTTGTAGAAAAACCCTTTCAGTATAATATTTGTGATTTACAAGTAATGTTATAAAAGTAAAAAATATGTGGTACGGTACAAGCAATTAATAGATTCTTTTTGGGTAGCTATTGACAGTGTACTAGGACTACTAAGTCTCTCTTAACTAAGAAGTACACTGTACAAGGTATTCGCCTTCCCTATTAGCTCGAAAATTGTGTTTGTTTGTTTATTTGTTTCTTCTTAATAAAATGTACCATTATTCTTAATTTTTTATTCGCAACCGAAATTGTCCAACATGTTTTCGTAAGAAGAAGGCGCAAAATAACATTGCCAAAGGCAAGCTGAAGTTGGATAGATTACAATAATAAGATACAAAGATCATAATAAGTTGGTGTTTCACGATTGGGTTTTTTTACTACCAATGTGATGTGACGTTATTTAAAGCTTTACGAGAATAGGCAACTCTGAAACCGGAAACTTTTTCCTGCTAACTTATTCGGTTGACAAGATTTTGCCTAAACTGTATATATTATTTTTGTAAATTTCAGATTTGGAAGAAGTGATATGGACGAAGAAGTTTCTTGGAAGAAGCCCTGTTCCTAATAAATGCAAAAGAAGCTCGTATTTAACTTGAGGAGCTAGAGCGATCCTATATTGCTGCATCTTGTCTTTCCGAATAGAACCATTTATCTCTCTCTCCTAACTCTTTCAATCTCACAACATCGGTCAATAAAAACACCTCTCCTTATCTCTCTCTCTCTTCACATAATCCTAATAACTAGGATTTTTAATTTTTTATATTTTCTTTTCTGGTCTTGAAGAATTGGAAATCAATTAGTTCATCAGTAGATGACACATAGCCTTGTTACTTCATTCATCTGGTCTTCGTGCAAACCTAAAAATCTTCACTTTACTATGGGAATGTGAGTTAGTTTTTTAGTCTCTCTTTTCTCTGTCAAATAATTTCTTAATTTATCTTAATAAACCTCTGAGTACTATGGCCATGCAATTCTCTTTTCTTCATTCATTCTGCATGCATGTGAGCACTGAGGTTGCTATTGATTTGGATACAATATGGCTGTGTAACCTCTCTGCTCACATTGCAATGGAAGATGCTCAACAGTAATGCAAAATGGTAAGCGATGGTAATAGTGCACAACTAACACTACTTTGTCTTTTTTAATAATTACTAGTAATTTATTTTTTGTAGAAAAACCATTTCAGCATAATATTTGTGATTCACAAGTAATGTTATAAATTCGAAAAATATGTGGTACGGTACAAGTAATTAATAGATTCTTTTTGAGTAGCTATGGACAGTGTACTAGGAGTATTAAGTCTTTCTTAACTAAGCAGTGCACTGTACAAGGTATTCGCCTTCCCTATTAGCTCAGAAATTGTGTTTGTTTGTTTATTTGTTTCTACTATACGAAGTGTACCATTATTCTAAATTTTTTATTCGCAACAGAAATTGTCCAATATGTTTTCTTAAGAAGAAGGCACTAAATGCATTGCTAAAGCTAAGTTATAGTTGGATTGATGACAATAATAAGAAACAAAGATTATAATAAGTTGGTGTTTCACGATTGGGTTTTTTACTACTAATGTGATGTGACGTGAATTAAAGCTTTATCAGAATAGGCAACTATGAAACCTGAAACTTTTTCCTGCTGACTTATTCGGTTGACTAGATTTTGCCTAAACTGTATCTATATTTTTGTAAATTTCAGATTTTGAAGATGTGAGATGGTAGAAGAAGTTTTCTTGGAAGAAGCCTTGTTCCTAAAAAACGCAAGAGAAGCTCTCATTTTCCTTGAGGAGCTAGAGCGATTCTATATTGCTGCTTTTTGTCTCTCCGAATAGAACCATTCATCTCTCTCTCCTAACTCTCTCAATCCCACAACATCAGTCAATAAAAACACCTCTCCTTCTCTCTCTCTCTCTCTCTCTCTCTCTCTCAAGATTAATGTTTTAATATTTTCTTTGAGATGCAAATATGTGAATGATGTTCCACCTTCTGTTTTACTTTAATAGACTCTGATATTTAAACCTAGTTAATTTCACTTAATTCCGAAGATAGGAAGATGACCTTTCGTCGACCTTAAGTTTGACCTTGTATGCTGGAAAATCCAGAATTTCTACATTGGTTTGAGTTGAGCACAATTTTCTGTATAAAATTGTAAAGAATTAGCTTATGAACATAAAATTTTTAGGTTATTCTGTCTAGTTTCCAGAGAACCTAAACACACTAAATTTTGTAATTTCGTTAGGGAGAAAAAGCATGTTCTTCACTGCTGATGCATAACTCTGACAGTAATATTATTTAAGGAATTAATTTATCTCCTTTAGTTTTTGAGATCATTGGGTGTTAAGTAGGGTAATTAGAAGAGATTAAACTTAGATGCCCAATAGTTTTACATAGTGTTCAACTAGGTATTGTCCTTTCACCTATTGATGCACCGAGGCCTAGGTCTTAGATTCGACTCGAAAGTGGGTTGGCCCATTAGATCCCAGGGTCGAGGCGTCACATTGGATCAACTCCATGTAACATTCACTAGCATATAAGTAGATTGTAAGAATAAAAGTGAGTATTACGTGGACATGGAGAGAATCTATGCGCTGATATGATCTGAACGATGCAGAAATCTTCGTGACAAAAAATAAAGTGGGTATTAGATGGGTCCACTTGGGGACAATACGTCGGTTGATGATGATCTAGATGATAAATAAATCATCGTAAAAAAAATCTGCCATTGGATCATTTTTGGTCTATGAATAGACCATTAACACAAAAAATTAGCCCTTAGATAGACTCTATGTACTACCCACAATTAGGTGTAAATCAAGTGTAATTATTACAGAAATATTTTAAAGATGATACACATGTTGGGACCCACATATTGAGGAGATCATCCTCACAACCGAACTGCCTAAGCTGCTTGGCTTTCCAAGATCTGCTACATACAAAGAAATATGAGCAGCTTAAGTTAGAAGTTTCGTTAAAAAAATAAACGGAATATGAGTGAGATACCCTTACATTGAAAAAAAAAATGACATGGTGGACATTCTTTTTTTTTAGTGCACGGACAGTACTCGGCACACGTTAGCGCGATGCAAAAAGACAAAAAAAAATCCGCTATTTAATAACAACAGTGCACGTTAGCAAACTCCATTTAATGAATTTTAACATAAAAATGCCCTTAACTTTCAAATATAAATCGGATTTGAATAAAATGTATACCATTGGAAAGCATTTTTCAAGATCTTTAAAACAAGATCAGACATGAATACTAAATTCTAAAAAAAAAAACTAAAAAAATCCATTTGCGAAGCTATAAAAATCCAAATTGTATTCAAATTTTAATTTGCATATAAAAAAATCCTTTCACAAAGCAATAAAATCCAGATTGTACTACAAATTTTTAAAAGTAAAAACCCATTCACGAAGCAATAAAATTCAAATTGTATGCAAATTTTAATTTCCATTATCACAAGCTGTTATGGATTTCCATAGTCTAATTATGATTTTTTTTCCTTTTGAATCTAGTATTGTTATCTGATCTCATTTTAAAGATCTTAAAAAATGCTTTCCAAAAATATAAATTTAACTAAAATCTAAATTGTAGATTAAAGTTATAGCATTTTAAATTTTTAAAAATATTATTTTCTCTCTCTGCCACATCATCGGTCCCCACAAGCAAAAGCAGTTAGAAGTCTATGGAAGGGTAGTTTAGGTACCAAAATTTTATAATTTTAAAATAAAAGAAGGACTAACCCCTTTATTTACAAAACGCAAAAAAGTAGAGACTAGGCTTACAAAACAAAAAGTGTGCGTTCTCTCTATGAAACCGTTATAAAAGGAGGGTTTTCAGCCTAATATTGTGAAAAATAAAACCTTGGATTATCTCTAAGCTAGCCCCTCACTAATGTGAAGTGTAGGAATGAAAGACGTAAAAGAAGATTGTGGGACTTGATCGGTATTAACCAAATTGTACATGCAAATTATACACTTTTTATCTATTACATGGTTTAGTTTAGTTTTTAAAAAAATTCTCAAAATTCAGGATGTGGGTCATGGGAATGGCACATTGTGACGAAAACCACTCAAAATTAGTCGTTTGGAAGCCATATTAAATAATTTAGATTTGTTCAATATATTTTAGAGAACTTGAATCTAGATACTAAATAAAAAAGGGTGTTGTTAAAGGATTTCTTTAAAATGTTGAGATTTTGACTAATTACCCTAATTTTACAAGGTATATTACTGTTTGGTCCAAGCTATCTTTATTTGTCTAAAAAATCTTTTATTAGTTGCTTATTGATTGTTTAGTCCTTTTTTTAACAAATAACAACTTTGTAGTCTTTTGGTAAAACTCATGTGCATATTTTACTTGTATGTATTACTAATTTTACCCTTCTTTCTTATTTTTTAAAGGTGGACAGCTGTAGAGAGAAAAAGTTTGTTATTTTGTATTTTAAATCTTTAAAATGCTATATCTTTTAAACCATAAATTAGATTTTGATAATATTTATATTTTTTGGAAAGCTTTCAACGAGATCCTCAAAACTAGACCAGTCAATAATACTTTTTAAAAAAAAATTTTTTGAAATACATATAAATCCGAATTTGCATATTTTAAAGTGTTTCCAGAGTTATTGCATACATGTAATTCTATGCAAATTATGTTTTGCATATATATGTCTTCATAGTGTGTTTGCAAGCATATAAACCTTTACAAAAACTATTTTGCATGCATTATAGTATATGCAAAATAGTTTTTGCATGCATTTAAATGTCTTCATAGTGTGTTTGCAAGCATCTAAATGTTTGCAAAAATTATTTTGCATGCATTTTAGTGTGTACAAAACAGTTTTTGCATTTTAGTGCATGCAAAATGATTTTTGCATGTATTTAAATGTCTTCATAGTGTGTTTGCAAGCATATAAACGTTTGCAAAAATTATCTTGCATGTATTTTAGTAGATGCAAATTGTGTTTTGCACCCATTTAAATGTCTTCATAGTGTGTTTGCAAGCATATGAACGTTTGCAAAAACTATTTTGCATGCATTTTAGTGGATGCAAATTGTGTTTTGCATGCACATAAATGGATACAAATTGTGCAGTTGTATTTTTCAAGAAAAAATACAAATCGAAAGCTATAAATGTTGTTTTAAACCTAAATCTGTATAAAAATATTCAAAATTCTTCCATTCTTTTGTTTAAAGTCATGCAAAATATTTTTAACAACATAATTATTTTGCAAAACACATTTTGCATACTTCGTAATATAATTTTTTTTTAAAGAAAAAAATATTGTTGACTTGTCTCATTTTAAAGGTCTCAATGTAAGATTTCCAAAAATATAATTTTTATGAAAAACTGACTTGTAGTTTAAAAGTTATGTCATTTCTTATTTTAAAAACAAAATGAAAATGTTAGTTGGTGCTTACTGCTTGTGTATTTACTGCAGAACATTCTTGTCCAGTAAAATGTGTATGTATAGTTTTTTACCTTTTTGGGCTAAACTATCATAATACGTTTAGCTGGGACTGAACCGTCATATTACCCCTCAAATAAGACTAACTTGTTGTTCCCCCTAAAATGTTTGGGGGATGGACAAATTAAATAGGCTTTTAGCCCAAAATCCACTATCTAAATTATTACTTATTTTTACTAGGGGTGGTGTGGGAGCAAACTAACCTAACACTTACTTTCTCTCTTCACTCTACTAAAATTAAATAGTACACCCTTCCTCCACCAACATCACCATCATCTTCATCTTCACCACTTCTCCACTGCCAGCCACCTTAATCTCACCGCCGACCACCTAAAAATTTTAGAAAGAGAGAGAAGAGTGAAAGAGAGAGGCGGAGGAAAGATTGAAAGAGAGAGAGGGAGAGAACGAAAGGACCCACCCACCCCTTCTTTCCTTTCTTCTCCTTCTTTCCTTCCCCTCCTTCTTTCCTTCCCTCTCCGTCTTTCCCTTCACCGTTACACAGTTCCAAAAAAAAAAATCAGATCTAAATCTTTTTTTCGAAGAAGATGACATATTCGACCACCAGTGGTTGAGTTTTGCAAAAAAATTCAACCTTAATAGTTGAGTTTTTCTGAAAAATTTGATGATCAGTGGTTGAGTTTTTCTGAAAAACTCGACCATCAGTGGTTAAACTGCCCATTGGTGGTCAAAAATTTCAGTCGAATTCGAGCAATTGTCGAATTCGTCATCTTCTTCGAATTTTTTTTTGGGAATTAAGAAAAGTAGCATATCCGTTTTGGCCCAATGATGGTTTAACTTTTCTACAAAACTCGACCACTAGTGGTTGAATTTTTTGGAAAAAGTCAACCATCAATGGTTGAACTGCCCAATCTTTTGAAAAAAAATTGATCTGCCCATTGGTGGTCAAAAATTTCAGTCGAATTCGAGCAATTGTCGAATTCGTCATCTTCTTCGAATTTTTTTTTGGGAATTAAGAAAAGTAGCATATCCGTTTTGGCCCAATGATGGTTTAACTTTTCTACAAAACTCGACCACTAGTGGTTGAATTTTTTGGAAAAAGTCAACCATCAATGGTTGAACTGCCCAAATTTTTGAAATTTTTTTTGTACTGCTCAAATTTTTGAATATTTTTTCAACTACCCATTGGTGGTCGAAAATTTCAATCGTGGTCAAATTCGTCATCTTCTTTAAAAAAAATTAAAATCTGTAATATATTTGAACTGAATTTTTTTATCTATGGAAAGGACAAGATCTAAATAGAAATAGGTGAGATCTAGAGAGGGGCGAGATCTAAAGAGGTGGTGGAGAGAGGGGAGAGATCTGTAGGGAAAAAGGGGTGAAGGCAGTGGTAGAGAGATCTATAAGGAGAGAGGGGTGGAGGCGGTAGAGGGTGGAGGGGTGGTGGGGAGAAGGGAGATTTTCGGTACTCTAAATCTGACCCGATTCGCAGAGTCTGAAAACCAAAGCGTGATTAGTGTAATAGAAGTGTAAGATAAAATATTGAATAAAACTCTTATACTTTACTTTTAAAAGATAGTGAATTTAAAAATATTTTGCTAATGTCTACTTTAGTCAACCTTCGTTACCTAAAAAATCAGTCCACGTCAAAGAAAGATGAAAATTTAATGTTAAAAATTAACTTTTGTGTCAACTGCACATAGTTAAGTAAAATAGGCATATCTACTTAATCATAAATCCGAATTGTACAAATAAATCTATTCTGAAAACAAGATTCATAGGTCTACAACTTAATCAGAAATAGACCAAGGCCAATTCTGAACATATGAGAACCAAAAATAAGTCCAAAGTACAAAGATGGATGTATAAAACTCAGAAAACATAATTACAGAGTTTTAACAATATTTGTAAAATCAGTAACTTTGAACTGAAATTACTATCTAAATCGAAGTCTGAAATACATGGTATATAATACCTTTTTGAAAAGAAAAAAATCAAGATCTATAATTTTATCAGAAATAGACGCAGCTCAATTTTGACGAAAACATGTCCAAAAACACCGTTTTATAAATCTGACAGTATGAATTACGGGAATTATACAATTTCGTATAAAACCTAACTAATTCAATTATTTATGAAGAAAATTAAATATAAATTAATACATCAATTATACAATTTAAAAACTTAACATCTAAGTTCAGAAGAATGTTAAAACAATAAAATTCATGCAAATAATCTTTATCCCAAGTGATAGAATAGTAGTTTAATCCATCAGCTACATATATACAAATTTGAATAACACTAACAATCTGCTTCTCAATCTGCACATTTTAGAATCTTTCACCCTTAACGTAACCTGTGGGGAGAATTTAGGGGCGAGTAAAACTCAGTAGGTGCAAACTATCCAAAAATATTAGATTCGAAACATGCAAAAATCACCATATTATTGCATCAAAAAGAGATATTTCTTTTTAAATCTTTCAATAATTAACCATTAATTATTTTAGGTTCATTTAATCGGTTTCCACCGTCTCCTCATGCGGAAAACAACGGTATCTGCAGGTGCTATGGGGGTCTCCAATTACCGATACCATCTAGATTTGTTTTTAATCTAGATAACAAGTTATTAATAAACTTTCATTAATTCATTTTCATGAATAAAACATCAACCCTTGCATTGAGTAAATAAGTGTAACCATGCAAGATAAATACATTTCATATGCATTTTCATAACAAACATAAAAAATAAGATTTTGTTTATAGTAGGGATCCCACCTACCTTATTCGCTATCTCCAAATCCAATGATATAGATCATTAAATTTTATAACCTTGTTGTTATTTGTAATATCAATAATATGTAATTAAATGGCGTCAAATATATAAAATGGGAGAGACATTATGGAGAAAGATGTTTAGAGAGTTGAGAGATATTTGATAGAATGTATATGAGAGAGAAATGAGAAAGTGAAATATAAGTTAGAAAAAGGGGTGAGATATTAGAGATAGATGGAGGGAGAAAGAGGGAGAGATACGTGAGAGATGGTGAGGGAGAAGAGAGAAATGACGGGTTTAAATAGAAAAAAATTTAGATATTTTTATTATTATTTTCTTAAAAAATATTTTTTAATCAAATATTATATTATTTTTAAGTGCTGCTACAGTAGATGACGGCTCTATTGTAGCAGCAGCCCACGTTTTTATAAATAATTTTTTTTTTCGAAAAACTCAATTTAAGGCATAGTATATATTCCTATGCAAATTACAATGCATACAATAAATTTCATTTTATTTTAAATCCACGACACCCAAATAGGCATACTTAAAACTTGGTTCAAATATAAACTTCTTATGCTAAATTTTTCAGGGTATTACAAGGGACAAATCTGTAGGGAGAGAGGGGTGGAAAAGATTTAAAAAAAAAATAGCCGGCGATGGAATGGTCAGCGGTGGGGTGACCGGCGCTAGAATGGCCTGCAGTGGAGTGGGAGGTAACAGGCAGTGGAGTGGGAGTGAGGGTGGTGAAGATGATGGTTTAGTTTCAGATTTTTTTAAGGTTGGGTGGAAAGATACCAACCCATTTTTAGATAACTACTCCTAGTAAAACTCTATCCATCCCCAACCATTTTAAAACATTTTGTCCATCCCCAATCATGTCCACTCTAAACATTTTGAAGAACTCCTTTAAAAGCAAAAGTATGAGCGCTACAATCCCCATTCCAGCCCATAGTTAGCAATTCGGTATTCAGCAAAAATGCAGAAAACGTCGAATTCGTGTTTAATTCGTTTAGAATAGTAAAACATTTATACGCAATACGGTAAAAATCTGTTGTGTTTATTCGTGTATAATTCGTTTTGAGAATAGTGAATTCGATAAAAATTCGGTAGAGTTTAAATATTTTTATTTTAAAATATATAAAGTTTTACTCTCTGACTATTTTTATATCAAAACAAATAGATATATTGTATCAAAACTTCTACACTACCTAGTATACACGGTGTCAAATCCTCAAACTCTTATATAGATAACAACAAAACCCTAATTTAGGGGTGAAAGTTGGAGGGGTTGAACCCGACCAACCCGCGACCAATCCAACATTGGGTTGGGGTCGGTCAGAAATTCTTGGGCACGGGCTAGGGTTCGGTCAGAGAATGTGCCCGTCCGAGAATTTCTTAGACGGGCTTAGTCAAAGGGCTCGGGCAACCCAACCCAACCCAACCCAACCCGAGTCCGATAGTTAACATACATAAAATTATTAATTCTTAACGTATCTTAATAAATTTAGTTTTATATATTATACTTTGTTAAAACATGTCGGCACACGTGTATGGGATTTGGGTCCCACCTCTATAAATCAATCTAGGTTATGGGAGGAGTTCCACTCCTAGTATAATTCCTATTTGATAGGAAACTTGTTGGGCAAGTTACTTGAGGAAAAGAGAGCATATACATATAATGTAGTATGTAACCCTAATGAAATCAATGAATAAAGATCAGCTCTTCTTCTCTCTATTTTGTGTCTCTCTTATTTATGCTTATGTAATTCTGAGTCATGGCTTAACATGCTTATTAATATTCTAAAATTCTTATAATTAATCACTTTTTTGCACACGTAGGACTAAATTAATTCTCGTTTGCATTTTATAATGGTATTTCTACCTATATAAGATTAAATATATAAACCCTACTGACATATGAGAAACATCTTAGCTTTTATATGATGTTCAAGAACTATCTTTTTTCTTTTGAGAGCAAAAGGGAGTCTATTTTAGCTTATAATTACAATATAATAAACCATCTTATGATTATTTTTCATACAACCCGAAGTAACCCGATCAACTCCATATAACCTGCTTGGGTTGGGTTGGGTTGAGAAATTATCCGCCCGATGTTGGGTTGGGCTGGGTTATGTGCATTGCATGATAGATCTCGAAAACTAAAAATATGGATTACCCGCAATAGAAACTTTCTAGAAATTACTATCTCACCTGGTGCATGGATATCGAGTTATATCTGGCATCCAATGCAATAGAGAAGACTATTGTTAAGGATAACAATGAGTCATCTGCTAATAAAGTTAAGAATATATGCTTCCCTAGACATCTTAGAATTGAAGAACTGAAGATAGAGTACCTCACTGTATGTGCCCTACTGACTCGATGAGATAAACTAAAAGTGAGATATGGTCATAGGATGTCATACTACCTCAAGTTATCTATCAGTGGCTGAATACAGTTCAACAGTCCATCGAATCGTCTCCTTATGACACTATGTGGAGATACGATTACAAAGTTCGACATGCTCGAAAAGACTCCAAGCACGTTCAATGCCACAAATATTGTTTTACAAAGACAATATAGAAACCAAGGGTTTCAATCGCAGGCTGACTGATAACTATTCTGTTTGTGGCAGAATATAATGATGGATTCCTAATGAGGAATTATGAGCATAC
Organism: Macleaya cordata; assembly: GCA_002174775.1. Lineage (NCBI taxonomy): Eukaryota > Viridiplantae > Streptophyta > Magnoliopsida > Ranunculales > Papaveraceae > Macleaya > Macleaya cordata. Next base: position 232,341 of record MVGT01002479.1, on the reverse strand, counting down.
ACCTTCAGGTAGTAAGCTTGCGCCAGAAGCGCTTGCAATCAGTGACAGCGGCAGAACGTGGCTCCGGTAGAAAACGTGGCAGGGGACAGAACATAGGTGGCTTTGGTGGGTGCCAACAAATTGGAAATAAAAAATTCTCAAACAATTAAAAACTTGACAAAAGGAATAATATGGTTCCTAACCCACAAAGCAAATTGAGGAAAGGGAATAAAGCAACCATGTATGGTTGTCAAATGCTTTAGTATAGAAAAGAACGAACATTGGTCGTGGACCTGCCATGCAAGACTCAACTAGGAGTCCTATCAGTCTAAAAATAAGTGATAGGCTTATCACGTATTTGTCGATGATCCAAAGTGTATTTCATCAGACTTCTACAAGTATACTGATGTTGCGGACGACGAAAAATTCACTTAATTAGTTTTTCTTCATTAGTATTAAACTTTGTAGTCAGTTTAGATATTACTTTAATAGTTTGTTTTATTTGAATGATGCCCATTTAAAATAATTATTATTTCTAATGATTATGAGTTTAGTTACATGTTGTATTTTAAACTGCATAATCATTGATGTTTGATCTGCTAGTTATAAACTTTATACCTTCATGAATCTGTCTGGACATACTGCCCATGTTGATAATATTATGAAAGTAGACACATGTCTTGTGGATAGTAGTACTAAGAGGAAGATAATTCTTCTCGAATCTGACCAAATGTGACGGCAAGGTCACAACCATATCTAGCACGGCTAATATGGTAGAGGGCATTAGGAATACATGTTTAATTACTCCTAAATGGATTAATACTTTGTATTAAAGAAGCCCTATACTCGAGTAAATCTGAAAGAGATTGCTGAGTTTTACTGATATCCATGACAATGGATATTAAATGTAAGTTGTAGCAGAAAATGACAAGAACATCATGTTCATTACATCTACAGTTAATGGTCAGAAACTGGTGTTGAAAATTTTTCAAACCATTCCTCCAGGCAATGTTCTACTGTTGTTAGGATCGTTGCGGACATCTAGGCATAGAAATGATAGAGAAGATTATCAACAGTGTAATGAGACTATCCCTGCAAGACTAGACGATTCCATTCTTCCATAAACAGTGCATCGCCTGTGCGCAAGGAAAATTAATAACCTAGTCAGACCATAAGAAGGTGGGGTTTGAGTCCCCAGCCTTTCTCCATCGCATCCATGGAGATATATGTGGACTTATCCATCCACTCGGTGGCCTATCTCAATACGATATAGTCTTGATCAACACATCATGTATGTGGTCTAATATTTGCCTAATCTCGACTAGGAATATGGCGTTGGCACGTTTATTAGTGCCGATCATATGATTGCGGGTTCATTTCCCAAATCACATCATGTAGTCTGTGAGACTAGACAGAACTAGTGAGTTTATCTCCTAGTATTTGATGATTACTATATTGCCAAACTGTATGGCGGAGAATCTGATCAAGCGATTGTAGAGATCGCTATACCACTATTAATGCGTATACAGCTTCTGACCTCCACCTGCAGGCATGCTCATAGTAACCAAAAATGCCCAAACATGTTGGCGCTCCCGCTCCCAAACTGCGTATTTGCATTTTGGGAGTGGGAGCGCCTTCGATCTGTGGTTCGAGAATTGTCGGAGCGCGGTTCCATATGTTCGGAGCGCCTAATCAACAAAATACTTTCAAATGTCTAATTGTTTTTTTTTTAAGTTTGTCCAAATGGACTAATTTGTTTACATGTATGTTATTTATACTATTTGGATCATATTTCAAAAAAATCAGCTCAATCGGAGACTTATATCACTACAAACACTTAATTTAGACTTTATAGTGCGAATGAATGGCTGACATTTAAAGTGATATGTTTGGAGGGTGATATCTCTGATTGAGTTGATTTTTGGTGGACATCTTATAAATAATGATAATATTATATCTAAAAAAAAATTAGATGATTTGAAGACCTCTAACTTGTAAAAAAACTCGTTCAAAAATAACCTTATTAAGTGCCCTTAAAGCACTTATATGGTTGTGTTTCTCACTTACCTTTTTAGTTAGTAAAAATTAATTTTTTCCATAATAAAATATAATTAATATGAGAAATAATAAATTTTAGTTATTATATATATAGTATACTTTAAATAGCATTAATATAGTTAACAAATAAGAAATATAGAAAATAATAATTTTTTAAAAATAGAATATTATCACAAAAAATACTTAATAAAATTTAAAAATTGGTTTACTAACTATTCAATGATTTTGTTAATAAAAATTTATTGAATAATCTAGTTAATCATAATCTAGTCAATGATAGTCAATTAAAACTTCAACTACGTGAGAGTAAGTTAGGCGCTCCGAACGCGCTCTGAGTATTAGGCATTTTTAAATTTGGCGCGCCGACGCTCCCGCTCCCGCTCTGGTTACTTAGGGCATGCTTTCTTGCATGTCGCAACATTGATCAGGATTCGTCCAAATGGCATTTCATCAATATTCCCAAAGCAACTAGTCATGGGCAAGGAGCCCTATGTCGCCCATTTATGCACATTTGGATGTGCCGTGCAGATGCTCATCGCACCATCTCAACGCACGAAGATGGGTCCCCAATAACGCCTAAGCATTTATATGGGTTATGATTCACCATCTATTATCAGATATTTGGAATCCATGCCAAGCGACGTCTTTCCTGCAAAAGTTACAGATTGTCACTTCGATGAGACATAATTGCAGGCATTAGGGGGAGATAAGACAATATAATGCTGTGAAATATATTGAGGAACACCATCGTTGTCTCATCGAACTAATTAAAGTGACAAAGATGTTTAATGGTTTCATTACCTTCAGAGAGTTGATCAAGAACTGCCTGGTGCATTCAATGATGCAATGAAAGTGATGAAAGTGTATATACTAGCAAGTAATGCACCGCCACGGATAGAGGTCCCGAAGAAAAATCTGTTGCGCAAATGAATCAAAGGCACATTAAGAACGTGGCCGATCCGTTGGAACAAATGATTCTGCAATGTGTAAGATGCAAAATAGGGGACGAAGGACTAACGGTATAGTCTGCACTCAGATGAGGAGGCTAACATAGTAGTCGTCGCTCATGATGAGGCTCTACCCATAAAACAAGCTATAGTAGCTACACGATCCATCAATACTTTACAGTTAAACCTCGAAGAGGTGAATGAGATCTCAATAAACTGAATATATAAGTATGAAAGATGGGATAAACTAAAGTAGTTTTCGACAGCAAATTTTACTTCACCATTGCTATTCTAGATGAGGATGCAAAACCACTGATTGTTGACGAGTGTCGACGAACAAATTGGCTATAGTGGGGATCTGCAATCCAGGTAGAGTTAAAGTCTCGGGCCAAATGGGAAGTATTCAGACAAATAGTTCGAAGGCATAATGCCATGGAGCCTGTCATTTATAAATGGGTGTTCGTAACAAAACAAAATGAATCTGATGAAATTGTTAGGTATAAAGCGAGACTAGTTACCGAAGGTTTTCAGAAAAACCTGGCATCGTTAAAAATGGAACCTACTCTCCAATCATGGACACAATTACATTTTGTTACTTGCTCAGTCTGTCAGTCGTTAAGAACGAGCTGGACATGCGTCTTATTGATGTAGTAACTGTGTATCTATATGAAAAATTAGATACCTACATCTATATAAAGCTACCTGATGGGTTTAAGCTTTCGGAAGCATATAAGCCCAACGCCCAAGGGACGTACGCTATCAAACTGGATAAACCACTGTATGAATTAAAACCGTCAGGGCTCGTGTTGCATAATTAATAGGTTAACTGAGTATTTGAAAGCCGAGGGCTTTGCAAAGAGTCCTCTATGCACATGTTTTTCTTATAGAAAATAGACAAAGGATTTGCAATCGTAGCAGTGTACGTCGATGATCTGAATATTATTGAGACCCCTGATGAGATCAGAAAAGCCGTCGAATACCTGAAGAAGGAATTCGAAATGAAGGACCTCAAAAAGACTAAGGTTTGCGTCGGATTATAAATCGAGCATCTTAGCAGCGACATATTAGTCTATCAGACTACTTATACTAAAGGAATGTTGAAAATGTTCAACATGGATGCAGCTCATCAAGTTGAGCATAATTACTGTGGTGAGATTGCTAGATGAGAATCTCGACCCTTTTACCCACCAAATGAAGGTGAAAAGCTCTTAGGGCCCGAGGTGTCCTATATTGGAGCAATTGGTGCATTATTATACTTAACAGGTTGTACCAGACCTGATATTATGTTTGCAGCAAACTTACTGGCAAAGCATAGTTCAACGCCTATGAAGAGGCACTTGAACGAAATTAAGCACCTTCTGAAATATCTGCGTGGCACTATGGACTTGGGGATATTCTACCTAAGATAAGGCAAACCAGAGTTAGTTGGGTATGCTGATGCATGATATTTATCAGACCCACATAAAGCTAGGTCACAAACTGGTTATGTGTTCCTTTGTGGAAGGACTACGATCTCTTGAAGATCAGTTAAGCAGATGATAGTTGCGACTTCTTCGAACCATTCAGATATTCTCGCGCTTCATAAAGCGGACAGAGAATGTTTTTGGCTCAGGTCTATGATTAACCATATCAACAACAGTTGTGGACTTCGGACTATCTAAGACAAACCAACGACTATATATGAAGACAATGCAGCGTGCATCACTCAAGCCAAAGAATGATTTATCAAATGTGATAAAACGAAGCACATCTTACCGAAGTTCTACTATATTATGAGCTCCAGGAGACGAAAGAAGTTAACGTTACTCGAGTTCATTCTTTAGAGAATCTAGTAGACCTGTCTATAAAGATATTACCGATGGCCACATTTGAGAAACTGGTACACGGCATCGGAATGCACAGTATATTCGCTCAAATCAGGTGGAGCATCTACGTCAAGGGGAGTAGTCCCGCCGTGACCGGACATTATGCGCGTTGTACTATTTTCCCTTCGCGCAGCTTTTTTCCACTGAGTTTTACTGGTAAAGTTTTGATGAGGCAACTAAAACACGTCTAAAACCTATTCGAGATGTAGGATTGTACTCTTTCCTTGCACATCTTTTTCCCAAAGGATTTTGTGTGCGGAGGTTTTAAAGAGGCAATTATCTAAATAGGGTGGTACCCAGAAGAGGGAGTGTTAGAACACGTCGGTGCACGTGTATGGGATTTGGGTCCCACCTCCATAAATCAATCTGGGTTGTGGGAGGAGTTCCACTCCTAGTATAATTCCTATTTGATAGAAAACTTGTTGGGCAAGTTACTTGAGGGAAAGAGAGCCTATATATATACATGTAGTATGTAACCCTAATAAAATCAATGAATAAAGATCAGCTCTTCTTCTCTCTATTTTGTGTCTATCTTGTTTATGCTTATGTAATTCTGAGTTATGGCTTAACATGCTTATTAATATTCTAAAATTCTTATAATTAATCACTTTTTTGCACACGTAGGACTAAATTAATTCTCGTTTGCAATTTATAATGGTCTTTCTACCCATATAAGACTAAATATATAAACCCTACTGACATATGAGAAACATCTTAGCTTTTATATGATGTTCTGAGAACTATCTTTTTTCTTTTGAGAGGAAAAGGGAGTCTATTTCAGCTTATAATTACAATATAATAAATCATCTTATGATTATTTTTCATACAACCCGAAGTAACCCCATCAACTCGATGTAACCTACTTAGGTTGGGTTGGGTTGAGAAATTTTCCGCCCGATGTTGGGTTGGGCTGGGTTAGGTTGAGGTTTAGGAACCTTGGATTGGGCTCGGTCAAAGCACCAACCCAACCCAACCCGTCCGACTTTCAGCCCTACCCTAATTCAACAAAAAAAAAAAAAAGGAAGCCCCTCAATGTCATCCACTCTAGCTGTTTTACAAAAACTGCCTCTCCCCTTCATCCCCTGTAACCGGCAACTCCTTCACCCAACGTTTGCTTATTTGAGCTTCCGGACTACCGCCGCTCCTTGTAAGATCTTTTTATCCTCTCTTTTTTCAAAGCCCTTTTTCTATCCCTATGTCTCAAGACTCCCAAGGGACATGTTTGAAGGTTTGAAAGGAGCAAAGGTGAAGATCTAAACCAACTGATGAGATGGGTTTTGGGATCGATTAAAACAAGAAAAAAAAAGAGGGGTTTTTAAGGTTTGGGACCTGGTTAAAGACGAAATAGAGATGGGTTTTTGGGTTTTGAAAAAAAACTTTCAACCGTTTTTTTATGCCGTTTTTAACGTTTGAACGGTTATTCGCGTTTTATTCATTTTTAAAAAAAAATCCAAATTTTAGCCGATACTTTGAACAAGTCGGACGTTTAAGTCGTTTGGGTAGAAACTTCATTTATTCGCGTTTAATTCGCGAATTAAAGGCGGATTTGCTAACTACGTTCCAGCCTGCCTAAAAACCACGTTGCCTAGAAAAAGAAAAAGGGATAGATCACGTGCAAATACACGTGCTACCCATCATGACAATGAAAAATGCTAATTTTGGCGATAGAAAATAAGAAAGATCGTTTGCGGACCCTTCTTTAAACAGACACAGAAGCAATAGGCATACATACGAGGCCGTCTAGAGAGAGAAAGAAGAGAAAAGAAGAGAGAGCGACAAACCCATCGTCATCATCTATCAGAATCAGAGACAGACAGACAGACTCCTAGGTTCTTTTATCTCTCTCATTTGGCCCTATTTGGTGGTTGTGACCACCAAACATCATCATGCCTTCATCTTCAAAGAAGAAAAAAGCTTCCAAAAGAAAGAAGAAAAAGGCATCTAACACCCATTCTCCTCCAACTAACTCTCAACCAGAAGGTACCCATTTCCTTTCATTCTCTCTCTCTCTCTTGTTTTTTTTTTTCTTTTTTCTTTTTGCATTACTTTACATCTGTTTTTGACCCAATCTTTTTCTTTATTTATTTCCTTGTCTTCCCTCTTTTGTAAGTTTTATATGGGTTCCTTTCAAATCACTTTCATTGATTTTATATTCAATCTCATTTTTGTAAAACCAATTAATTTTTTTCTCTCTAAATAGGGGATGATCTGAATACTCATGATGAGAAAGAAAGAATTAGTGGGGTTATCACTTCTATAACATCTCAGGATGAGAATCAAGATCAATTAATGGAGGAGGAAAAGATGGATTCTTCTTCTTCTGTTGGATTATCAACATCTAATAACAAACCCATGTTGGAAGAATCTGAAAATGGTGGAGAGAATAATCCATCTCAGAAAATTGAGGAAGTTGTTGAGGTGATGGAGGAGATTGTGAGCGAATTGAAAACAGAGGGAGATTCTGGGAATGGAAGCGTTTGTATTGAGTATGTTGAATCAGCCAAGGAATCTGGTAATGGTGATTCATCTAGTTCCTCCTCTGATAGTAGTTCTGATGAAGAATCTCAATTGGTTGATAAAAATCGATCTTCAGTAATAGAAGAATCAGGGGAATTCAATGAGGGGGTTGAGGATTGTAATTCGGTCGCTGGAATTGTTCCTCCTCTCGATTCGATCGAGAAGATTGTTTCTTCGGTTGAAGAGTTGGAAACCCAAGTGGTGGTAGTTACCAAGGCTGAGACAATTGAGGATTCGAGTTCGATTGGTTTACCTTCAAATGAAATTGATGATAAGACATTGCCATCGTCGGATCCTCTGAGTGTCAGTACTAGTAATGGAGGTGATCATCAAAAAGAGTCCAAGATTTCTGAAAGTTTACAAAAGCAGGTCTTGTAAATACAATGAAATGGAATTTGGTTTATTATGATTTTACTTGAAAGTATTATTTACCCTTCAATTTGTTCATTGAATACTGAATGAAAATTGTTTGTGTTTTCGTTTTTCGAATTTATCAGGAGCAGGAAGAGTTAGCAATTGTTCCACCGACAGTGCAACCAACTTCGTGGAAAAGTTGTTGTGGATTGTTTGATCTTCTGACGGGCTCCAACAGATAGAAATACTAGGTGAATAGAACTTTCTCCAGTATCAATTCTTCTTATGAAAAATTGATTCTCCTAGTACATTTGTTAAATTTGTTGATCCTTTGTGTGTTTTCTGCACTTCTTTTTTAATGGTTGGGGAAGGTGGGGTGAATTTAGGTTGTTGATGTATATTGATTATGCTAGGTGTTTGGTCTTCATTACCACCTAACTGTAAACCTACTAATTACTTTCAATCATATTTGAGCATAGTTAATAACATAAAGAATAAGTGAACTATAGAACTATCAGACCTCATCAATGAGAGATTCATTAAGGTTTGTTTGGATGGGGGATTTTAAGTAGGGATTTTGTGGGGACCAGGGATTTGGTGGAAAACTAGTTATAAGTCCCCACAAAATCCCTACTTATAATCCCCCATCCAAACATACCATAATGACTTTGATTTGTATCATTTATGTACTTCAGGGAAAAAAAAAAGAAGGAAAAAACGCATGACTGTATTTCGTTAAGGGAAATCTTCCGGCGGGAAAATTTCTTCTTTTGAAGACCCAAATGCTCCAAAATTTAACTGTAGCAGAATAACCAACTCTTCCCATTCTACTTTACACCATGAAAAGAATTTATCCAGTTTGAGGAAGATAACAATTTCATTTGCTTTGTATCCTAGGCTTCTGACTGAAGTTTGATTTAGATATTACATGAGGAAGGATAGCAGACTCTGAAGTTTGAATTCCACTTACTATGTGATTGTCCTGAAAACATAGATGGACACGGATTTAGAGATGGAATACATTGATGATTTGAAGGGGCAATATGTTTACCACCCTTTCTCAAGAGCCATACACCCTAGGAGGTAATTTGGAAATATTTGATTCGTGGAGTCCATGGTGACACCTGTTGGATGCCAATATCTTTATTAAGGAATTGCATCCTCTCTTAAGAAGCCCTAAGAAGCAACTACCTGATTTTAGTTGATAACCCCTTCGCATAATTTATGTACTTTTCTTACTTTATTGGAGTTTGTTATATCCTCATTTTGATTCTTTTCTGAGAATGCAAATCATTCTAGGAATGAAGAAGAAAAACACAACATAAAATAAAATAACTAGACATGCTGGTGGAAACTCACATTACATTTAAAGACCCAAAACATCCAGATAACATGGGTATAAAACTGGATAGTGGAATAAGTAAGTTTTCCCATTCAAAATCATTCTATGACATACCTGCAGGTGTTTCTCTAACAATCCCCAAGTGCTGGCTCTCATAAACCTCACCGTCCACCCTTTCCTTCGTATTACTTGGTGGAATTTACAGGAACAACTGTCTTCATAAGTTGCAGCTGCAGTAGAATGTAAGAGATGAATTCTCTGTTGCATATCTCAAAATTATCTTTTTCTTTAAATTCCTTGAATAATTTCTTGAAGGGAGCAACTTGTTAAATCCAAATGCCTATCCATCTAGTGATTGTGTTTGTTACTAACTCAGTTACAGGCATAGCTTCCATTTAGCCTCTTTTATTGGATAAAATCAAAGCAAAACCCTTAAGATACAGGACAATTCTACCTTATCAGTCAAAACAAACTCAAAGGAAATTAATCAAAAATATGAACAGCTTGCTTTTACAACATAACGTTTTTGGTTGCGAGACTAAAGACTTCTAGAAGCCCTCTTTAGGAAGTTCACATCCTTAGAGAAGAGATATACAGTTAACCATATCAGTCAAATCAACTTATTGAGAAGAATCCTACATGCTGAAGGAAGGCTATTGATTGCATGTCGTCACAACGATACATTTATGGATTTCGAGATTTCTAGGATTTTCTCCGTATGAAAGTTCACATCCTTCTTCTTTTCTATTAAGGAGGTGAAGTCTTTGTGCAATAAAATAATGTCACCTAGTATTATAGTCCTTAGAGGTGCTAGGTTGTATGCTTTAAGTGTAACCTTCACCATATCTACTCCAATTTTCTTTCCGTAGAAGACTCTCATATCTAAGAGTATAGCTACTCTAAGGCCATGAAGTTATGAGGAGTCTTGTTCTTCTTGGTAACTTGTTGCTGGAAATTACAAGGGCATCTCCTAGTTTTCCTTCTAGGGGCTTTTAAGAAGTCTAAAGCAGAGCGCACTGCAACAAAAAGTTTATGCTCAATCAGGATGAGATGCAACTTAGAGACAAGCTCCCTACTGTTTTTAATTGGTAAATCAATCTTGGTAGTTGGTAGTATATCTGCAATCTTAACTGGTCTCTTTTTCAAGTTCTGTGCCATTATTGAATATTCTCTCATGCTTTATCTGGTTGCAGTTTCAGATGTTGTGGCACCAATTGAATGGAAAATGACATGTTAAGCGAATTGGGTTCCGATTTTTTTTGTAGAGAGAATAATGTATAACTATGTGATCTCTTACTATAGGCTTGTTTAATGCCATTTTGAATGAGGTTAGTTTAAAGGTAAAACCAATTTAAAATTGAATCTCACTTGTACCATGCTTCTTGCAAACAGAACAAAAAACTACTCATTATCAACACCCTCATGAAGTTTGAAATATTGATAAATACGATTAACTATGCAACTTTTCCCGTCTGTTAAGTCTATGTCTTCCACTGTCCTCTTTTTATTATCTCTACTGAGAATTTACTGTTAGACACATTGAACTTCCTTATATTAGAGTGATGTCATGATTCAAATCATTTTTCATCGTATGACAATTTTATTTTGAATGTAAATATTATCTCTAGTGGTTGAAGACTATTAATAACACAAAGGAAATTCTTTGTGACCTCCTTGATGCAGGAACATATTTCTAATTCAATTGGAGATGGAAAAAGGAAGTTTGATTAACAGATAGATGAAGCTTACATGCGTGTGTGCAGGCGTATTGTTGTGTTTTTGGAAAAGAAGGTCTAAGAAGGTATTTAGGTGGAATGTGCTTGCAGTATTCTTAATGATATATAGGTTTTGATCATATCATGTTCAAGTTTTTCTCCTGAAGAATAATGTACAAGAGGGCTGGCTGCACTAGGATTGTGGTGGTGAGAGCGAAGAAGTTGATCGGTGAAATGTCTTTTTTTCTTTGGTAGTTTTCATGATAGTCAGTGATTTCTTAGACCAGCAATGTATTCTTTTGTTGTTTGTATGTAATAGCTCTTTGTCCATTAGAAGCTTTGTGTCATCTTAGTTATGATTCTTAAACATGAGATTGGTATTGACTTCGTTAGTGTCAATGTATGGCTTGTCTTGTTTGTAAGGAGATATTCTTTCTTCAACATTAGTGAGTCACAAATGCTTTTTCCTTATGGAACTGATATTTCAGACCACCTTTTACCTAATTTATCCCACGTTATCAGTCGGTTCTGTAGACCAGCCAATATAGAAAGGCATGTCGATAATGTGGAGCCGATATCACAGTCAGAAGATAGCTTGTCTGATTTACAAAACCAACAAGTTATTTAGTGAAATCTGTATTGTCGGTATAGAGAACCGACTAATAGTTGGGCTGAATTAGTAAAAAGGTGGGATGAAAATCAACTGCATAAATTATTATTTTTGAGGGGGAATGCATAAATGAAGACATCAAAATGCAAATAAATAAATAAATAAATTAAAAAAAATTTAAAAGAAACCAAAGCTAACGATGCTATTTGAACATTGAAACCAATGTTATAATTGTAACATTGTACTGTGGGGCCTACATGGCTACACTTCAAGAGCTAAAATTTTGTGAGGTTGTTATTTACATTATGTAGATCATCCTCATAAAAAATCAGCTTATTCTAAAACTTCTAACCCCAAAAAAAATTGATTTTTTTTCTCACCGTTAATTTTTAATCTTCCGATCAATTTTTGATAGGGTTAGAAGTTTTAGAATAGGCTGATTTTTTATGAGAATGATCTGCATGATGTAAAGAACAACTTCACAAAATTTCAGCTTTGGAAGTGTAATTATGTGGGCTCCACAACCCAATGTTACAATTATAATATTTGATCTCAATGTTCAAATAGCAGCGTACAAAATATGTATATATACTGTTTGGAAGTTACATGTAGCCATTCTTTAGAAATACTTTCTAACCTAGCATACTTCCCAAAAGTATCTGCCAAGGTATTACAAGATCAAGGGATATAATTAGAAACAAAATTCGAGAGATCTGTAGCAGATTGGAGGAGTTCTTGTAGGATGGTAGTTGTTCTCCAGTGAAGATTTCTGCTTTCGGCATTGAGGTATTCGATGATTGCTCTACAATCTCCAAAGATGTTGACAAAAGTTGGTGTGAGAGAAAAGAGTCCACTGAATGCCTTGCACTCTGCATCCTCTATTGAGGAGGCAAAGCCATGCCACGACCTTGCACCGATGAAGACTCCTGCAGCATTTACAAGGACCAAACCAACGCCACATCTATGATTATGAGAGATATAAGAAGCATCAAAAAATAGATTCAGAGCTCCATTTCGAGGGCGGTGATGATTCTTGAAGATAACGGACTTCGAAGGATTCTGACATCTGACATAGTCTATGGACATTTGTGAACTCTTGAGGATTTGTACCGACAGACAGAGACCAAGACATCTATGAACGCCAGAGATTAGGACATCTACGAACGCCTAAGGGCTTGTAATAGTAAAGTCCACGAATTTCTACAAACTTCTAAGAACTTGTAAAATCAAATAACAAAATCAATTTTCAAAACACAAACATTCAACAAAATATATATATCAATCAGAACAACCATGGGAGCAATAGTACGGGACGAGTGTTTCCCATCATCATCTTCAACCATCATTATTAATTATTGATATTTTTTATTATAATGACTATATTATTATTACTAAAGGTTTTTTCACTCCAATTTTAACAATTAAAAAATATAATTTTAATTTCTTGTAATTATAATTATAATGAGTATTAAACATAAGTAAATTATAATTAATTATACTTATTAATTATTAATTTGTAATTTTTACAATAAAGTACAAATTATGATAATTTTTAATTTTTATCATAATTAATTAGTGGTAGTGGTAGAAAGACGGGAGAGAATGTCCATGCAAGTAAACATTTTCAATATTCACACCTACCAACATTGGCATTATGTGGACATTGAACACAACCACACCCCTTAGATTTCATATAGCGTTGAGAGAGCAAGAGCAGGAACGAGAAGGCGGGAGCACGAGGTTCCAAACCGGAAGCGTTACCCCTGTACCACGTTTCTAGTTACTACTTACTACACATTGGCTGTTTAGGTAACAACTACATTATTTATTTGACAAAATATTTTTTAAGGTCATTAGCAGCAGGATCTGTTGCACCTGTCCAGATTAGGTTAAATTTAGTATTCTTTTGCCCACAATTAGACTACTGTATAATTTTCAATAAAATTAATTTAGTTATCTGTGCAATAAAGATGCTACCTCTTTTAAAGAGTAAAACATAGAACCACCTCATAGAGCTGGATCTTACAAATAAGAGAGCGTAAAAAAGAGACCCCGCCATTTCCCTACCTCTTTTTTTTTCGTTCTTTCTAACTAATTGTTCCTTCTTTCACTTGCCTCCACAACTTCCCATTTCATATCCTTCCTTGCGTAGAGAACTGCTTCCTACCTAATACATCCTAGACATGCCAAACTGAACAGCGCCGACCTTTCTACGAGCAGCAGCAGCTGCAGCAGCAGCAACACCCATCTCACCAAACTGGGATTTTGCTTGCAGCAGGTTTGTATCGATGGCGATTTGATTATTATCTGCCTGTTCTGCATTGACCGCCACTCCTGCCCGTGATAGATAGAAGTGGGAAGGGTTTATGTCGATTGCTACTTCAGGGGCCAATTTGGCCATAACACTGCACTGTGAGAGCTCCGGTCTGGTTTGTGATAAATCTCTCTCGGTTTCGGTTCCAGACTTTTCTTGCTTAGCGACATTAGTTCTGCGGAAACCATAGGGGGAAGGGACAGGCTGAGGAGGAAGAACTGCATTCCTGATGTACGTTCTTGGATCATAAGAATCTCTGATGCTGCTACCGTTCTCGCATGGCACAACAGGTCCCACGACTTTTCCAGGTTTAGCTGCACAGAGGAAGGGGGTCAAGCACATCCAAAAATATCTATAAACAAATAATGGAAACAACAGTTCAACCAAATTCAAACAGAGTGCAGTATTTGCTATTTTTGAAGAACATGAGAACAATGTTATTTGTGCTGGTCACACTAAAATGGCCACCACCTCGCACTTTTTCAGGCCAATTTACCTTATGGGTCTGCATATTTTAACAATACTCTAGCGTACACAGTTTCATATACAGGCCTGTAGGGACCACATGGGGATGGAGTATAAAGCTAATCTTTGGTGAGCAGATCCCATACCGGAACCTGACAACCCAACATGAAAAATAGGCCACTATAATATCACCATTAAAATTTCAACCAAGATTCAAATTGTTACCAGTAACAGTTGATTTGTTTTCTATTGCCTTGATCTACAGGCTCATCCCCACATAGGTCCTACAGGTGTCAGGATATCCTGGTTCATTTTAAGATATGGGTATGAGCCTGCAGCCCCATCAACAAGGGAGAAAAAGGGTTCCAAGTCCTTTATAAAAGACACTCAAACGTAACAGTTAGAAATTGCATATCGCCAATGGGTGATGATTAATTAGTCAGGCAGTAATTTGGTGTAAACAACATGGGCAGGCATTAGTGAAAAAATTAATGTTTCCCCGTACACGTGAGAGAGAGAGAGAGAGAGAGAGAGAGAGAGAGAGAGTTCACATACCCAATGAGATCCTCTGTTGTGCTGGTTGAATCCTTGATAGATTTCCTGAAATTCCATTTGCATCTCTAGGATTCTTAAAAAAAGCCGCTTCAGGGATTTGCCGCTCTCTGGATAGATCTGGCTGCTCCTTGGGAGGGATGGTATTTGAATGAACGATAGTAGATCTGATGTAAAATACAGGTTGAAATATCATAAACATATGGAATAGAACCAGTCAAGCAGTTGAATTCGAGTGCTGGAATCATAACCTTCCTACATTGATCCATGGTGCAACATGCATGGATACTTCTCAACTTTGTTTTCTTAATATCATCGCATTTCCACAGTTGTGTTAACTGTTACTTATTTTCTCTGTGTTTTGTTTGGTGATTATAGGCCAACCAGTCGAAAATTCACAGTAAAAGCACATTTGCAAGAATTTTGGCAGGATGAGAATCTTATGGATTACTGTATTACGAATTACAGAGTTACCATCATATTTGTTTTCTCATTTCCAATAACAGAAATTTCTCACAACATTCTCTGGCAATAGTTCTAAAAATTTCAAATTGGCAAATTTTTACAGCACATTTTTTTGGTCGATAATTTTTACAGCACTTCTGCATGTCGAATAAATTCTTAATTTTAACTAGGACAAATTTTACGGTGACTTTGGAGTTTATTAATAGCTTGCAAGAAATATATCCAACACTTCTAAAACTAATCTTAATTAGTCTAGGTAACATGTCCATAGACATGTAGGCTTGTCACAAATAAGTTAAACCTTGTTTCAATCAGCAAAAATCATCTGATGATAGTTCTTAGACAATATTATGAGTTTGAAATGACAAATGGAAAGGAAAAAAGGTTTTACTTCCATCAATATCTAGCCAACATATGCATCCATCCAACTAAGGATTCAAAAGAAGATTAAAAATAAAAAATAAAAAACTATTCATACATCCACATGTACGGGGTACCGAAATGAGTATCATGTGTATAGGTTTTAACAAGTGAAATATGTACAGTGGGCCCATGCATGTCCGTGAAGATGATGAATTACTCCATAGTTTACCATGATCAAAGAAGACTTGAGTGTACAAGAAAAGAGACTTGAAAAGACAAACTTGCAATGATGTGTATTTACCTTGGAAGAGAAACATGCTTCCTCTCCAGTGGAATCACAGGCCCGCTTTTGCCACCATTGTCTTCAAGATGTGCAAACTGCTTTCTGAATTGATCAACAGCACTGCATAACACAAATATACTACAACTAATTAACAAAAAATAGCATTTGATGACTCGACAGCGTTAAACCTAAATAGGTAGCAAAATAGAACCTAGGATAGAGGAAATTTGTTCTTTCAGCTCCATTCATGTAGTCTTTGAGAAGTTGCGGATGGTATTCTAGTATCTCCCTGAAAATTAGTTCCCTAATGTCCTCTTTTGTTACCCTCCGTCTCTCAAACTCAAACTCTAGCTTCGTGATTGGTTGGCAAGACGGTTCCCTCTCCACCCTTGCCAGGCCTTTAAAGTAAGGATCAGCCAATGCCTGACCATCAATAACAAACAAAACAAATCCCCAGTCAAATTACACACTTACACAGGAACAAAACAAGCAAGATATGAGATAATGGAGCAACACCGAAAAAAGCTCCAGCAGCAGAAGTTATTGGGGGGGAAACAAACAAACTACATAGGATATTGAATATCTAAAGGATAATCAGAACCCCAAATCATGGTTGCACAATACATACCTCTTCCGCAGTTGGCCGATCCTTAGGATCAAATGCTAAGAGCCTTTCCAATAATTTGATGGCTAAAGGATCAGCATTTGGGAACTTCTGTGCAAATGGCACAGGCTGCTTCTTCCTCATGCTGGTTAGGTATCTCCGTGCCTTTTCATTGCGGACCTGTACCCAGAACATGAAACATTGATACCAAGATCATCTCTAGAAAGAAGAGCATAACTCAAACAACAAGAGGCCACGAGAAAATATATAAATAAGGTGTCATACCCGAGAAATAGTATCTAATGAGGGTGTGCCAAGCAGGTCGGTCATCAAATCCAACTGGTGAACAACATTTTTACCAGGAAATAATGGTTTTCCTGTTAATACCTCGGCAAAGATGCAGCCTATACTCCAAATATCGATTGCAGGGGTATACTGTAGTACAGAACACATCACTAATTAAATCAAGTTATGGAGAACAGGAACCTTTGACTGTTTAAATAGCCAAGAGGAACTAAATATCAGACTCCACACAGTTACCTGAATTGCAAGATATTTCAGCTTGCAGGGGAGTTCGACATCCCTTCCTGAACAAGCATTTTTTCAGTCTAGGAATTACTACTTACTTGGAAGCACTCAGAAGACACTCCTCACAAAATTAAACACAATTTCCAAGTAATCACAAGTTCTAAGAATGTATTTGGTAAAACGATTGTGGTGGAGGCACTCAACAACATACTCAAATCATTTACGTAAAAGGTGCTTAATAATAATGGTAAGACTAAGTACTGCCAATTGAGCCAGATTAACAATAAGAATTATGCAGGCCAAACTAAACCATACCTTAGAAAAAAATGAGCCACACAGCTCCGGAGCTCTATACCATCTTGTAGCGACATAATCCTGCATAATGAAGTTTTCGAAGAAATGCCACAAAGTATATAAACGGATATACTCGTTGTAATATAAGTGGATATACTCGTTGCAAAAAGGGGAAAGAAGAAGAAAGGCAGAAAAGAACTGTTACATAAAGTACAACTTCAAGATCGTTTTGACATACCGTCCAAAATATCGTTGTCGGGGTATCACTGAACGCAACTCTTGCTAGCCCAAAGTCACAGATTTTGAGTTTGCAATTTGCATTTGCCAATATATTCTTTGGTTTTAAATCTCGATGGAACACATTTGCTGCAGCAATTAGCTTTAATATCAGAAAAAAAAGTGCACATATTCTTTAGATCCCAAGATACATACAAGTCGATATTTATTACTTCAAATGCAAAACATATCCAGATTAATCACTAATATGTTCTAACACAATGGTTGATTCAAGTGATAAAGCAAACACAGAGTTAAACTTCCTTGATCAATAATAGCTTCGGAGGATGAACCCCAAATCCAACTAGAGCAACAACAGTGGCTGAGAACTTTCACAATCCCCGCACTACATATGTAGCACAGTAGCAGGAAGAAGCCATATGGCATATGGCATGCAGAAAATAGAGAACAAAAACAGAACTCCTTATTCCTAAGTACCTACAAGTGTCTTTGAGTATATAGTACTACATCAGCAACTAGTCTTGACTAGCTCACTTGTAAAATTTCAACTAAACAGAAGCCAGTGTCTAAGTATGAGAGAATGTATTATAAACATCATTCATGAGAGCACGACAAGGGATGATTAAGATGTCACTCTAATGGTTACCAGTTATAAAGTTCATACATACTTTACGCTGTCTAAGTGCCACAAAGTGTAACTTGTCACTGCAAGAAGTACAGCAATACAGATAGAAATTGCAAGAATTAGTTATCAGAAAACTTTTTGGCTATATTGCAGTTATCTTATCAAGAGACAGGTAGTGATCTTAGAGTCTTAGACCTTAGTGACTAACAAGTTCTCAACATGTTCACCAAGTCATTTCATCAAGTAGATATCTTTCCTAGAACATAAGAGTCAAGTTGCAGTTCCGTACTATCCAGACAAAAGATTCTCATCTGGCAGTGACAAATATAATGCAGATGAAAGACGAACACTACTGAAAGTACTTAAATACCTGTATGGATATACTTCAATGCGCGTAGCAGCTGATAAAGAAAAAACTGATAGTGTTCCCTCGTCAAGTCATCATTAGCTTTGATGACTTGGTGAAGATCCGACTCCATTAGTTCAAATACGACATATATATCTTTAAAATCCCTTCTTGAAGGTGGCAACATGATGTGTTTTATTTCAACAATGTCAGGATGTCGCAAGAGTCTGAGCAGCTTTATCTCACGAAGTATCCTTGCAGCATCAGAAATATGCTCAAAAATATCATGTATTTTCTTAATTGCCACTTTCTCTCCCGTGTGTGTGTCAATGGCAGAGCACACAACACCATAGCTTCCTTTCCCTACAACCTCTTGAATCTTGTATCTATTTGCATCGCCGTAATCAGAGAAGAAGTCCATCTCCGTGGAACTCTGTAAAGATGGAAAGACTGGGTCAGATATCTCCATTTCAAATAAATGGAACAAAGTTAAAAGTATTGGTATAGCTCGCACTGGAATATTGCAATTAAATCGAACTTGAAGCAACATTAGCCATAAAATCAGGAAGAATAAACTAGAATAGCCTGTCCAGGTTAGATCAACCTGGGTTTCTTTTTAATGAGCTAAATCATCACGATGCATATTTATGCAAGCACAGTACCAAAAAAAAAAAAGTTAAAATGTTGTCTTAACTTCATTATATTAAGAAAATACAGGTTAGAGTTTTCTTTTCTTTTTTTTTTCCAGATCTCCCTGAAAAGACAAGCTCCAGGATGTTGCTTGATGTCCTCCACCCTTAATAAATATTAAAAAAACAAAAATGCACTTACAAAAGTGATCATATCTCCAGGGACTATATAACTGGAAAGTTGCATAATTTTTATCTTCAATACTGATGACAGAATATGATCTACTCTCTAATTTCAACCAAGAACAAAGAAGAGCAATTTAAGAAAGCCAAAAATTCCCATATCCCAATTTGTTGTATATCAAATAATTCGTTAAAAGGATGGGTTGTCATCAAACTGTTCCAGTAGATAAACTTAGAACCAATTTAAAGGAGGCAGCTTTCATATCACAAAAAGCAGAAGCATATAGAGAACTTCATCCCAGACCAATTAGACCATTTAAAGACAAAGAAAGAAAGAAACAGAATCAGGTTCCATGTGGAATAGGATAAAGCACTAATTTTAAAGAAAACCTAACGATTCCAGTTTTAAGCTTAGAAGGATAAACATGAAACGACATGATGTTATGCTCAACTGAGCCGGGAGATTCGATCACTCAACCGGAATCATACATTCTAAGCCATCAAATCGCCCATAATTTAGAGAAAAAACTAATCAATCAGTTCAATTCGTATAAAATCTTGGTTTTTTATCAGAAAATTCATCATTATTTCAATCTATTAAAACCCTAATCATAACCAAACAGATCTTAAGGTCAAAGAACCTCAATAGAGAGAGAAAGAAAAGGTCGATCAATTCTAACCTTCTTTCGCTGATCTTGCTGCATTTTTTTTTAAACTATCACCAAATCCAACAGTCCAAAAACACTTTTGTAACCTCTGTACTTGATCAAGTCAAACAAGAATTTAACAAAAACCAGGTAAGAATTGTTTATAAACTCAGCCACATTTGCCCCATCTACCCCTGCTCCTGATCACAAGTCCAAAATCTCGCCTTATTCTCTTCGAGTTCTTTACGAAAAAACATAGAAAGTTAACCAAATCCCTCATGCACCCCTCCTCCTCGACCTCTGCCTTGTAAACCCTAAGGACAAGGACGAACGCGATCATAGAGAGAAAAAATCCGTCCACATCGACTTCAGCATCGCCAGATCGAGTTTCTTCAAATTAAACTCAAGCATGTACAGAGAAAGAATGAATTAACAGATACAATTAAAGATTCAGATTTGTTTTTCTTCCTTTTTTACGCAGATCTTGCTTGTGAATCAAAATAAAGTTTAGATCTGATGAAACCCTACGTAGTTTGAAGATTAGATTAAATAAAGAACTTATGATGAAGATTAGAGTTGAAGAAACCCTAAGTTTCAGAGGGTTCTAGAGAGAGAGAGAGAGAGAGAGATGGAGAGAGAAGCTTGTTGCCCTGAATCTAGGGCAATTTGTAGTTGTCATCCACTGACTCATCCTCATCCAATCCGTATATACGATATATTCGGATAAAATACGGCAGTGGTAGTATTTGGTAATTAAGTGAGATTTTATGATTGTTTCTATATTCGAATTATTGGGTAGGTGAGTAAAATAGCAGATTCCCAATTCAGATTCTTTTTGCTCACCAAAAAGATAGAGATGGCTTGTTTGTTTTGTTGGGTCCTGTTAACGTGTGCCCATAGGCACACGATAAGGTTATTTTTGAAGGAGTTTTTTTTTTTTTTTAAGTTAAAAGTTTTCAAATCAACTAAATTTTTGTAGACGTAATATTATTATTATTTATAAGATGTCCACAAAAAAATCAACTCAGTCAGAGATATCTAACCATGGTTCGCCGACTCGGAATCGGTGGGCGACTCGGTATGATTGAGTCCGAGTCCGAGTCTGAGTTCGAGTCAGGTCTGAGGCAAAAAAAAAAAGAAGGGAAAAAGAAAATTAAAAAACCCTGAGTCAACCGAGTTGAACCGGCCGAGTTGATCCGAGTTAGACCGAGTCACCCACTATTGTTATTGTTTTGTGCCAATAGTAAAACATTAGAATTTAAAAAAAAAAACTTAAGAAAAAAGTTAACTGATATGACTCTGCCAAGTCAACCTAACCGAGTCAACCGAGTTGACCGAGTTAAGGTCGAGTCAAGACTGACTCGGCCGAGTTGAACCGAGTCATTAACCAACCGAACCTGGTATTGGATAGTTAGGCAGGTCTCCACCGAGTCCGATCCGAGTCGGCCGAGTCACGCCTGACTCGGCCGAGTCGGCGAACCATGTATCTAACACTCCAAATAAATCACTTTAAATGTTAATGGTTCATTCATATTATTAAAGTCTAAATTAAGTGTTCGTGGTGCTAGAGGGTGCTAGAGGTCTCCGATTGTGCTGATTTTTTTAGATATGATCCAAATAGTATAAATAATATATATATAAAAAAATCAACTTATTTGGACAACCTTAAGAAACTAAACAAAGCACAAAACCTAAAAGCTTATCATATGCCCTTGTTAACAAAATCCATTGTTTATTTATCGACGTTAGAAGTTGCCACGTGGCATACCTACATAACATATTGACCGTTGACTAGATTTTCTATGCACGTGCATTGCATGTATTTTCATGTTGATTCATACGATAATGAGATCATATTCACATAAAATTATCAATAAAGCTTTTTAGACCGACCCTTTTATAAAATTACTGCCAGATGCTTATGTGGCAGGGTGGGATCACCACTTTTTTCCTCCCAAAAGTGTTATGAAGGGGTTTTCAACTTATGTGGCAGTGGAATCCACCATGCCACATAAGCTTCGGGCATTTATTTTGTAAAAGCGTCGGTCCAAAAAGTAGCACTCTAAAATTATCCTTTGAGTCATCTTTATGTGGCCACACTAATAAGTGTAATTAGAGTATAAAAAAATTAATGTAAACATTTGTGAGTATGTAAGTAACCGCATAAAGGGATTTGAAGACTACTCAAATTGAACAAGATTTAAGCCGTTTCTAAAGGCAGGGCTAGTGGAAGCCCTTGTACCAGAAACCTAACTAAAATCCAAGGCTAGTGGAAGTCCTTGTGCATCAGAACCCGAAGCTTAGCTCGTAGTTTGGGGTTGCGCTAAGGGTTTAGGGGTACTCGCGCAAGAGTTCCCCTACACGAAAGACTCCCGCGAGGAAAGAAATCGCTGAAGAATCCCACGAGAAAATCTTTACAAAAATCTAAAAAAATAGGGATAGCGGAAATCTTCCGTGAATACTTTTTCAAAAACTCCCTAAAAAATTGGGATCGCGGAAATCTTCCGCAAGATTTCCTACGGTCCCATTGGCCCTGCCCTACCCTTATACCCTAAACCCACCGAGAAATTTGGTGGGTTTAGGGTTCTCCACTGGCCCTGGCCTAAACCCTTTTAAGTATAATAATATAAATTTTCAAACTCTATCCTAATACGACACGCTATTGAAACATGTAGGATTAGGGTTGGTTTTGTCTACCCATAGGTCACCTGCCAACTTGTGAATTTGTGTATTTTTAAAAAAATATTAGACTTTAGTTTAGAACTTTTATTATTGACTTTTAAGTTTTAAAATTAAATGTTTATGATTTTAGTTAGTAACTTAAATTTTTAGTTAGTGATTTTAAAATATACAACATTAATTATTGACTTTAGTTAGTTGTTTTTAGGTTTTAGTTAGGGTCACGGATAGCAGCAGGGTCATCCCTGTTAGCTAGGGTTACGCAGTCGGAGCCACATTACACCAAAAAATTTAAAAGTCTAACAGGGTTACGCAGTCGGAGCCACATTACACCAAAAAATTTAAAAGTCCCATCAGGCTGTTGAAAATAATGAATTGTGTGCTTAATTTTGATCTGAGTCAACTCATGTATTACTATTTTTCTGGATATATCTACTAATACAATGCATGTCATGTTGTTTACCTCGTTTCTTTACTTATTTTTACACCTTGTTTACACTGGCTCCTAGGTCCACATTTATATATGATCCAAATGCTAATTTTTTGTGGAGATGATCTCCTCGCCATGTAGATCATCCTCACAAAAATCATTTCAGATTAATAGTGTGATTTTTTATGGTGGTGATCTACATGGTGAAGAAAACCTCCCACAAACGATCAGCCTCTTAAGTCATTATCCATATGAGCCCACAAAACTATGTAGTGCAAAAAAAGGTGTAAGAATAAGTAAACAAAAAAAAAGAGTTAAATCTCATAATACGTATGGTCGATCCAAAATGACTAATATTGACTTGTTGACCCGTCAACCCATATAAGATCGACCCTAACCCTAACCCTTTGTCAGGTCTATCGCTAACTATCCCGAACCTCAGTCAAATTGCAAAAGTAATTATTTGGATTGTAATTTTCAATCGTTGGATTCAAACATATTTCGATAAGTGTGATCGACGTACTCCTACTAAATCCGCATAGTAATGTGACAAACATTTAACGTCAAGTCATGGGTTCATGTCTCATTGCTAATTAACAACAAAGAAATGTTGTTGAAATGATTTTCGTGCTGGGGTGGAGCCACCTTGAGACCTAGGGGTTTGGCACCCCAACTTCAAAGTACTCTCTATTGATTTTATGTAAAATAATATATAAAAATAGATTAATTTTATGTATTGACCCCTGCACAAGAAATTTTGAACACTTTGGCCCTTACAACTACAAAATCCTTGCGCCGCCCTCATTTTCGTGTGCATAAAAATACTATTTCAAGTAATTAAAAACTTTTAGAGCAAGTAGTTGTCAAGGTACGTCGTACTAATTATAAGCATTATACGTGAAACACATCGACATGATATTGCCCACGATCACAAGCTTACAACATCACACAAATATCACGTTTTATGCATGTACAGCACAAGGACAGGTGTTTAATTGGTTCAAAAAATGCCAAGACTCATTTTCTAGATCACATTTTTTTTTCTTCTTTTTATTTGGACCTCGATCCTTACAGCTTTTTCATTAATATCTTTCGTCCTTGGGTGCTTTAAATATTAAAAGAGGGAGACTTATGAGTTTTGACTATGTAATTACTTCCATTATTTTGCTTTTAAAGAAGAAATCTAATTAGTCAGTTGGTTGGTAGTACCTATCTGACATTGTTAATTGATTAGTTACACGAAATATGTAGCTCACCCATAAATTGGTGAACGATATTGACGTACAAATTAAGATGGGTGATAAGATCACCTCTCTTTTTTCTTTTCTTTTTTTTCTTTTAATTTTTTTTTATGAGAATAAATATTAAACTCTTTATAAGAGTCGAATTTTATAGAACCCCATGTACATGTTGTCAAATAACATCAAATTTTATCATATAATATTTTCAAATAAAATACGAAACATTATTCGAAAACATATGTTCGAAGTAGCCGCATCTCCGACTTAGTGCCAGATCCACATTATAGATAGGGAGAGTGGTCAAGTGACCACCCTATCTTTTTATAATAGATTTCAAGTTGACCACCCTATTTTTTAAATTTCTCATTTAATTTGCATTGGGGAGAAACCTCTCCCCCACGTTATTATCGACCAAATTTAACCCGCCATCTCAATCCTTTGCAGTGCTTGAGTAGCCTCAGCATCCAACAAACTGCTACCCATATTCAATCCGTCCAAGAGGTATAAATATTAAAAAGTGTATTTATTATGGATCATATTTTAAAACTAAAAAAAATTCAAACAAGCATTCACAGAGAACTGTTAAATTTTAGATTGAGAGAAATCTAAAATATAAAATAACGAGAAATAAAGATAAATTGACACGAGGGATTTACGTAGTTCGGTTTGATCTTTGACCTACATTCACGACACAAAAGCATACATTAGTTTACATATTATTGCACTCTTATTTATAGAGTGAGGAGACCTACAAATAAGAAAACTAGATAACAATTAGAAAACTAGATAATCATAAAATATTTCCTAAATAACAATTAGAAAACTAGATAATCATAAAATATTTTCTAAATATACACAAATATCTTATAGATCTTGTAGTATCTTCTAGATCTTGAAATCTTCTCATCTTGAATCTTCTCTTTATCTTGCTCTAACTTGGTCTCCATCTAATAAGAACGATAGAGTAGATCTTGAAAATATTCAACCGTTGGATCTTAATCTTCTTTCCTCTAATAAGAACGATAGATTATAGCAGGCTAGAGGTGCGAAATTGACCACTTCCTTCGTCTCTCACATTCTTATCACTCTCTTTCTCTTTATGTTATTATTTTTGTCTTTGTCTTTTTCTCTTTCTCTTAACCCTAATTTTAAAAAAAAAATATGAAGAAAAGCTGGCAAACGATTTTACGATACTATTTTGGTAGAAATTCCCAAAGATTGGGATACTAAATCCCTATAAATTTTGATAAAAATTCCTTGTCACTATTTCCTATTTTTGGTTCATTGGCATGAATACATTCACATGTTGATAGTAATTTTTGCATGTGTTTAATTCTATTGGTTTGGAGAACGGGAAAATAGATTTTAAACGAGTTTTCAACTAATAAATACAAACAACATCTCTAGCCTAAAGCATGTCAGCCGGTTAGCCTGCCTTTCAAAACGGGTCGGGCGCGTGGACCTTAATAGCTAATAGCCACCCGCTTAGTTAGTAGCACGTGACAAATTAATTAGGTAATGTATCCAAGATGAGCCGACAGAAATCCCCAATTATTTTATCCTAAAATACTCGTTGAGATTTGGTCTGGTGACTCTGGTCACCAATCAACGGCTGAGATTGACACAATAATTATTTAGTAGTTGATGAGGGCCCACTAAATCCTCTTTTACCATTTTGTCCTCTAAATCAAATACGTAGTTTTATACTTTTATACACCTAAACAAGGACCTATTAAAGAACGTATAAGACAAGAAAGGACCCGTTACGAACCCTAAAAGTATATCCAGTATGACCGTTCGTATTATATTTATCTGGCATAGGGACCCACAAGTTCCTTTTGTCCTTTGTCGTACCTACCGTATATATCAACGACACTGACACCACACCAAATTTGTATATGTCGTAAGGAAATTTTTGGTTTTATTCCAAACGAGACCTTAGAAATCATAAATTGTTTCGATTTTAACGGTCAGAAATGAATCTCCTACACAAGCTTTACTGTTGTCGGCTGCATGGTAACATCCAAAAAGGACCATCGAATAGTGGTGTGTCGGTTGGGGTTCGGTTCTTAAACGACCCAGAACCGGAAACTATTAAATAAGTTCGTTTTCGTTCCTATCACTCTTATTCCGGTACGAATAAAATTGATTCCAATTTCAGATATTACTAATTCAGTTTCAATTATCTGGCAACCTTATTGGTTCTATTCCAATTTCATCAGATGCCAAATTCCTAGAACTTTGAAGGCAGGCAGTTATATGAGCGCTTGTACACTCACCCGGTGATTTCACCCTAAAAACTGCTTTATTGATGTGGCACATTTAAATGATTTCACATGCCAACGAGTAGTTTAAATGGGTGAGTGTAGAATTTTGGCAGTTATAATACTAATGGTTCCATTTTCAGTACTTAAATATGTGGAACCAGAATAATAAAAATCGGTTCCAAATTGCCAAAGGTTCCATTTTCTATACACTGTTTCTACTTTCTCCCACAAATGCCACCATGTTGACCTTCGGACTCATTGATTAATTTGAACACGTGAAATTGGAGATAGAAATTTTAATTTTAAAACAATTTAAAAAACCAAAAATCAAAATTAAGATTTATAAAATTGCAAAAAGGTTTTTATTCATTTAGGTTACATTAAAATAATTTTTTCCAATGATTTTGGAAAATAGCAGACAAATTATATTATTCATTACTTATAATTCATAAATTATTCCAAATGTTAGAAAAAAATAACTGTTCATACATTTTCAAATTATTTCAAATATTTCACACGCAATGTATGATCGATGCAAACGTATAAACAACAACCTCAACACGCTAATTTTTTTTAAAAAAAAAAAAACACACGCTAATTTCGTTCTTATTTTCTAATCTGCAATCTTGACATATAACCACGTAAAGAGGATTTTTTTTTTTTTAAACAGTTTACCGAGTATAATGATTAGATGTGACGATCCATTGAATATTTATTAATGGGTCAGGTTATATAGCCCCTTTCTATAACCTTCGGTTGTAGAGCTCACATGTAATGTATTCATGAGTTGATTTTTGGAGATGATGTTCTCCTCACTATGCATTTCATCATATTAAAAAATCAGCTCGTTCTAAAACTTCTAACCCTCTCAAATTAGTCCTTTAAAAATTTGCAAGTTTAAATTTTTATTTTGATCGTTAATTTAAAACAGTTAGATTTGATGATAGAAATTTTAGAACAGGCTGATTCCAGGTAACTATATTCTCATCATCATGTAGATCATTTTTTTCTAAAAATTAGCCCTTGGATGCATTGTATGTCGGCTATATAAAGGAGCTATGTAAAAAGGGCTATATAACCTGACTCTTTATTAATTTCTATCCTCTTTATATATTTCAGTACCGGAATTAGAACTGATATCACATTGTAGGGTTCGGGTTCGGGTTCGGGTTCGTTTCGAGATTAACCCGACCCGGAGACAACCTATGTGAACCAGTTGCTACTATTAAATTGTCGTTTTCTGATTAAAAAAAGCGATTAAATTGTCCTTTTCTTTTTAAATATTATATATATTTATTTTTTTTGATAAAAAAATGAATAAATTATTTGGTGGGCCTGTATGAAGCATCAACCAAACATTTAGTTTTACACAAATTGAACAGCTTTTTGATTGTTAGTGATAAAGTAAGATCCTTCAAAAAAATAAAAATAAGAAATAGTGCTAAAGTTAAGACTTCCCACTACTTACTACAGTATACTAAAAATATAGAGTTCTTTTTTAGACATAGAACCTACTATTTTATGTTAGCTAGCCATTATTTTTGAAAAATTAGACACACCTGGACCATAGTCAAATAAAGTTGATCTTTTTTTTGAAAAGTTGATCATTAGAGGCTTTGATTATTTTCAAGTCTTCTTTTCTCACAGTTGACACTCACACCACTCAAACTAAGTACNNNAAAATCCGCCTCGAGCATACGAAAGTCGTCATCACGTACAAATGAAGAGAAATCACTAACATCTATATAGATATGATATAAGGGCTGATTTCTTGTGATGATGTTATCCTCATCATGAAAATTATTCTCAAATAAAATTAGCATATTATAAAACTTCTAATCCCATCAAAAATTGATTTAAAGTTGATTGATTATCAACGGTAAATAGAATTGATTTTTGATCGACTTCCAATCAATTTTTTGTGGAGTTAGAAGCTTTAGAATGGATTAATTTTTCAAAGGATGATCTACATAGTGAGAACATTATCCACCAAAAATTAACCTTTAAATCGTATCTAGGTAGACGCCACAAGTGAGGTGTCGCTCTTTAAGGGTGTCCCAATTGTTCGTATGGGAGAAAAGTGACGAAGATGACACTAAAGGTAAAGAAGAGTCCAATATTTATGTTGAATATAATAAAAATATTTTCATTTGGGGCCAATTTTAGGAGTTAGCAAATAATCTATTAAAAAATATTTTAACATATAATACATACATAAGATGGATTTTTTTTATAGAACATAAGATGGGTTTTGTTAAAGTTGAAGGTTTTTAAATATGTTATTTTCTAGTGAGATCATATCTACAAAAGATCAGTTCAATTGAAGACTTCTAACACCACAAACTCTTAATCTAATATTTAATAGTGTGAATAAACAGCTCACATTTAAAGTTATTTTCTTAGAGGGTTAGGGATCTCTAATTGAATTGATTTTTTGATGAAAATATTATATCCACAAAAAATTTCATGATTTTAAAACCATTAACATGCCAAAAACTCGTACAAATTTGACATTTTTGCGTGGCCTAGAGGCACACGTTAACAGGACCTAATTTTGGGGGCCCTTCAAATGTGGGGGCCCAAGGCGGCCGCCTTGGTCGCCTTGGCCCAAAGCCAGCCCTGACTAAGTATTTTGCAGATG
This sequence comes from Macleaya cordata, assembly GCA_002174775.1. Classification (NCBI taxonomy): domain Eukaryota; kingdom Viridiplantae; phylum Streptophyta; class Magnoliopsida; order Ranunculales; family Papaveraceae; genus Macleaya; species Macleaya cordata. The sequence continues at coordinate 203,161 of MVGT01002479.1, read as the reverse complement.
TGATCAGTTTTTTTTAGTGATGAAGTTATTGTCTAATTACAAGTACAAAAATGATGAACCTAAAAAAGATGCCACGAGAATACTTGAATGTTCCTAAATTGTGCTCAACTTTTGATAAATAAAGGTGCCACAGGGGGGCTCGTATTTAAGACCTCCCACCTAGATCTTTGATTTTAAGTTAATACATGTGTGACTCTTGTCGTATTTTCGAGTTTGGAAGCATTAGAAAAAGACAACAAAGTAAAGATATATTGCACCAAGACTTGTAGTTTATTTGGATGGAGGATTTTAAGTAGGAATTTTGTAGGGACCAGGAATTTAGTAGAAAACTAGTTAGAAATCATGTTATAAATCTAACTAGTTTTCCACCAAATCCCTAGTCTGCACAAAATTCCTACTTAAAATCCCCCATCCAGCAAATAAACTATTATTGAACTGCAATTTTTGTGGGACTCACATAAAGATATAATCAAAGAACTGATTTTTCGAAGAAGATGTCTCATCATATGGATCATCATATCTTGAAATCAACCCATTCTAAATTTTTTAAATCTCTCAAATAACCCTTGAAAAATTAGTAAATTCTAAACTTTTTCTAATTACTGATTTTTAATGGGGTAACAATTATTTCTTAGATCATCATCACATAGGACCCAAAAAATAGTGGTACATTAAGCATTGTGCACTATCAGTCCTCCTCACGAAACCATGAAACTAACCCTAAAAAGTAAGAGTATCTAAAAAAAATCCATAAGACAATTTAAAAGATTCCTCTTTATTTAGTAAGTGCAAAAGTTATGTGTCCCACTCAGAATATGTCATACAGGTTATGTATTAATGGATAATATGAATCATTGATGGACCAGTTTTGATTGGTTATGATCAACATTCAACTCAAAATTAGTTCAGCTGGGCCAATAGTTAAATATCTTAAGGTGGGGGCACACAAAGTCACAAATCATAACTCTAAGTCCAACTTCATTAATATGGATTTAGGTGCAAATTTAAAGACATATATGATGTTCAAAAAGTCGGGTTTTAATTTGTTTTTCAGGGTTGTTTCCGGATTAAATTTTTCTTGAAGCAGTAATGGTCATAAATTAGTATCTAAAACCGTTGTAAAAAACTGATTTATTTTTCGGTTTCAAAACCTCTCTTTTACTCTCCAGCGCTCCTTTTCCGACTCTCGCTCTCTCTTTCATTTCCACTCCTTATTCTTGTTACACGGGTCATAAAAACTAGTTAAAAAACAAGAAGGCAAACAGTGAAAAAACTTCACCGAAAAATCGTTTTTTCATTAAATCAATAGTCCAATGATTCCATCATTTTGCTTCACGGATTCAATGACCTACGTAATTAGGAAAAAGAATGGGAGCGAGAGTAAGAACAGGAACATGAGCGCTCGGGAGTGAGTGCAAGGTTAGCTTATCTTTTTTTCATGAAAAATCGTTTTCTTTTCACTAAATCACCGAAAAATTTCTTAAAACTTCATTAGCCCCACTTGTCCAATGACTCCAATCATACACCTCTATATATATATATATGAAGAGGTACAAGTTGGGTTGTAACATCACTCGATTCAAATAATACTCCAATAGATCAGATAGCTCAATAATAGAGAGAGAACTGAATATGAGCTAGAAGGACGATGCTATTTGAACATTGAGATCAAATGTTACAATTGTAACATTAGATTGTGGGCCCCACATGGTTATGTTTCAAGAGTTAAAATTTTGTGAGTTTGTTCTTTCAACTACGAAGATCATCTTCATAAAAAATCAGCCCATTCTAAAACTTCTAACCCTATAAAAAATTGATCGCAAATTGATTGAAATTGAATGGTTGGAAATGAACGGTGAGAAAAATAATCAAATTTTTATGGAGTTAAAAGTTTTAAAATAGACTGATTTTTTATGAGGATGATCTTCATAGTGAAAAGAACAACCTCACAAAATTTCAGCTCTTGAAGCGAAACTATGTGGACCCCACAATCCAATGTTACAATTGTAACATTACTTTCAATGTTCAAATAGCAGCGTCCGAGCTAGAATATGCTTAAGCAGCTCACAGTGCGCCACGTGTACATTTATCGATAACTTACGAAATCCAATAAATTTGGAGTGTCGGCAATGGCTGATTGACACGAGGACTCAGTAGGGTACATTGCCTAGCTCAACATTAATTATGTTCGATATGTTGTGTTATGTTATGTACTGTACGTAGAGGTTGGAGGTTCAATCCTACGCTGACAATCAGACAGGATGGTGTATATGATAGTTATTAGCTAAGCCCTGGCCTCAATTATTTTTTGTGTCAGCTTGCTGCTTATTGCATTGTTCTTGGGCTTGGGTACTTAGTCACATCGATTTGTTACAGTAAACTTGCGTTTTGTTGGCACCAAAATGGTTTTTTACTTTTTAGCCTTTTTAAATGTATCATTTCAGTTGCTATATTTGGGTAGTTTTGCTTCAATGGAAACTGTCAAAGTTTTCTAAGATAAAGAAGCAAGGAATTTTATTATTATTATTTTTTACTGTGACGGGAGTATAGCTCATTAGAAATACAAATAATAAATGTGTAAGTGAGAAAATGCCACTAATTAGGAGAGAAAGCACCCTAACGAGCGAAAAAAAGAGAGAAATTGTGCCAACTAACACACTGGAGAGTCAACCATCAACAACAAGGAGCAGTGGCAGATCCATAATTTTTTTTTTCAGGGTAGGCAGAGTGGCCAATCACAAAAAACTAAAAGATAAAATCCATAAAATTTCAAGTATAACTTTGCCACTAATTGAAGTTTAAATTAGCTCCTTTGTTAACTCATCTAAAAAATTTCAAAGATAACTTCAACTTATTACTTATTAATTTAATAGAAAAGCCTAAGTTTCCTACAAAAAGATGATCTAAGGGTGTTAGGGTGATCTCTCCACCATACAGATCATCCCTATGTAAAATTACCTCATTCTAAAACTTCTGAGCTAATCAAAAGTTAGATAAAATCATCAAAAAAATGGATCTCATAAATAATTAGACTTTTGATGGGTTAGAAATTTTAGAATGATGCGATATTAGGTGAGGAAGATCTACATATCCTTATCGAAACTCATCCACTGGATCAACTTCGAGTGGGACTTACAACACATTAGGCATTCTGATACTGGGCAATGTATCCCTCCTCAAATCTGAAATGGGTTAGGTTCTTGGAATACAGAGTTTAAACATTTTCTATTCGATGTTAGATGCAACCATCTAACGGTTAACAACTCACTTTTGTGCCCCTTTAATTAAGGAATTGATCATTAAATTTAGGATGTGATAAAAATAATTTATCAGTAGACTTTAAACCATTGGATGATTGCATCAAACAATGAATAAGAACCCAGCCAATATGATATATGAGATAGGATTAATTGCACACACACTTATTCATATAATAACCTGTAGAGCCCATATGTAGATGATCCAATGGTGTATTTTGATTGAGGATGTTCTGCTCACCATGTGGATCAACCCATTGAATATCAACCCATTCTAAAACATGTAACCCCATCATTCATTGATTGCAATTAATTGTAAAATGAATAACTCAATCACCGCTAATTTCCAATAAGTTAATGATGGGGTAACAAGCTATAGAATAAGCTTATTTTTGTGAGGATAGTCTACATGGTGAGGAGAACACCCTCATCGACAATAAAACCTTAAATCATCTCCATGTGAATCGAACAGTCTATAAACTTATTGTATGAACCCAACAGTATATAAACTGAAGGTTGGCAACTGCCTATCCTTGCCTCTATGTGGATCTGTATATGTAATTAGTTGGGACGCCATATATGTAAACTAGCCCTCCCACACACGTGTAGCATATGCGAGTTGGCAAATTATGAGGCGTGTTATTTGGTTAACCCCCTTTACAAACTCATTTTGCGCCCTCATACTCACTACGCGCGTGTGAGTTGGCAAATTATGTTGTGTGTGATTTGGTTAACCCGTTTGCAAACTTACCCAACACAAACCTCTTAGTTTTTCTATGTTTGTACTGCACTTATACTTTTTAAAATAAACATATGGGACCCATATGATGAGAAGTTCATCCTCACAAAATATCAATCTTTAAGTCATATCTGAGTGGGCCATAGATCATGTGTAAGCGGAGTGTATAAATAATATAAGTGGCAACTAAATGTGATTAGTAATTAGTGAGAGTGGGTAGAAAGAAAGAAAGAAACTGACGGTGTTGTGAAATTACGACTCAAGTGAACCGGTATTGTTCATGGCAAGCCACTTTAGACAATAGTATAGAAAAATCGCTGAAATGCACGATATATCATGCCTTTTTTCTTCTTCTTTTTTATACATTAACAATCACCAACCCATGCCTCTCGAACAACACATTAGTATCAAGAGGAGGATGTTGCAACATACCTTATCGCAATACTAATGCACCGTACTTTTTTGTGAGGATCACATAGAGATGATTCAATGTCTGATTATTTATGAAGATGTTCTTCTCACTATTAAGATCATCATATCAAAAAATCAGCCCATTTGGGTTATTCTAAAAGTTCCACCTCAATCAAAAGTGTAAGGAAAAATCAACGGTCATAAAAAAAGACTAAAATTTATCAATTTTTCATGGTTTGATTTGGGGGTGTTCGAAGCTTTAGAATGAGTTGATTTCTAAATATGATGATTTTAATGGTGTGGAGAACATCTTCACAAAAAATTAGACCTTGAATCATTTCTATGTGAGTCCCACAAAAAAGTATGTTGCAATAAGGTATGTTGCAATATCCCTCCTCTAGTATCAAATGTTATTTAAGTTCGAATAAAAGTTTAAAATAGAGTTAGGATCTACAACCAAAGTTTTATAGACTTTTGTGGGGCTTACATGCAAACGATCCAAATGTTGATTTTTTAAAAAGAATATCTCATCACCACATAAAAATCACATCATTCTAAATCTTTTAATCCCACCAAAAGATGGGTGATTTGTAGGTCGTTCATAAATATTGTTAATTCAAACCAACGTTGGATGGGGTTAAAAATTTTAAAACGGTGTGATTTTATATGAGAATGATCTATGCAGCAAGGAAAACATCATCATAAACTTGGGTCATCTACACGTGAGCACTACAGAAACATTGTCTAATATTTTCTAATTTATTCCATACAAGGGAATTAAACTCAAATCTGCGCTATCAACATCAACAAACTTCACCAGCTAAGCTAATTGGCACTTGTAGAAAGCAAATTTTTAAGTCTTATATAGCATTTCCATTGCTAATGTCCTCTTCTTCTTATGTGGCATGGCTCTGAAGACATCATCTTGAGACTTGCTTCCTATATGGCGAAAAAATCTTTACAATTTATATTGAAGAGAAAAGGGCATCTCCAATGCAAATGTGGTCAGCTTGTTTGCTTTGTCTATGTGGTACTTAATTAATTAAATGTGTTATTTTTTAATTGTAAAAAAAGAAAGAGAAAATAAGATCTTTAATGAGATTTACTAAAAAAGAGGGAGAGGATAATCTATACTCTATACTACTATATAATGCAAATGCTTGAGTGAAGCCTATTTTGCCAAAACTTTCTAAAATACCCCTATGTGAATTTTTCTATTAGCAAATTGCATATATATAATTATAAATTATTTATCAAATGGAGGGCATAGTTGGTACTAAATAAAACTCAACATTAAATAACTTCACTATAACATTAAATGAGTAACATACACATTAATAAATAACAATTATAATTAAGAACCAAGCCTGACGTAAATACGTGCAACGCACGCAAACAAAGCTTGTATCATTAATGAGATTTCCTAACTAGGATATATGGGAATACATCCTCTTGGTGAACTTTTAGAATAGAGGCTGGACTAGAGGGATGTCTTCCCATCTACATGCCATATCATCTTTACATTAGCTGAGCACATTTACATTAAAGATGATTTTAAGGATAAATTGAATATGCTTTCTACGTGGCACAACACTTTTGAGTAGACTGTGCTTGCATTGGAGATGCTGTTATCTCATTGTGTTCAGCATGCAGGTTTTCCAAAATGGAAGAAGAAGAAAAATAACACTTTTTTCCAAAACTGTTTTTCTAGAAATTAGTTGGAACCCATATATCTCTACTATATAACGGGGCTCACCCCTTAAGATGTTTGAGCCATTTGGGTGGCTTGAGCCCCTTAAGCCACATAAGAAGGAAAAGAGAGAGAGAGAGAGAGAAGAAAAGGGAGTGAGAGAGAGAAAGAGAGATAGCCAGATGGACGGTCAGCTCTTGAGCTATCCGTCTGTCTGTCTTTCATACTCTTTTTTCTTATCATTTTAAATATCAGATAGTCCCTGCAAATATTTTTATTGGAAAATGTAAAAAAAGTCCCTAAAAAAAAGTTATTGTGATTTTAATCCTCTTTTATAAATTTAGTCCTTAGTTTTGGACATAAAAGTCATAAAAGTAGGGACTAAATTTATAAAATAAGGATTAAAATTACAATGACTTTTTTTTCAGGGACTTTTTTTACAAAACCCCTATTTTTATTTATTTACAGCTAGTTTACACTTGCCGTGGGGTCACATGGAGTTGATCCAAGCGCTGATTTTTTGTAACGATGATCTTCTTATCATTTGGATCACATCATACCATAATTTGTCTTTAAATGGGCCCATCTAATACCCATTTATTCTGACAATGGGAGTGGGTGTTATATAGAGTTGATGGCTGATTTTTTGTGACAAATATTTCCTTATCATTTAAATCACAATAGCCTATGGTTCATCTCCAAATGAACCCATCTAATACTCATTTGTATTCTGCAATCTACTTACATGTGAGTGAGTTATACAATGCCTAATTTTTTTATGACAAAGATAAGTGTAGTACTAGTAGAGAAAAAATAAAGTATTACACTTAGTTTACATCTACTGGTGGGTGCTACATGAAGTTGATCAAAGGGATGATTTTTTATCGATGATTTATTCATCGTTCAAATCGCATCAGCCTATGGTTCATGTTAAAGTGGGCTCACCTAATACCCACCATATTCTTACACTCTACTTACACCTGTTTGTGGGAGCGCTAATTTTTTGTGGTGATGATCTCCTCATTGTATTGATCAAAATTAGGCGGTAGTTATAGTGATGATCTCTTTATCATATATATCAAAATTAGGTGGTGGTGAGCCGTAATGGTATTTCTATGCCTCCCATTTTTTATTTTATTTTTAATTTTGGATTTTCTTACTTCCACTCCACACATTTAATTTTGTTTCTCTACCTTTCTTATTTATACGCTCTACTGACACTCACTTTTGGGACCCCATTGCAAAGATGAAAACGTCATGTCGCATAGTTTGCCAGCTCACAAAAGCGCAGCGCATATGAGATAAAAAAGTAGGTTTGTTAGAATTGCCAGCTTACACGCATGTAGCACGTCTAAGAGGGCAATTGCTAACTCACACGGGCGCAGCGCGCAGGGGGTCATGCATCGTTTTCTAACTCGGCTGAGTCGCGTCTGACTTGGATCGGACTCGGTCACCATCTAGCTAACTATCCACTACCAAATCGACATGTTATAGACTCTGTGCGACTCGGGCTTGACTCTGTCGACTCAGTCTTGACTCGCTTGACTCGGATGGTTCGACTCGGTGGACTCGGATCTATTCATTTTTTTCTTTCTTATATTTTTGGTTCACCTTTGATTCGGGGCTAACTCGTGATACTCATCCCTGACTTGGTCGACTCCCCCGGGTCGACTCACCCGGTTTGACTTGAGTCTATTTTTTTCCTTTTATATATTTTTAGCTCATTGGTGACTCGGACTGACTCGGTGGTGATCACCACCGAATCACCCACCGAGTCCAAGTCGGCGAACCATGGGGTCATGTAAATAAAATCGATGAAATGCGCGTAATATCATCAAAAAATTAGGGAAAAGAAAATAAGAATGCCTTTTTTCTTCTTTTTTTATACATAGACAACCACCAACCCATGCCTTTCGAACAAGTCATTAGTACACGCGTCATTTAAGTTCGAATATAATTTTAAAATAAAGTTACGATATGCAACGGAAGTTTTATAGACCTTTGTGGGGCTTAAAGGCAAACGATCCAAATGCTTTTTTGCAAGGAATATATCCTCACCAAATAAAATTTTCACAAAAAATTACATCATTCTAAAACTTTTAATCCCACAAAAAATTAAGTGATTTGTGGGTCGTTCATAAATATTGTTAATTCAAATGAACGTTTTGATGGGTTTAGAAGTCACAGATTTGGATCATCTACATGTGAGCCCTACAAAAACCTTGTCTTGATATTAGCTACAAAATCTTGGTTACGAAACTTAAATCTTTAGATTAATAATATAAAAGATAGGATTTGGAATGGCGGATTTCGGCAAAGATAAATTACTCATCATGTGTATCTTCATCAATAGTGTGGTCATTTATGAATTGTCCACATATATCGTTAATTTAACACAACATGTGATGTGGTAAGATAGATGGGGTGATTTTATATTAAGATGGATAAGTTACAAAGTTACTTTTTAATACATGACACATATATATAGTATGTTTATACACATCTACTAGTCACGTTCCCATTAAAAATCTATAGAAGTGTGAGATATAAGTTGGCTACTATACTCCTTAAAGTTTGTAGAGTAGTTGAAATAATTTTTAAGGTGAGGAGAACATCCTCACTTCAAAATTTTGGCTATGCTAAATAAGATTGATTGATTAGAATAATTTAAAATATAGATAATTAATTTCTAAACCATAGAATAAAAAATGTAAAACCTTACAAACACTACTCAATCCTAAGGAGTTAGCAACCAATCAACATGTTCATCAAGTGGTGATGTGACAGAGGAATAGTCCTACTGCTCCATCGGATGGAAAAGAGGGCCTTGGGGATTTTATGAGTTTGGGATATCTCAACCTAATAGGTTAATTTTTTGGGTTGGAAGTTCAACCGTGATAAAGTTGTACCGGAGTAAACTCAACTGTGATAAAGTTGTTTGACTTAAGTCTATTTCTTTCTTTTTATATATTTTTAGCTCATTGGTGTCTCGGACTGACTCGGTGGATGGGGTCATGTAAATAAAATCGATGAAATGTACGTAATATCATCAAAAAATTAGAGAAAAGAAAATAAGAATGCCTTTTTTCTTCTTTTTTTTATACATAGACAACCACCAACCCATGCCTTTCGAATAAGTCATTAGTACACGCATCATTTAAGTTCGAATATAATTTTAAAATAAAGTTACGATATGTAACGGAAGTTTTATGGACCTTTGTGGGGCTTATATGCAAACGATCCAAATGCTTTTTTGCAAGGAATATATCCTCACCAAATAAAATTTTCACAAAAAATTACATCATTCTAAAACTTTTAATCCCACAAAAAATTAGGTGATTTGTGGGTCGTTCATAAATATTGTTAATTCAAACGAATGTTTTGATGGGTTTATAAGTCACAGATTTGGATCATCTATATGTGAGCCCTACAAAAACCTTGTCTTGATATTAGCTACAAAATCTTGGTTGCGAAACTTAAATCTTTAGATTAATAATATAAAAGATAGGATTTGGAATGGCGGATTTCGGCAAAGATAAATTACTCATCATGTGTATCTTCATCAATAGTGTGGTCATTTATGAATTGTCCACATATATCGTTAATTTAACACAACATGTGATGTGGTTAGATAGATGGGGTGATTTTATATTAAGATGGATAAGTTACAAAGTTACTTTTTAATACAT
>MVGT01002479.1:154416-193019 GCA_002174775.1 Macleaya cordata | reverse complement strand
CAGATCCCCCATCCCCCAACCCCCAAAGTAGGGTGGAAACATGTATGAAGAGTGGCCCAACTGCAGTAAGGGCATCGCATGATTGAGTGGGAGTGAATGTCACAAATGGGAAGAATTATCCCATATCAGATGGGAAAGGAGGGGTATTGCCGTATTGGGGCTTATATGGGTTTATGATACCTCCAATTTGGGTTGGAAGCCCAAGCTGTGCCTAGGTTCTTACACGTGTTTTTTTAACAGCAAAATATATAAATTTTAAAAATATAAATATCTAATTTTTTGCAAACAACTGCTTGCCCAGTTGGTTTGCGTCACTCCCTATGACATAGGAGGTTGTGGGTTTAAACCTTGCAGGTCGGGGTATTGCCACAAGGTTTGGCCTATGTAATAAATTAAGTTGGAGTTTGTGTCTTCTCTTCGTCCATGGTGGCGAGTTTCTCTTCGTCCGTAGTGACGACTTCTCTTCGTCCATGGTGGCGACTTTGTTGATGATCTTGGCGGTGTCTCTATGCTTCTCACACACCCACTGCTAGTGATTAGCGCCTTAGCGGTGTATCTTCGCCTTGTCATTGTAATTCGGGCAATAGTCCTTTGTACCAAAAAAAAAAAAAGAATACAAAATTTCTTCCATATGTGCTTTGTTAATGTCGTAGATACACAGAAGATTGAGTACTAGGGGTGGGCAGATATGGGCCGAACCGACCAATCTAATTTGATCCAAACTAATCCAACCGGATTTAACCGATTGGTTGTTGGATGTGTCATCTAAAACACCGAACCAACCGAATAATATATGTGTAGATTTTATTTTATTGAATATTGAATATTTTTATATTATTTATATTTATAATGTTTAACTTTTAAAACTTTTACTTTTTTAAGAACATAAAAACCAAATAGAAAGAAAAAATACAAAAGACTTAAACCCCAAAAATTTTAAGCCATATTCTTCACGAAATCCTAATCCTCTTTTTTCACTCTCATTCCTCATATTCTTTAAATGGCGGCCTTAGTGGGTATATATATTTGTATCTAATAATCCTATCATTTTTTCAAAAAAAAAAAAGGTGTTGGTTATTTTTAAGTGTTACAGATAATTATAAATATGATTTTTTTTAGAATGGATGCATGTTCCACTTTTAAGTTTTTAAACATAAAAGAATATTGTAACTTGTGAACGGCATTGGGAGAAAAAAAAATCATCGACCAAAACCGACCATCTAATCCGATCCAAACTGAGTCTAATCGGTTTAGATGGCAACCGATCCAATTAGAGTTTGGATTGTAGTGGATGGAATAGTAAAAAACCTACCTAATTCGGACAGCATGCCCACCCCTATTGAGTACGCTGGAAATATGTGCAGCGCAAACATTAATGGAAGATTTTTGCGTGCTTAGTAGGTCAGTTGCAAATCTCACTTATGGTAATCATCTGCAATGGTCTCATCAATTTTAGGCAAAAACGCAATGAACATTTCCGGCAATAAAAGTATTGCGGACGATTGCAACGCTTCGCCAATAGCCAAAACACCCTTGTCATTCTCTTAGCTCGATAGTCAAGCTCATCTCTCAAGCAACTCTCCCTCGATCTTCTGTAAGTCCCCCAATCTCTAGTTTATGCTTCCTAGTTAGGGGATATTTCTTCATCTCCTTCTTTCAGCCTTTGATCATACCAGGAATTAGAACTCTCAAATCTATCTCTTTCTCTTCCTCTTTCTCTTTCTCTCTCTCATCTCCTACAATGCCTTAAATGAAGAATCCTTAGTACAAGGTTGGGGTTTCATGGCTCAGGTTGCACAGAGAAGGAGTTGATCCAAGAGTATCTGTGTTTTCTCAAAATGAACTTGTATTGTTCAAACCAGAGATCTTTGAATCTTCTGGGTTTTGAAGTGTTTAGCAAAATTACATGTTTCCTTTTTTAATTTCTTTAAATTTCTTCGATTTTGATGAATGGAGTTAATTTTATTTTGAAACCTTTAGGGCCCGTTTGGTTCGCGATTGAAAATTTTGTTTTCAAAAATTAATTTACATCTAAATTAACGTATCCCATCTAAAACTATTTTTTTTTTGACTTTACTATAAAATCCTAAATGATTTCATTGAAAACAAAGAAAACAACATTTTTTTGTTTTGTAAAATTATACATAATTTTATTGTAAATCCTAAAACAGTTTTGGATGTAGTACAATATGCATATTAGTTTAGGTGTAAATTAGTTTTTGAAAACAAGTTTTCCAATCGCGAACCAAACAGGCCCTTAACCTTTTGATTTTGGGTGCTTTCGTTTTTGCAGATAAGGAGGAGGTTAGGGTTTAAGATGTTGTAGAGAGAAGAAGCTTACAGTTTTTTTAAAAAAAATTATTTTGCAACACCGGTGAGGGTTTGTAGAGAAGGTTGTTTTACTTAAATTTCCCAACCTAAGTAACTAGAGCGCGGGTTGGAGTGGGATTGAAAGTGAGAGCGGGAGCGTCGGAGCGGCCGATTAAAAAATGTTCTTAGTTCTAAAATACCTTCAGAGCGGGAGCGTCAGAGCGCAGTTCGGAGCGGAAGCGCGAGGTTCCGGAGCGGGAGCGTCACCCCTATACCAAGGTTTTGGTTACTAAGTTCCCAACCACAACCCTCTATAATTTCGTGCTTACCAAGCAACTAGAAATGTTTACCGTCTGTCAATGGCGAGCAAACCAAGCAACCGCAAATGTTTGTGGTCGTGAATGTTTGCTGCAATAAATGTTTACTACTGTAAACATCTGCACGCTGCAATCCTGTACTGTGGTATCAAGCAGGCTTAGATGGTAGACCGTGAGTTATAGTAATACACGAGAAAACTTATTAGTACAAATACAAGATAAACCTAAATCTCTAATCTTTGAATTCTTTGTATGATATACCACTCTAAGGTGGATGATGGGACGTTCCCAAGGATACAAGGACATTCTACTAAGGTGTCGTGGAGATGATGGTTGTGAGGTGGTGGTGGGGTAGCAAAGGTGAAAAGAAAAAAGAAAAAGAAATGAAAAGATAAGTTTTACTAGAAGTCGAAAGAAAAAAATTGCTTTAGAAACAAATAACTGTTGACTTCCATTGCTTTTCTACATTTCGACTTAGAAAAGTTACTTGTTATTTTGTCGCCGAACACCCTTTTTTNTTTGACTCTTGCCAAACACCCTCTAAATTTGAAGGTTGAAGCACGCTTACATAACCCTTTCTATAGGATCTCATAAGGATCATTTATATTCAGCAAATTTTATGCCAACAGATGATTGAAATCAAAGGTCCTCCAGTTTTGTCAGAAACTGGTCTAGACTCTGTAAGAGTGTAATGGAAAAATAAACCAAGTCAGATTGGGATAAGATGTCTTGTACACCACACGGCCCAGCTACTATGATTTTAAGCCTCGAGGAGCTTTGCTTTGAAAAGGCCAAGCACAGCCCCAAGGGGGTACAAAGACGTAGCCACGTAGAAAAATTACATAAATTCATGGACATATAAGTATTATTGTATATATATATTGGTATATAACTATATAACTTATATAATATAAAAGTGACATTGGGAAACACAAGAATATGCCCCAAATCTAACCTATATACTATAAAATAAACAAAAAGTTGAATAAAAATGAATATATATACAAAAAAACAAAAGAGAATCTTCAAAAGGCGTACGCCTTTGTGCGTAAAGGTATAGCGTATCAACCTTGAGACTTCCGCACGAATTTTAAAACCATGACTACAAGAATGAAATCCGATATTCCTGAAGCCTCACGAGTTTCTTACTTCTCCAAGAGAACTTTAGGTGGTAGGTAAGGTGCTATTCTGGGCACCAGACTTTTATCACAGGACAAAGGGAAGATACCAACGCTAAATGCGGGTGTACAGACACTTTTCTTGTAAGATTACAGTTGAGAACAGTATGTTTCCCCTCACCACAGAGGGTACTTAGTACACCAGCTTTTATCATTGATTAGAGGTCTAAATAAGACACAGCAGGCAAAATAGCAGAGTAAAAAGAACCCAACATGGAAGCATATGATCCCTGCATAGGATCATGTTCAGTTTCACAGATCAAGACAATGCTTAGTGATAGATAGGATGGTTTGTTGGTCACCGACCAATCCCTTTACAACAGGAAACTGGTGATCATAAATAGCCTCAAAGTGATTCCGTAGGATTAACAATCAGTTGTGGGATAATGAGTCATATATAATCATCTCAATAACAACCTAGTTAAAACCCATGTATTGTACCCAATTGGGGAAGCAAAATCACCGAAGGCAATAGTAGCTACAGCTTCAAGAACAAGAAACAATCTAAAACAAAACTGAAAATAAGGGATGAAAGTAGCTAACCACAAAATGTAAATATTGGGTCACGGGATAACAAGGGATCATTCGTCTTCCTGGCTGCGCAACCTAGCCAGTTTGTTTGTAACAACAACGTCAAGCTGAGCTGCTCGCTCTACAATATCTTTCCTCTTCCTTGTGGACACATTGTGTGCAATCTCCGCGCAATAAGTCCTGGACAGCATAAAAGCCAGATAAACAATTAGACTCGAATTTTCAACGAGGTTTACATGTAAATATAGGGAAGACCTGTTAATTATCACCTGTTGTGCATCATCAGTACTTCAAGCTCTTTGACATTGTGGACCACGAACTTCTTGAAACCATTGGGTAGGTAATGGCGAGTCTTCTTGTCAGAACCGTAACCAATATTGGGCATCAAAGTGACACCCTTAAACTTTCTTCTGACTCGAGAATCAATACCCTTAGGCCTCCTCCAATTTGTCTGCCATAAATGCAATACACCCAACCAAACATAATCAAACCAATATTATCTCACTTAAATCTCGAAATTCTTGTAATTTAAGATGATGTCCAGAAAATAGTGAGAAATGAATTGATTAAAATTAACTTTTGATCTACTAGATCAGTTATAGAATGAAATCTCCAGATATAGCTCCGCTAGGAAACATGTATGCAACACCAATATAAGAGCTGAATATCTGGTAATTATCAAATGATTAACTGACGTGAATTAGGTAAAAAAAAACTTAAAAGAACCCAGAATCTCCATTTATTTTAAAAGATTTAACCAAAGAACCCAATTCTGGAAATTGATGAGAACGACAAAGGTTAAACAGATCTATGGATCAAGAAAATGCTGGGTATCTCATAAATCAGCACACCAGACTTGCAAAAGTGAGCCGCAAAATAATAAAATAAGGAAATTGGATCGCTCGTTAACTTAATCCCAAAGAGACAAACAACAGATTTTGAGGGATTTGTAATCACAAAAGATACAAAATGTACAATTTACTGACTTATATAACCAGTCTATGCAGAACACTAAACAAAGCTACGTCAAAATTGATACAAGTTATACAAGAAGCTGCGGATACACACACTCACCCAGTTGTCAAAATAAACTACATATCTAGGCAAATGTGATGAAGAATTCAACCCACACTCACCCAGTTATCTAAATAAACTACATATCTAGGCAAATGTGATGAAGAATTCAAACCCAGTATCAGATTGTTGTAGCACAAGCATGTTCCCTCTTAATCAGATCAGTTTTTTTTCCTGATCTATAAACTTTGTATGATAATGCAGATGATTATTCCTTATCATTAACATTTCCTTTACCCAAAGTTCGTGAAGCTATCCAGAAACTTATAAATGCAGCAAGGATGTTAGAAGCGAGATGAAGATTGCAAGAATTGAGTAAAAATTATGTAGAGGTCAAAAGAAACAAAATCTTCCCACTGCTTTTCGTGAACCATATCATCATTCAAGATGCATACCAATACTAGATTACTAGGTCGGGAATGAAGTATGTACGTGGTGTTTTGTTTTTCATTTCTATCTCGAGCCATAACTTCAAATCTTCAATCAATGACATTTTTAGCATTCATGTTGCCTTTTTACAACCATAAACTTAAAGCAAAAAACCTCCTCAATGGCATCACGAGTGGTATTCGTTGCACATGCCCATGCCATCAATTACATTTTAGCAACCGAATAAACAAATAATCCTTTCCCATCCTATGTACTACATTCTTTAAAGCTCTATTTTACCCATCCAAAGAGAAACCCAGAGACGATTACCACAACAGCGCTCACCCTTTTTTCTTGTCCAAACATACTGTGTAGTTTAACCTCTATAGTGTCACACCTAAAGGACCTCAGAGTTTTATTCTTTTAGCAATTAGTTAGACAGCTTAGCTCAAAAACTACGGCCGCGTTCGATTTTCCAATTTTTCAGACTTCGAATCTGAAATCCGAAAATTTGAGACAAATTTTACTGCTCAGAATGTATGTTTTACTTAAAAATTATGCGCTTAATTTGATTGTTCTCCATAAATTTGCAGTAACAAGGAAGAACTGACTTCAGATCTAAAAAACGGCGAGAGACGCTACTAGATTACGAAACATATAACAAAAGAACACATCTGAACATTTTTTTTAGCTAAGTTAAGAAATTTACCTTGACGGAGATCTTTCGATCGCTCTGTGGCCTCTTAAATTGCTTTACGCGCTTCTTCACAATCTTCTTCGTCAGTAGAGGTACTGCCATGGCTTCTGATTCTACAAGTTAGAATTCCATACAGTAACAATTCAGTTCAAGCTCTCAAATTAGGGCAAAAAGAAAAACCTAATCAAAACAATCTTTTAGTTCATAACTTTTAACTGCAATAAATCAATACTTCTGAGATCTCAAAGAAATGATAATCAGACGAGTCTAATCTTTAACGAATCAGTCTGTATCACAGAAAGGATCTAGAGAGAGAAAGAGACAGACAGACAGAGAGAGAGAGAGAAAGAGAAAGAGAGAGAGAGAGAGAGATACTAGTTTTTTCGCCGCCGAACCTTCAGCTCCAAATGCTGCTGCTCCTCAAAACCTCTACAAACTATATCAGCTAGGGTTTTTATGTTTAAGAATGTAATTTCTTTATACGAAGTAACGCAGACTTATCAATGTCCGTGTGACTCACTGACGTCGCAAAGTGATCCAACGGCAGTGCTTTGTGCTGTTGTTTTATGGGTCCCACTCTTTCTCAATCTGACGGCTACATAGAATTGGGTGCTTCTGGTTCCGGTGCTTCTATAGATCATAGGTGGAATCGAAACTGGGCTTATCGGTTCCGGTTTCAGTCAGATCTTGGGTACTTGTTTCCAATTTTTCAATTGTTGCTCCAATGCAAACAAGATCTCAAAAGTGTTGTGCGGCTTAGGAAGTACATACAATGTATCCTTAAAACCATATCCAATACAAATATGCTCAGTCAATGTGAAGATGATGTGGCATGTGGATGGGAAGACATCTTCTAGTTCATCCTCTTGTTTCAGAGGTTCACCAAGAGGATGTCTTCCCATCCTAGTCAGCAAATCTCACAAAATTCTCGCTCTACACAACAAAAAAGATATTTCAGTTATATGTAAAAACTAGTCTGTGGTCCGCTCAATGAACAAGCACTTTTTATAAAATTATTTTTAAATTTATTAGTTTTTAGATATATTTTTTTTTAAAAAAAATTAGTGAACTGATTAAATATATATATATATTTGTAAAATAAATATTACTAATTTTAACAAGGGTAGTCAATTAGGATTTGGATGGACTCTCATGGACTCATGAAATCAGGGGATGTGTGGTTGTGGACTTTGATGAAGTCCATAAAAGTCCCATGTTGATTGGTAGTTGTGGATTTCAAAATGATGAATTTGTAAGGTGATGGACTTCCATTGACTTTTTTAAAAATTTATGATGAAAATTTGGGTTAGCCAAGTCTAGCCAATATAGGTGAGAGTTGCATGAACTTTCTTTCTCCTCTCTTTCTCTACTATAATAAATAATAATTAATTAATAATAATTCAAACTAATAATACTTTATTAATAATTATAATTAAATTAGTTAATATTTTTTTTGCTTTGGCATAAAAACCATAATAAGGTATGAACCTCAAGCAGAGAAAAAAAAAGAAAAGATAATTCTACATCTTTGAAAAATATTGCTGGGATTAGCAAAACGACTAATAATATTTTATTTATTAAATATTAAAATTACTAGTATTAATATGGTAATAATAATAATAAATATTTATAATTAAAAATTAGTAATTAAAAATTAATAATTACTTTGATTTATCAAGTCCACAGAAGTCTGTAGAAGTTTGTGGACTTTATAGTACAAGTCTGTAGACTCTATCAGTACAAGTCTGTGGACTTTGCAGGACTATGTAGAAGTCCATGGACTCTATCATAATCCTTCGAAGTCTGTCATATTCAAGAGTCCGTGAAAGTCCATAGAAGTACTAATTGACTACCCCCTTATAAATATTTCGGTTAATTGTTTTTCTTTTTTTCTTTTTTGAGCATGCTAATTAGAAAATCACTTATCCCCCCATATCTTTCAAAAAATTACTTTTCCCCCTACTATTATCATTTCCGTCACTTAACCATCCTAATGGTCAAAAGTGACCCACGTGCACGTCATGTAACTCAAAAAAGTCCAAAATACCCTCTCATCTAACTAACCCAACCCAACCCAAATTAAGAGACTCATTAATGACGTGGCAGTATCCTAACGACCGTGGGATGCACGGCCACGATTAGAACCAAGGGTTGTCACCATTGTCTCACAATGGTCACCCACTTCCCTTATAAAACCCTCATTCTTCCTTTGAAAACTCCATCTTCTTCTTCCATACTTCTCAACTTCTAGATTTAACTACCATTAAAGCTCCATTAGAAGGTTTATTTTGTTAAAATTTCAAGAATGGGAGGGAGAAAAGCTTCATCCCAGGTTAGTATGAAACCGAATTTTGCAATCAAAGAACCCTAAACTATGGCTTTCTTCTCCCTGTTTCGGTTTCAGAAAATAAAGGGGTAAGTGAATTTTGTTATTATCCAGTAGGGGGTAAGTGAAAATCGAAATCCTTACTGATTTTATTTTATTTTAAAACAGGTTTCATGCCAAACTTATTCTAGAAAAGGGCACGACTCTATTGACTGTCCCTGGGTTTACACAAGATGTAGGAAACCCAGGTGTGATGGGATTCAAAAATTATTGCGATCTTCTTAACCCACTTCTCTGGGTAAAAAGTTCTTTACCTGCCAACATCCTACTTGTAAAGGGTTTCAATAGTTTGAAGAAGAAATTAATGGAGTGGGTTCTTCATCAACTCAACATCCTTACGGAGATGGTTACTTTGGTTGTGGGGCAACCGATCACTAGATCAAAGCATGCCCCTAGAGAGATACCCCATGTACTGAGCAAAACTGTAAAGGGAAGAGAAAGTTAAAAATTTTAGGGACTGAACACAACTATGGAATTCCTTATCTAAAATGCCTTGAGTGTAATACTTTTGAGTAGTTGAGTAATGTGTTAGTGGCATCAAAAGCCAACGAACTTCAAGGCAATGTGGAGGAATTATGTAGTTTTATTGTAACAAGATGAACCTTAATATAAAATAGAAGTCTTTTAACATGTTTTACTATCATAGGTGTTTCAATGAACTAACAACTGTGATATATAACCTATTTAACACAGCTTATCAAACCACACAACACCAACCTGTATAACATATCCATTATGGTTTCAAACCACATAACACTAACTGATTAAGAAATATAACCTGTATAACATATCTATTAAAAAGTTCAAATCATCCACAATATGTTTAGCACATAAATTATTTAAGAAACACAATAGTAAGTAATAGATAGTAAAGCATGGATCAACCTCAAGTGGGCCCCACATGAGCTTGTACATATAACCTTTATTCTCTCTTGTCTCTTCATATTCTCACATAAACATTAATCTTTTCTCTTTCTTCGTTAGGGCTATTTTGGAAGCCAACCACCGTCACCTAGACAGAATCCGGATATACTCCTCATTGGAGAGGCTACTAAGGCAAGGTCACTAAGACAACTGACGATTTAGATATTTTATGTTGTTACATAGACAATGATTTATTTTTAAACCTCACTTTGATCTCTTTAACTTCACATAACATTCAATATATATTCCCATGATATTCCAAAATAATGAATTTAATGCAAGAAAACCTTTTGAAAGTATAATATTTTTATAAGGAAAATAGTTTTAGAAAACATGAATTTGAAAGAAAACAAGAAAGAAATTAACTTGAAAATAGGTTTTGTAAGTAGTGGTTCTCCCCAACTTTTTCACTAAATTCCACGTGGCTTTGACTAAAAAATCTTCCCTTCTTCAAAAACTCCAAGCTTCTTCAAAACTTTAATGGGTTTTTCTTCTTCAAATAATAGTTTGAATAAGATGAAAAGAGAGAGAGAGAAATCGGCTAGGCCAAGGGTTTAGGGGTTTTTTCTTCTTTTTTCTTTTTTTTTTCTTATAAACTTGAAGTGGGAATTGTATGTGAGAGGGGGAGGTCGACCTGCCCCCTTATATAGGGTTCGACCCCTCCTCTTCCACCTCCTTAAAGTTTCCTAAACCTACAAGAAATCTAATTCTTTTTTAATTATCTAAAACCCTTAATTTTTCTAATTTATTTATCAATTAAAACTACTATTTTAATTCCATCAAAAGGGACAGATTTTAACATTAGGATTTTAGGGTTTCAATTATTTTGGATGGCTAGGATTAAACCTTAAACCATCCAATGGTTGATATTAAATTAGAGAAAAACTAGGAATTTAGGGTTTTATTTAATGAATTATCTTTAATTATTTAGCACTATTTTAGGAAATAGAAATATTTTCAATTGTGTAAATTTAGTAAGTTTTAGATAAGCTAAATCTAATGGTTTAGGTTCATCCTTGTTATCTAAGGTTTAGGATTTACTACCATTTAAAAGATATACTAACAATTATCATAAATTAGTAATTATTTAATTTTAGAAATTACTAAAAAGTAAATTATTTATCTAATTAAGAGGTTTAATAATTTTGGACTCTTTAATTCTCTAAAATAGGTGGCGCACAAGGCAGCCCCTCGTGTCTACTTTTTGCTAGGTGGGGCCCATCTCTTGGTCTCCTCTTAACTTATGTTTAATTATTTTATTAAACAACATCCTATTTTATCATTTTATGTATTCATTTCTTCTTCATTTAATATTTATTTTTAGGGATACTTAATGTTTCAAATGAACCCAATTCAATGGTCCATATCACCCTATACATTTCTAAGTTTCTTAATCTAAGGACTAAGAATGTTCTATTATTCATTAAAAACTATCACAACTCTAAAATGTTCATTTCATTTCTAAATGATTTATGGAATTATTTGATTTTATAAACTATTCAAATGATTCATATATCTTAGAAATCACTTCAACCCTAAGGTACATATTGACTCCTACTTTGAGTGTGGGTCAACTCAACCCTAATTTTGTTTCATTTCTTCGGTTTCAAACCGAAAGTTCACTTTACTAAGGATTTTAAGAGTTGAAATGTTTTATTCCTAAAAGATAATCCTTAGTCTCTCTCTCATTCAAAAATAATTTTGAAAACATTTAGTTTACTCGAAAACATAAGTTTAACTTTTAAAAACATTTTTCCCTCACTCAGTGAGTTCATGCAAAACTCATTTTGCAAAACATTTTGAAATCATTTCTATACATATGTGCATTCTATATGTAAACTTTTGCATGCAAATGGATGTTGGCAAAGCTTGTTCCCTTTACTTATAGGTTTTTCTCCTTAGGTTTATACTTTTCTAACACTAGTTGATTCTACTTTGGGTCCATGGGCCTTAAGCCCATACTACAGTCTATGTGGAAAAATCTCGGGTGTTACAAAAATATAGCTCATGTATAAAACATTACTTAAATTCTTTTTTATGCTAATACATGAAGTACCCCAACAAATCATTCCCATATTGCTGCATCTTTTTGAATTGATCCAGTGGCCATGGCATAAAGTCCTAATCCAATGGCCAGGAGGGACAAGACATAAAGCCCAAACTACTTCGACCTATTTCGGAGGACTTTAATGGTGTTAGAGTTGCATGTCGAACTGAGAAAGAAACAAAGAAAGCGAAAATATTATTCTTTTTGTCTTTTTAAGTACAATTATGAGAAATCGATACAATGAGAAAGTAGAGAGAGGTACAAGAGAGAGGACAAGAGATAAAAAATGGAAAGCCACAAGGCCATCCCTGAGGACCGGAAGGCCTTGTGCAAAATAATATAACATTGTATAAAATGGCCATTTTATTTTAATTGGTAGAAGACTCTTTAGTAGACATTAAAATTGTAGGGCCCACGTGAAAATGCTCTAAGGGCTAAATTTTAGTGTGAGATGGTCTTCTCATCATGTTGATTATCCTCACTAAAGATAATATCGTATTAAAACATCTTACTTACTGACAAAAATATTTAAACTTACGGAATATGAGTGACATACTCTTTGCATGGAAAAAAGGACGGGGAGGACAACATTTTTTTATGCACGGATAGTCCTCGGTGCACGTTAGCGAGGTGTAAAAAGACAGAAAAACCCTCTGCTGAATAACAACGATGCACGTAAACAAATGCCTTTTAATTAATTTTAACATAAAAATGACCATAACTTTCAAAATATAAATAAGATTTGAACAAAATTTATACCGTTGGAAAGCATCTTTCAGGATCTTTAAAACAAAATCAGACATTAATACCAAATTAAAAAAACTCAAATAAACCCATAAACGAAGCTATAAAAACACAGATTGTATGCAAGTTATAACTTACATAGATCTTTTTACTATGTAACCGCAATTTCTGAGTTTTTTTTTTACTTTACAATCTTTTTGTATAAAGGCTTAAAAATGTGCAGATGCTCAAAGTATTCAAACTACAACTTGCATATGCAAATTACAATTTGCATAGGTTTTTAACTATGCAAATGCAATTTCTTGGTTTTTTCGATTATGCAATCTGTTTGTGTAGAGACTTAGAAGAGTGCAGATGGTAAAAAACCTATGCAAATTACAATCTGTATAGATTTTTAATTATGCAAATGTAATTTTTAGATTTTTTTTATTATACAATCTATTTGTATAGAGACTTAGAAGAGTGCAAATGCACAAAAGCATGCAAATTAACCTATGCAAATTACAACTTGCATAATTTCTGGGTTTTTATTATGCAATTTATTTGCATCGTTGAGTTACGAAGGTTTTTTTTCTTTTTGAATTTGATATTGTTGTTTGATCTCATGTTGAAGATCTTGAAAATTTCTTTCCAAAAATATAAATTTTGCCAAAATCCGATATGTAGATTAAAAGTTATAGCATTTTAAAATTTAAAAAAATATTATTTTTTCTTTATGTCACATCACCATTCCCCACAAAATAACAACAGTTAGAGTTTACACTTTAAATAGACATAAGGGTAGTTTAGGTATGAAAATATGTTAGTTTTATGACAAAAAACCAAAATAAACCCTGGGTTTACAAAACGCTAAAAAGGAGGGATGAACCTTATAAAACAAAAAGTGTCCGTTCTCTCAATAAAACCGTCAGAGAATCAAGGCTTGCAACCCAATTTTGCGTTAAACTTAATGGTATAATGATTTTACTTAGTCATCGTTGAATTTCAATCAAGTTTTGAGAGGGCTAGAAATTTTCGAATGATGTAAATTTTTATGAGGATGAACGTCAAGGAATGAGATCATCTAATAAATATTCAACCATTGGGTTATTTCTATATGGGCTCCCAAACTATAATATCAATAAAAGGTATATACATAAAATCGGCCTTGCTCAACTTGCACTACCCCAGGGCCCGGCCTAAAAAAGGGAGGAATCGTTTTATACTCACCCTCCAATATCTTATTGGCAGGTTCCAGCTATAGGCAGTCCCTGAATTTGCATTTGTTGTTGTTGGCAGACCCCAATCTTAGTGGCACCTTCCAATTCAAAATTGATTTTTTTCATTTCAAAACTACAAATATGTTACGAAATATGAGGGAATATTTGAAAAGGAATTAGTCGATGGGTCTTTTGGAGGATTGGAAGACCCAATGCCCTCTTCCATCGTATAGGGAAGAAGGTTGTACATGACAGAATGGTTTGACTAAAATGGAGATTGCTACAAGTAATTGTCGAGTCAAACCAAATTGACCAAATCCAACCCAACGGGCCTGCCAATAATATTCCAGGGGTTGCCTTTAAAATTTACCAATAGGGAGAGAGAGAGTAGATAAGTGTTTTTCTATTGCACGAAAAATTAAAAACACACACACTCCTAATTTGATCTTTCATTAGTTGATAATTAAAGGACCCTGTGCTCATCCTTCCTAATTTAAGAGACATGGGAGCAACCTCTTATCCATTATCCTCCAACTGACGTACAGATAGATATGAAGACCCAACAAGATAAGGACTTCAATTAGAACAAACACAGAGTTCAAAGCAAATTTGATGAATATAAAATTGAAAAACTTTGAACAAATTTTACAAACTTCAATCCACTTCTCTTCATTAATTCCTCTAAATTTGTTTTTTAATGTTTTTTAATTTTCTTCGTTTAGGACATATAAATAACTGATTTGGTTTCTCTCTGTATTGTTTTGGTTTATGTCGAGCCCATATAGAAATGATGTAAGATTGATTTTCTGCGAGGACGCTGTACTTATCATCTAATCATCCTCATAAAATATTATATTCTAAAATCTATAACCCTATAACGAAAAGGGAAAACTAGCCAAAAATTTCTACTTGAAACGTATTTTAGGATTTAGTTCAACAAAAGTTTTCTTTAAGTATAAAGCCAATGTGTAAAGAGGTTTCAGTAAATTACATACACTACTTAGAGTTTTAGTCTGTTATCCAAAGACCTTAGAAAAAAAATTTCTAAGTAGGGTTTTTTTGGTCAAAATCTTCTAAAAAAATATGTAATTTAAGACTTGTCCAATTTTTATAATTATCATAAACCTAACATTTAATTGAATTAGAAGTTTTATATAAAAAAAAATCAACATAATAAATAGATCATTTTTACACCGTTTGATCATTTACATGTTATCTCACACATGAAACATGTTAATATCATTTTTAGATGATCGATAAAAAAAAAAATCATTTGATCCTAACTCTTATCTGATGCTAGACGCCTAGACATCTAATTCTTAACACACGTGGGGGAATGGAAGAGAAGTGCTTTGTGTATTCCCATTTCCAACAGCCTTCCCAATATTCATATTAATTAAAGAAAAACTGTTTTAACATTGCAAGGCACCCCTACCTAATCTTTACCATTTTGTTCACTCACTTTGTGAGGTACGTGAACAAAACCATCAGCTGTCACTTGTTATAGTACCATGACAGGATGACGGATTGATGGGGTTGAAGAACGTTTAACATCTCTGATCTACCGGCTAGAAGATGGGTCGTTTTGTTCACTCACCTTACAATGAGTAAACAAAATCACATTCTTACTTTTAACCTCCTATTAATATAAAACACATTGCCAGATGTCGTTTTCTTATTGGCCGCCCAACATAGCTCTTAGAATGTAAATCATAAGAGTAAATAATTAGTGATCCACGTGTCATATTTTAGAGCGTGTCACAAAAAATGCTTTTGAAACACCCTTAATTAGGGGTGGGAATTGGGTTGGGTCAACCCGACCAACCCGAACCCTACCCGGTATTTGGGCAAGCATGGACGAAGGTTACTGGGCATTTGGGCAAGTATATGCATTATTTTGCTAACCCGTAGTTAAATTTGGGCAAGCATGGGCATAGATAATTGCCAACCCAAGCAACCAGCCCAACCCGAGAAACTTATATATATATTAAGATTTAAATTGATTTCTAACATAGAAATATGTGACCAGAAAAAGAAAACTCGAATTTTACCAAGTATTTTGAAAGATATAAATGGATAAATATATTAAGTTGCTAATATAGGGTGGAGGTATTAAGACCCAAAATAAAAACTTTCCTTTTGTCTCACTATATGTAAAGTAAAATTATAATATTACTTAATAAGTAAAACTCCAAATAGTATAAAGACAATTATGGATTTGAATTTCATTGTTACTATAATTTGTTAAATTTTTTTATTTATTATGTGAGTAGATTATTAGTTTATTTATCTTTTTAAACTATGAAGGATATTTTATTTATTTAAGTTTATTATTTATTTTTTTTATTAATTTTTTGTATTAATAATTTTATTTAATTACCTAAATTTATTGAAACATGGGCAACCCGAAGAACCCAAGAAACCCGAAGAACCCGAGAAACCCACTCGGGCCATGCGTGGGTAAACCTCTTATAGGTTTTGTGGGTTCTATGGGCATTCTGGGCAAATGAGGTACAATGTGGGCATGACATGTCCAAAGCCTCTAACCCGCCCAACCCGCCCGAGTCCCACCCCTACCCTTAACGGGTGTCACAAAATAACACCTCACCTATGGGGCCCACATAAATACGATTAAATCTAATCATGTAAACCATGTGGATCATTTTCTCATAAAATCAACCTATTCTCAAATTTTGAACCCCATAAAAAAAATGGATAATACTATAGTTACAACAGAGTCCTACAGAAAAACCTACATAATAGAAATTTGATAGTAGTGTGTATTCACACACCCTCGTGATTTGCATCACATACCCTCATGATTTGCGTCAAATTTAAAATTGTTCCTTTCTGTAGATTATGCTGTTGATTTTTCGGTAACCGATGTAGATTTTCGGTAACCGTAGTACTATAGTAAAAAAATTGATTGGAAGTTTTCACGGTTGATTACAATAGTTAATTTCAATCAAGTTTGGATAGGATTAGAAATTTTGAAATGTACTAATTTTTTTAGGAGGGCCGCATGAGCCACACCTCTGTTTAAGGGTGTCCCAATAGCAGCGTGTTCGTCACAAAATAATGGTGGCGTGAATGGATATAGATGATGGCACGCATGAATGGATATAAATAAAAGAGAAATGGGATTGAACACGGATCCGGATCTGGATCCGGATCAGGGGATTGGTGGGTTCAGGCAGCGTAACTTGTGTCAACGGACGCCAAATAGGATTCAAATTCAGCCGAATCTTCTTTATAAGCGGAGCTGGTTATTTTTCTCTCTTTCTCTTCACAGAGAGTCTGCAGTCTCAATCATTTTCCGCTCTTTTACTCTCCTCTCATCATCCAATCATCTCTCTCACATTCTCTCTCTAAAACTTTCTCTCTCTCTTAATCTTACTCTTATTACTCTTTCTCTCTCTAAGTCCGGCGAGAGAGAAGGAAGTAGAGGAGTAGAAGAAACCAAAATCTATCTTCTTACGTAACTTTCTCTCTCTACACTTTCGCGACAAGAGTTCTTTTGGAATCTTTTTTTAAGATCCCCCACCTGTAATGGACTTCCTCCAACTGTTTCGCATCCCAATTTAGGGTTTCTCCAACTGAAAATTTCTAGGTTTTCCCCTTTCACTGATTCTCACAGACATCTCTTTAACTTCTTCACTTCTTCTCAATTTTCTGGCGAATTACTTTTTAGGGTAAGAATTTCTTCTTTTTCTTCATCTTTATCTTCTTCTATTGCTTGATTTTAGATTCTCATTGGCGAAATTTTTTTGTATGAGAGTAATTTTTTATGGGTTTGATCTCAATTTTGTTTATGATCGGTCGAGTTAGCTCGTGAAAAAGCGATCTTTTTTGTAAGAATGGGTTAAATTTAGTTAAACTCCTCTTTGTTCTGCTTGGTTATATGGCTGTAATTGTTTTGTTTATGTAATCAATTCCTAAGCTGATGCCTTTAGTCTGATTTGCATACGAGGGTTATGGGGATTTGGGATTTATAGCTCGAAAACTACTTCACCTAATTTTGATCGTACTTAGAAGTTCTGTTTTTAACCTACAATTGAGTCTACGGATCAAAAGAATTTATTATTTCGCAATTGAGACCAATTGCCGGGAAAAAGCAGCTGCCTCAACTGTGAGACTAGGATCGATTTTAGAAAATGAGTTTGTAAATGGAACTGAAATTGTAGAAAATCCCCTTTTCTGCAGTTTGTGATTATGCTCCTAATAATTTTTTTATTTGGTCAGTAAGCTGTCAAATTTCCCAATTTTTGTATGGCTCAATCCAATTGTCTAAAGTACTTAAGAAAAATTTAGTGGACTGTGGTTTTTAGGGTATGTTCATAAGTTCCCAGATGGCTGGACTTGTTGTGGAGAATACAAGTTGCAGGTTTTTTCAACAAATTCGGACTTCTATGATTTCTAGTCAGAACAGGCATTCTTGCAAATGGGACTTTGTGATGTGAGAAAGGAGACTTGAGAAAATGTACTAAAATGTGCAGTATCATCAATTGAACGTTGTAATGTTAATGCAGATTTAGAAGAACATTGTAAAAAATTTGGCAGAAGTTTTTTAGGTATTATTAACTTCCTTCTTCTTGGATGTATCTGCTTGTGATGCAAGTGGGAGAAGATTTTCTTGCTTGTTAACTCTATGAAATTTAAATTTGATGTGAAAATTCTTTCGTTTATGGGTCTCCCCTCTCATCTTTGGGAGCAAGGAGTCAAGGACCACATAAATAAGAATGCTGTTGTTGGTTTTAACTTAACTTGTTTGTGTGTTTATCAACTAGTTTACTAGTTCAGTCTATTTTACTTCAGTCAGTACTGGATTTTATTTTGGCACCAGAATCCTATTTTTTTCTTTTAAAAGCAATATTATATGACCCAAGTAGTGTATTTAACCTTTGCAGGTGCACTCAAATAGCCACAGAGTTGGAAATTTCATGGTCGGTAGTTCTTTATTTGCTTCCCAATAGGTGAAAGTGAAACTATGGAGCAGTCTTCAGATAATTTATTCGCAGGTAGGTTTGAAGGTGGTGCTTTTTTCTCTGCCAATGTGAGACATGTACTATTGATGCAAAAATTAGTTCAGGTGTACATGATTTATCTTAATGGGTCTTGCTTATCATCTGTTGGTAGGTCCGGCCAAGATTCCATTAGTGAATATTCCTAAAAAACTGGGAAATGGTGCGTGGAGGATTCCATCTGTGTCTGATGCATATCACGCGTCAAGTGATGCAAGCCTGTTTTCGAGCTCATTACCTGTTCTTCCGCATGAAAAGTGTATGCACCAGATTTTCTTTCTGGATTCTTTAGACCACTATGCAGCGTGGGACTTATTTTTCCAACTTGTTTCTGTTGACATGCAGTGAACTTTGGAGTTTCTGCATATGATGGCCAATCCATTGATGATGCCTCATCTAGTTTAGATAAACTTCATCAAGATTTGGAAGGTAATGATTTGCTTGAGGATGTTGATCTGCAAGCAATTGGGAGTCTGCTTCCTGATGATGAGGATGAACTTTTAGCTGGTATAATGGATGATTTTGACCTAAGTGGTTTGCCTAATCAATTGGAGGACTTGGAAGAGTCTGATTTTTTTGGTAGTGGAGGTGGTATGGAATTGGACTTTGATCCTCAGGACAGCTTGAGCATGGGTATGTCAAAGGTAAACATAATTGATGGTGTTGGTGGAAATGGGACCAACCAGTATGGCTTTCCAAATGGTGTGGGAGCAGTTGCTGGGGAACATCCGTTTGGGGAGCATCCTTCTAGAACACTATTTGTACGTAATATCAATAGTAATGTTGAGGACTCAGAGCTGAAATCTCTCTTTGAGGTAAATTGCTTTAGTGATATCTCATTGGTTCTGGTAGTTTCATTTCCGTGTCTCACCACTTACAGTTGGCTTACTTTTAGTTTGAAATACATACATTTAACTTTTGCGCATAACACACGTGCACTAAAGAGAGATTGCCAAGATGTATATTGAACCTCTATGACATTACGATATATTAAAATGTTACCATATTTTATAAGCCAACAAATATGTTGAGTGAAGTTATCTTACCCTTGTAACACTTATGATCACAAAATTATCGAATTATTTAGTGTTTTAGTACAAGATAATATAAGCCCTTCGTATCATTCTGAGAAGTTACCAGAATGAGATGTCCTTTTTGAGAAGGTACAATTTCTTTCATCTGATCCGAACTTTGTCATTTCTATTTTTTCTATGGGGACTGGAATCTTGAAACTTTATAGGCTAGAGGATAGTGAATGTTTGATTATAACGTTTTAGCTGAAGAATCTGGCAATATCTGGATTAGGAATTTGTGATTAATCCATCTACCGAATTTAAGTAGATGGTTTATGCTGGTCAAGCAGCTGTTAGAAGTTTCTAATTATGATCTCGTACCAATACCTGGAAGTCCATATGATGGGGATCAAATAGATAAATTTTGGATTTACAGTCCTAGAAATAGTAGTTGTTGGTCTTATTATTTTAGTCATTCGTATTAGTGTTATATTAGTCATTTTAGTCCTTTGTTTGGTTATTGTAGGAATTGGATAGTGGAGATGGGGGAAGTTATTTTGTTCTCTGTAGTCTATTATATATTTGTGTATGTTGTTTTTGTAGACAGATTATGACGATGAATTATTGACTTGAAACTGATTTTCTCTCTCTAAAAAAAATTCAAAGAAAAAAAAATCTGACTAACAACTACTATTCCTAGGGCTGTAAACCCAAAATTAATTTATGTGATCCCAATCACCGTATCCTTTCATGATCTTAATTTTTTTCCTCATCTTCTTTTGATATCTAGAAGATGTGTCGCTTCAACCCTGATCTAGTTTCATGGTCTTATACCATATCTTAGCGCTTGGGATTCAGGACCAACTGGGAGTTGCTTGACCAGCTAATCTAACTACACCATATTAACTTAGCTGCATGTATTGCTGAGTCACATAGTGCTTTTCTTTTTGTTCCATGTTACACAGTTGTTCGGTCTTTGTTCTCTGACCTATTGTAGCTTTCTCTAGCTTCTAAATGTTGTCTGAACAAGGATAGCTCGGCATAGCATTGCAGATGTTTGAGATCACTGTTGAGTTGGAAGGATTTGGATAGCCTGCAAGAAATTTTATGCTTGTTTGTAACTCTTTTTATTGGTTCACTTTGCTGATTGATCATTTTATAACTCAGTTCTATTTTATTTGTCCAAGACACTAGATGTCATCTATCCTGCTGGTGTCTAACGGAGGTCTTCCTCTATTTCTTTTATTTCTAACCACGTTCTGATACTTCAGTTGAGCTGCTTATTTTATCTGTGCATTGTACTAATATTGGCAAAACCTTTCCCGCTTTATACAAAGTTCAAATATATTGTTTTTCATTGTAAGATTGCATGTCTTGGAGCATAGTTGTTGAAAGAGAGTATTCATTCCTGTTGAAGTTTTCTCATGCTTTTTGATAGAAGACATTCCTTTTACATGTTTGGGGAGAACAGGTACTTTATTATATTTTTAACTTTGCTTGTTGACGTAGTGAAATTATTTCCTTTGTGTAGCAATATGGTGACATCAGGACTCTTTACACTGCTTGCAAACATAGGGGCTTTGTGATGATATCTTACTACGACATTAGGGCGGCTCGAACAGCTATGCGTGCGTTACAAAATAAGCCTCTACGGCGGAGAAAACTTGACATTCATTTTTCAATTCCGAAGGTTTGGAAATAATTTTTATCCTCGTATTATTCCTTTTTTTTTTTTTTCTGTTGGTTCAGCATCAATGGATTTGTTGGGTGTTTTTATTCTCTACCCAGGATAACCCATCGGATAAGGATATTAATCAAGGAACTCTTGTAGTCTTTAATTTGGACCCTTCAGTTTCAAATGATGATCTCAGACAAATATTTGGGGCTTATGGGGAAGTTAAAGAGGTGCAAACTTTATTTCTTTTATTTTGTTTATCTCTTTTTCAATTTTTCTACATTGCAGGTATCTCTTCCGTATCATTTTGGTTAACCTGTGTACGTTCCTTTGTTGCGTAAAAATGCAGATCAGAGAGACACCGCATAAGCGGCACCATAAATTTATTGAATTTTATGATGTTAGAGCCGCAGAAGCAGCTCTTAGGTCATTAAATAGGAGTGACATTGCTGGGAAACGCATAAAACTTGAACCTAGCCGTCCTGGTGGAGCACGTCGAAAGTGTGTATCATTGTTTATTTTTCTCCATTTTTCTGCAGTTATAGATGGTCTAAGATTATTGTTGTCTTATTTGCATGGATTCTTATGTTTGCTATGTTTTCTTTTTGATGTTTGTTAAATTTGAAATGCTTGTTATTAGTTGATATGATTCTGTTGTACACTTTAATTCGACTGGGTAACATTTGAGTTTCTTCCGTTTCGATATTGAACCTGCCATGTTTCATGATGGTTCTTGACCTAGTTAGCTGTAGTCATAATATCCGGACTGTTAAATTAAGGGATGCTATGTCTTTGGTAAAAAAAGAAAAAGGAAAGAAGCAAAAAGCAGAGGCCTCTCTTAGGTATTGTCTGTCTTGAATTCAACAGCAAAAGTTTAATTAAAGAATCTAATTCTGAAGTCGTCAGGGTTCTGTGCGAAGTCGTTATTTGTCTCTGAAGCAGTGCTTGCTTCTCGTCTAGAAACTGCATGACGAAATTGCTGAGTAGTACTACATGCAAGTTCTACCTGCAAAGCATCATTTACTCTATGCCAATGCCTTTTGTTCTTCTTTTGGGTAAGCGATCCAAAGAAAAAAAAAAAGGTTAAACGTGGTTGGTATCTGGTACAGTCACATGACATGCTGAGAGAGGAGATTTAAAAGGGGAACATGCATTGGAACATTAGGGGACTGAAACTCGAGTGATTGGACCTCGACATTCACAAACAGGAAGGATCCAAATTTTAGTTGCGTAAATCGCACAGCAGAGATCATGCCTTGGAATATTATTGATTTAATGATTTTTAGATGGTTTGATCAACATAAATAGGAATGTAGAGCAGGAGGTTGTCACCGGGCAGGTGGTGGTTGGTGGATATCAGTGATGCTGAATGATGATCTGCAAGCTTGTACAAATAATTGGGTTGTTAGTGTAGAGAAAAAGTGCATGGAGATAGATAAAAAAGAAGGGATTTAATTTGCAATATATGAAAAAATACCTTTGTCCATTATTCTCCAACAACAACCTTGACATGCATATTGAAAATGCTTAGTTGGGCTCAATCAAATACTGTTATGTACTTGTCCTGCTGCATGATCTAGTCTACCAGTTCTTGTTATAGATATATTTTTCTCTAAATTACGAATTTATTATGAAGTTAAATTACTATTCCTTCTATTTGCAGCTTGCTGCAGCAACTGAGTCAAGAGCTGGAACAAGATGAAACTAGAAGTTTTCGACATCAAGTGGGTTCACCAATCGCTAGTTCTCCTCCTGGTAGGCTTTTTACAGATACATTACAATACTTAGTGGCTTTAGTCTAGCCATGCTTATTTTTGTCCTGATTTCTCAGTCTTATTATTGTTGTAAATGCAATTCTCTCACAAGGTATGCCCGATGTGAAATTGACAGGTAACTGGGCACAAATAAGTAGCCCTGTTGATTATAGTCCTTTGCAAGCCCTTAGTCAGTCTCCAGGTTTGGGGACTATTAGTCCTATCAACGGCAACCATTTACCTGGTTTAGCTTCACTTCTGCCTCATCATGTATCAAACTCTGTGAAGATTGCACCTATTGGTAAGGACCACGGAAGGGGTAGCCATGTAGACCACTTATTCACCAACACCAACTCAACACAGGGTGCTACTTTTCATCATTCTCATTCCTTTCCAGATCCAAATTTGAGTGCAAGTCCAAGAACTATGTCTTCTTTTGGTCCTTCGACTTCGAACACTTCAGGTATTGGGACTTTATCTGGACCCCAATTTCTTTGGGGGAGTCCAACTCCCTACTCAGAGCATGCCAATTCTTCTCCATGGCCGGCACCACCTTTGGGTCGTCCATTTACATCGAGTGGACAGGGACAGGGCTTTCCTTACTCCAATCGGCATGCATCTTTGCTTGGTTCATCACACCATCCTCACCAGCATCATGTTGGATCTGCTCCTTCTGGTGTTCCTTTCGAGAGGCGCATTGGCTTTCTTCCAGAGTCACCAGAAACATCCTTCATGAGCCCAATATCTTATGGAGGCATGGGTGTAAGCCGCAATGAAGGGCACTTTATGATGAATATGGGTGCTCTGTCTAGGAATATGTCCGACAATGGTTCACCCAGTATGAGAATGATGCCCTCCCCGAGGCCCAGTCCTATGTTCCTTGGTGTTAGTCCATATCCTGGACTAGGAACCAGCGGCATTGAGGGACTGATAGATCGTGGACGTAGTCGGCGAGTTGAGAATAGTGGGAACCAGATCGACAGCAAGAAGCTGTATCAGCTTGACTTGGATAAGATTGTTAGTGGGGAAGATATTCGTACTACACTAATGATAAAGAACATACCAAATAAGTATGATTGATATTTACTTTTCCTTTTATTAGTTTTTGATACTTGTAGCTTTTGTAGGAGCAGAGGCTAAATTCCTGGATTTTGTTTGCCTCCTCTTTCCTTTTTCAGGTACACCTCAAAGATGTTGCTGGCTGCAATCGATGAAAATCATAAGGGTACTTATGATTTTCTTTACTTGCCAATTGATTTTAAGGTAAGTATTAATTGTCTTCTGGGATTCCAGGAAGAAGTCTGAATACTTTCCCGAAGTCGACTTGCAACTGATGGTCATGGTTGTTTCTGAGTGCAGAATAAATGTAATGTGGGTTATGCGTTCATTAACATGGTGTCTCCTTCGCACATTGTTCCTTTCTATCAGGTTCTATTCCAGTACCTTGTATAATTTTCTATTGTATCGAAAACAAAAAATTTCTGTTATTAATTGTTCGCATTTTCCGTCTTTTTACAATTATATTAAAACCGTACCTTTTAAAGTGTACCTTCTAATGGTTATGCAGGCATTCAATGGCAAGAAATGGGAGAAGTTTAATAGTGAAAAAGTTGCTTCTTTGGCATATGCTCGAATCCAGGGCAAGGCAGCCCTTGTTACTCACTTCCAGAACTCAAGCTTGATGAACGAAGATAAGCGTTGCCGCCCAATTCTCTTTCACTCGGAGGGCACAGAGACTGGTGATCAGGTAAGTGACTTGGTCCAAATTAAACTAATCTTTTTCTTATCATGGGAAAACTCTGAAATTTTTCCAACTCATTTAAATGCTGGAAAATTTCTCCTTATACTCTGGCAAAGAATTTTGCAGTGTTCTTTTCCTTTTTCCTCAATATTACCCAAAAGAATTTTAACTGACATGATCTTCTTGATGTATGTAGATCATCCCAGAAGGTTTTCCTTCCAACAATTTGAACATTTGTGTGCGTCAACCAGATGGGTCTTACTCTGGGGATTCGCTGGACAGCCCTACAAAGGGTACTTCGGGTGAGAAACTAGACAAGAGTTAACAGTCTAGTAAGTCAAAGCAGGATGCTTCGAAGATAAGATAACTTATTATTGCTAATTGTTTCGTAAATACTAAGTGTACAAAATTGGCAAGACAACCTAAAACTAGAGGGAAAAAAAAAAAAAGAAAAAAAAGAAGAGAAGAAGTGCCAAAGTTTGTATTATAGGTCTCTCCTCAAGAAAATGGAGGGACTGTTTTTGTTTATCTGTAGAGATGAGAATTTGAAACTAAAGAAAAGGTGAGCAAATAAGGTGGAGCATAGAAGTCTTTGCCGTCAAGTACATCGCTCATCAGTTTGTGCATGATCTCTTTCCTTTTCTTTCCTTTTTCAAGTTTTAGGTCATTTTGGTTTTTGGAAGGTGGGGTTAAACTGGTTGCTGCACATATGAATACATGTTTATATGAGGGATACATATGTATGGGTGGTCTAAAATTTTAAGGGATGATTGAAAAGGTGGCTTACCCAATTGTATAGAGTGAACATAGCTGACAATGCTTTTGTCTTTTCATGCTTTCAGATGTTTATTTATTTGGAACTATTACAATTTGTGTATTTGATCATTTCTTCCCCATCTCTGTTGTATTGCTGTAAAGTAAATGAACACATGCATTGAATTGATAAACACTATGTTGAATTTTCTCTCACTAGGATCTGAATTGTTAGCAATCTAGAGGGAATTGAAAGGTCAAGTAGGTTTGCATTTGCAATATCTACTTGTGTTGTAGAGAGAAGCAGGTACAAAAGCTGGTTATTAACTTATTTTGGTGTATCTTGTTTACATTTCCAAAATTATCTATGGATTTTGGATCATTATCTTTTTATTTTCCAAATTTCCTGAACTCTTTTATAAGATTAGATCATAAAGGTTGTTTTAAACTTCAAATGATAGCACGCTAAAAAACAGTTTTGTTTTATAAGGAAACTTACCAGCCAACATATGGTTATAATTTTACTAACCAGAACCTTGATATAGGGGTGACACTCAGCTGCTGCTCCGAAGACATTTATCAACTTGGAGCATTTTTACATTGGCCGCTCTAATACTTAGGTTATAATCCATCCTTTCAGATGAATAAACTCATTTTGTTCGCTTGAAATTGTAAGTCAGATTATAAAACCACAGCCAAAGCTATATCCCCCTCCATCGAACATCAATTAGGTACTAGCAGTCCTATCTCACCCCGTCTTCATCACTCGTAAGAACGATCAAGATTATTTTCGTCATCTCTTGATAGGATGTCTACCTGTTGGGCGGGGCGCCCAACTCTCGAACATCTTTATTACCAAAAGGATCATCTTCTTGCCCCATTTTCAAAATTCAAAATCCTTTTTCAAGTTCTGAGCTCTAATACAACAATACAAAAGGATACACCAGCTTCTTACAGATTTGCTGACAAGCTAGCTACATTTATATAGTACTTGATGAAATTACAATGGCATTCTTGCTGTTTGAGTCACCAATCTTACATGTTGGCTTGTCCAAGAATAAGAAGGGAAAAAACAGAAAGGTACATAACTCCTACAAAAGCTGGCAAAGCGACGACATATAGAAAGCTTGGCCGTAAAAAAAAACTTTGCTCTATGTTGGCAGGCCACCATTACCTTGACATGGTAACCGGTAAAGGAAAGGAGAGATATCGATGGAACCAACAGCGTGATGAGAATATGGATTTTTGAATATCATGATGAAACCCTGAGATGCAATGAACCGATCAGATATATTTTTTTGGTGAAAGTTAACTTGACTATAGATGGATTGGATAAACTGAGAATTCAGAAGAGAAAATTACTTGAGCCTGTTGACATCTTCTTGTTCCATACTAGTTTTGCTGTCGGTTTGAAACTCAATATCAATGAGGAAGAAGCATTTGTTCGGCTCCCTGATATAATGGATTTGACCGTTCATCATTTTGAGAAGCTTCCATGACAGGCTTAGCCCGTGGGCCTCCTGTGAAGACCACTGAGTTCCTCCACCAACCATATCTTGTATGAGTTCTGAAGGTAGTCCCTGGCCAGGGTGAGTCATCCTACATGAACGTTGTAAATAAAAACAATCAGCAAGAAACATCAGATGGTCTCAGGAAATAAAGAAGCATAGAATTGAGGTTGTTGGTGTGCATTTAGAAAGGTCATTTGCAAAACTCAAATTTGTCAGAGAAAATGATAATAAGCAGTCGTGATGATTAGATTTAAGCTATTATGTATCAATATTTGATCTCTATGTGATTCCCTATCTTTACTATTATAATGAGACATCACATCGGACAGTTGATTTTTAGCCGTTGTGAGCTGTGTATTTGTGTCACACACAAACGAACAAAGCATCTCAACTAAAAATGCCCCCTCTTTGATGAGAATTACAAATGATACCCCTCAACTATGTACCCTTTTCTACAATTTTGAAAAATCCTAAATCTTTGCAAACCCAATGTAAGGAACACACCCAGAATAAGGACCACGTGCATAGCATGTGCATGACCTGTAAGCAAAAAGTCCCAACTTACTGGAACACAAAACGGAAAAATCCATCTTTTAAATAGGCTTTGTGATTTGATAGGCGAACAACTAAAGTAGTGTGCCCGATCTTGCCTCTGTTTTCATCATCCAAAACTTCTATGCACAGATTTCACACTTCTTCAGTTGATGGCTTGATTACAGTCATATTAAAATTATGAGTTTAAAAAGCGTTATAGTTTACAATACTGAGTTTCTTATTCATTTTTTCTCACAAAAACACGAATGCCGCAAGAGAAAGCAGTACAAAGAAGTTAGTAGTGCTAGAGAATTCAAAAAAAAAAGAGGTTCAAAGTTCAAACATTTTCAATAAGACATCAAGGAGAAGTAAGATCAATCATAGTTAAAACACTAGCCATGGGTAATTGGGAAATCTAACACTTCGCATGCAAAATAACAGGTATAAATAAACTTTGTCATGATCATGTACCTGAACTGCAACTGCACACGCGGAATTGAATCCTGAAATAGTATGGAAGTGGGTTCAACCTTGATTTCTACCCAGCCATCTGGAGATGGTGTATGGTGCACTATATGCAGCAGGAAAGCTGAAAAAACTTGCTGAAGTCTAATTTGATCACCATATAGAGATAGTGTTCTGATTTTCTCCGAGATCTCATAAATTAGCTGTAATTTCTTTTCCGTCAACAAAATCATTACTTGACTAACAATGGCATCCATAGCAGTTCCCAGGAGAAACCAATCCATATTTAGCACCATAGACCTGCAGATTTTGGAAACAGGGCCGAAATCAGTAAAACAGATTCTAAATGATGTGATCCCCAACAAATAATGGCCATGTTTAATTCCATTATTACCGAAGACAACCAAGAAATTCACAAAAATCTCCACCAATTGAATACAAATATAATAGAGTTTATAAAGCAGAAAGAACTAATAAGGATTCAGACATGAACATCAATCTCCGGAATACAATTAAGATATTGACCATATTTCTGTATCCTATTTGCATTTCAGTCAGTTAATCTGGTTGAGAACTTATAATAAAAAAATCATTTGGACAGATCATATGAAGGGTCCATTAAGGAGGTACTTGTCTTCCAAGTATTGCTCAAATGGTAGAAATTCTGACGGTTGACAAACTACATACATGGTATAGACAGACACCAATTGAAACTGAAACTCGGATGAGACTTACCCTTCCTCTATACTTTCCAAACCGCTATCCTCTATGATCTTCATCATCTGCCTTTCACATGCATCACTGGTCTTTAGAAGCTGCTTCATTTCATCTGACACAGAAGTAGACTCCAGGAGTTTGTGGGTAAACTGTATTCCATCCAAAGGAATTTTCATCTGTTCTTGAATGTACGGCAACTCCTCAAGTCTTTGAAGACACTTCCTCTCCTTTTGGTGTTGAACATCTAGTTGCAGGTCAGGCACTACCTTCTGCAGAAAGCAGAAACACCCAATTATATTTCCACCCATATCAGTCCTCTTACTTGCCGTTAAGACAAACTGCATGTATTGCGCTTTCCTATCAAAAAAAGCAAATGGAAACTTCAGGGTGACCTGACTGCAAATTGCCTGATACAAGAGGAGTGTAAATTCAGTGACCGCACCTTGATCCTTCAGCCGACACATTTTCCCGAAGATTTCTCCAGGAATCATTTTTCCAAGAGCTTCCCCCTTTGTCCAACCTGTTAGCTTTTCCATTGCTGTGTTCCACTCACAGCAGCATGCATTTTCATCTGACGCAAATATCGGTGGGATCAAAGGATCAAGACTTTGTATGATAGCCTTGTAGTCCCCTTGCAAGCGGATGAATTTATCCATGGTAGCTTTCTCTTCAGTGACATCTTGGCCCACAAAACACGCCCCAATAACATTGTTTGTGAAATTCTTGCTTGTACACGCATTGGCAACAATAAATACAGCTTGATTTTGCTGCTGCAGCCCAAAAGTCCTTAATTTCAACTGAATATTTTTATCCTCGTGGCCTGGAGAAAATAAAAATCAATGAACAATCATGTTTTCTTGGAAACGCTTGAGCTAGAGATAAGGTAGACAAAGTACAGAAAAGGCATAGTAATTCTTTGCGTACATACACGGACTGTGAACATAATATTAAAAAATTTAATATGAAGACTTGTTACAAATAATCTTCAAATGCTTCACCAGTTTACATGATTATTAGAAAAATGACTTATAGGGAAACAGATTAAGAAGAAAAACCTGTAATATCTTACTTTGACATGTAATTGAATTTATGTAACATTAGGTCGATTACTAGTGATAAAGAAATGAAAAGTAGGAAGCGGCACCTGGTACAGATAAGAATAAGATCAAGGGAAAATTTGAGCTAATATAACTTGTATCAGATAATGTGGTCAAATTAAAAAAATTGTCAAAATAGTAACGGCCTTCTGAAAATTCTGGTAGAAAATACAGACCTTGCAGAGCTCGAGATAGGTGATTCTCAACACTTTCACGGGATTCGTTGTGGACAAGCTCATTAACCAGGGATTTCCCCATGGCTTCAGTAGCTTTTAATCCTGTCAATTCAGCGATTTTCGCATTCCATCCATTGATAATCCCAGCCGTGTCAACAGCAAAAACTGGGATCATTGCCGTCTCAATGATTTTAATCATCTTGCATGCCACTGATTTAAGTTCATCCATTCCTTCCATATTCAAACTATTCAGTTGGCCATAAATCGTCATAGTAGCACCACTTTGACCTCGCAGGATAAGCTGTAGCGAGTGAATAGCATTCATCTCCAAAACATCCCAAGGCAAACTCCTATCTTTTACCACCTCAAGAAATGCCTTAAATGACGACCTGGGGTTTAACATTCCATCATTATCTTTATCCTCAGGACGATGCTTAGCTCCTCCCCACTTAATTTCCTTTGCAGTGTGAGACCGAAACCAGAACAAGAAGTCGTTCGATGAAATTCTTACACTAGCCATACCACAGACCACATCGCGGAACAAAGCTGCACCTGGGTATCCAGCATCAGCTAAACTATCTGTAGTTAACCCTGTTGATTCACTATCATATGTAAGCAACCAATCTGCGATATCCTTTATCTGTAATTCATTTGGCGTAACACCCAATAACCGAGACGTTCCACCGTAATACAATGCAGCTCCATCGCACTTCACGAGGTCCATGATATTCGGAGACTGAGTCACGATCCCAAATGGGACGTCCCTAAGGAACATATCACACAACAAGGTTTTCGTCTTAAGAATTTTCTTTTCCTCCAATTGTGATAACAATTTAAGCTCCATATTCAATTGTAGAGAAAATGCCTGAATGAGGAACTCACAAGCATTACGAAGGGGAAAAGGAACATAACGAGGCGAACAATGGTGGCACGCAACCAAACCCCAAAGCTTCGTTGATCCATTACCATTAACGACAATTGCCAAAACTAATGAAGCAATGGAACCCATGTTGGCCATATATTGTGTATGACAAGCATGGGGTGATCGAAGGGTAGAATTGACCAACAACAATGGTTGTTTCAACTCTTGGCTTTGAATAATCGAATCGGGATCTGCGTGGCAATCATAAATCATCCTAACACGGTTCTGTTTGAACAGAAATCGAGCCGCTTGAGGGATATCCGTTGCCGGATAATGCAAGCCTAAATATGGCTCCAAATCAGACCTCCTCATCTCTGAAGCAACCTCACCATGTTCATCTTCATGGAACTTATAAACCATAACCCTGTCATACGCAGTAAGCTCCTGAATTTCTTCAACCAAAGTATCACACAGTACACCAATATCTCCACTAGGAACTGATTGCAACCTGGAAATTGCTTGAACAGCAAATTTATGAGATTGCATAGCCCCAGCAACAGAAAATGCAGGGTCACTGGATCGAACAGGTTCGAAATCAATCACAATTCCAACATCAATTCTGTGGAGTATGGCATAAAAGTGTTTCTGGGTGTTTATTGAAAGAACTGAAACAGGGTTAAACAATGAAATGTCTCTGGAGCCTGTAGCTTTTGTGAGAGACTCTCCAGAGGATTGGATAAACAGGGTTCTGGCGTCTAGGCCTAGAAGATCTTTGAACTGTTTGTCAATACCCAAAAGTTCAATGGTGTTTTCACTGTAAGCCATGATTCTAAAAGAGGGTTCTTCAACAGCAAGCATGCAACCAAAAGACTGGATTAGACCACCTCTTTGGATTTTAGAAAGATATGCAGCTATTTGTTGTTCAGGGACTCGTTCTTTAGCAGAATGAATTAATTTTGAGTAGTTAAAGGATTTACCTGATTCACCAGTTCTTTCAAACTCAGCAAGTAGACTGGCATCTTCATTGTACTGAGCAATTGTTTTGTTTTTTTTGTTGTTGTTTAATGGTGATGATGTTGAAGGGGAATTGGGGTTTGTAGTTCCACGAGTTCTTAATTCCATTTGTTCTTTCTGTTTTTGGCCAAAATTTTCTCACGAAGTCACAAATTCATGTGGGTTTGTTTATAAAAAAAAGGCTAATTGAATTAGCTTTCTTTTTCAGTTTTCTCTCCACAGTTCTCTCTGTTTCTCTCTCAACCAACTGACACCGACTAACTCCAAAGTCCAACCGACCTCTTCTACTAAATGTAGAGAGAGAAAAAGAGAGAAAAAGTTAGAGAGAGAGAGAGGAATGGGAGGATGACCCTAATAAATTAGGTCCTAGGAAGAACAATTAGCCTTTTTTATTAAAGAAACAAAAGTCTGCGTGTCTGAACAAAAGTCTGCGTGTCTGATTCTGGGACTCTGAGAAGACAAAACTCTGATTTTTCTTTTTTTCAAGTGTTCTTTGTCAGACTGCACAATCTTTAAAAAAGACAAAAGTCTGAAATCTGAACTTGAAAGTTTGGACGATGGAGATTCATAGTTCCTTCATATCATACAATTCCATGCGGGAAAACAAAGTACTATTCATTCTCTCCTTCTCTCTCTTCTTCATGTTCACCGATGGGCTATTGGCAGTGTACGGTCGTATCAGTCCGCAAAACAAAACCAGAGATTTAGCTCGAAGTCTGAACCCGTTTTAAATTGCCCCGTGAATCTACCGCATATTTAACTGGTAATAAGGCGCCACCAATGTTAAGAACTACCTGGTGATGTTCAGGGATACTCTTAAGGGATAACAAGACCAAATCAATGGCCTTTGACTTGTTTTAAAAAACAAATCCATATTTCATTACAACCAACAACCGAATAAATGCTTTTCTATGAGGAAAGAATAAATTGTGTATTATTCGGACACAGAACTAGACATGCACACCTAATTTTTTTTATACTTTTAGTTTTCTTACTGCTTTGCTTTTTTTTTTTTTCTAATTTATTTATTTATTTTATATTTTGATGTCCTGGTGCCTTCAACAAACTTGTTTTGTGAAAAAAAAAGAAAAAGAAAACTCCTCTATTAATGGTAGACTATATACATACCATATAAATCTCTTAAATATGAGATTCACTGTTTGAAATGTTGGTTGAATGTACTCGGTGTTATGACATCGAACAAGGTGATGGAAAAATTCGTTAGATTGATGGAGTGGAAAAAAAGTGTTAAACAATAGAAAACCTAGAATTCTTTTTTGTTTGACCAAAAGATGATTGCCTTTATTAAAACATACACTAAATTTAGTCAACTATTATTGAACCTAAAATTAGGTGGCCCTTATCGGTTGCCTATGCGGTAGATATCACGAGCCTTTAAATTGTGTAGTTGAGTTGTACGTTGGGAGTACAACTTTGCTACAAGATTGTTTTGGGGCTTAGATTAGGGATTAAATCCTACTCATACACTTATGTGTACCTCTGAAAGTACATGGATAAATGCGCTTTGGTGGGTGGATAATATTATTTTAACCCTTTGACAGGGCACCAAAATTTATTGCACGCTTTATAACATTGAGAGGACCATTCTTAGTGCAAGAGAGGACTAGAGAAGAAGTACATAATGGGGAGCTGATAATTGTTTAGAAATAACTAAGGTGTACTAATTATTGTGCCCAAGGTAAACGTTTGGTAGTCAAATGCCGAGCTGATAATTGTTGAAAGTAGAGGAGGCAAAATATGATTGAACCCGCAAATCCTACTCTAATTCTGATAGATCAAATCCTACTTTAGCTCGACCTGCTAGCTAAACAAGTCAAGATTAGGATTGAGCATTTTGACTCGTTTACCCTTCAACCCTGTTAAGGTTAGGGTTAACCCTGGCTTGTTTACTTATTTTATATACGAAAATGACAAACTAGTTAGAACTAGAGTTTGAAAAAAGGAAAAGCTTATTTGGATCGACAGTTTTCCAAACCAAATGCCCAATGTTTATGTGACAGGATGGGACCCACCGCCATTCTCCTCCCAAAAATAATTTTGGTACCTTTTCTAATTATCTGGCAGTAGGACCCACCATGCCACCAATACTTTTGGCATTTGGTCGGTCCAAATAGATGCATCATTGAAAAATATGATCTATTTAAAAACTAGTCAGGGTTAAGGTTTGATAATCTTGACCAACCAACACGCTAACCCGCTTAAGGTCGACCTTAATCCGACCCGTTGCCAGGTCAAGTTGAAAGCACCTTAGTAGTAAACCCACCCGAAGATGAGTGATCTCTTATTTCTATAAGTGTAAGTTGGGACCTTGCCTAAGTCCTAGACGGCTATTCATACAATTCAAGCATTTCTAAGTTTAAGCAAGTGAACTAATTAACTTCTAAGTCAATCCTAAGCACAACCCAACTAGATAATGATTAACAATAAGATAATAACTATCTAACAAGCATGGTTAAACATCATAAACAATGTGGATTCAATGTACAAAGATAATCTAAATAATAAAGGCACAAACACTTAATTCAAAGTGGTTCGACTAACTGCCTAAATCCATTCTTCGAAAATCAACTCCTCTTGTGTTATTTTGGAATCCATTAATCTCAATTGGAATTTCGGGTCAACCATAAATCCTTACAAACAAAACTCTAGTTTTACACAAAAACTAGACACCTAAACAAGGTTAGTTGTGATGGTCCGAAATACCCTATCCAAATAAGGCTTATGTGAAATAAGTTCTACACAAAAAAATCAACTTACCAATGAACCTATCCTACACAAAGACAGGTGATTTGGTTTTACACAAAAACACAAATCACCAAGGCAATAAAGACAAAAGATTTGAACTCAAATTAACTCTTACTAGTTTCATAGTCCCTTGATGCTCTTTGATGTCTTCTCTTTAATCTTTAAGCTTCAAGTTCCAGTGTTGAAGATATTTTGTTCCTTACTCTTCTTCTTCTTCGCTCTGAGCTCTTGAATCTTCAATGTGAGTTTGGTGGAATGATTGAGTGTTGATGCTTTTGTTTAGGAAACACTAATGTTATTCGTAGTGAAGTTCCTTTAAT
The DNA here is from genome assembly GCA_002174775.1 of Macleaya cordata. Taxonomy (NCBI): domain Eukaryota; kingdom Viridiplantae; phylum Streptophyta; class Magnoliopsida; order Ranunculales; family Papaveraceae; genus Macleaya; species Macleaya cordata. Next base: position 157,824 of record MVGT01002479.1, on the reverse strand, counting down.
GGTCTCCTAAAGATCTCTCTCAAACAATCTCTACAAATTATTTAGATTTAAGGACTATAAATTAAATGGGCAAGAGAAAATAGTTTATTTACTATGGATATGATTTAAATCTTAATGAATCACTTTCTCATAGTAAACAAACTCAAGAAAACATCCAAAAGATCTATTTATAAGTGGAAAAAAAGTTTGCATCAAAACCACTAAAGGAATAGGCAAGGAAACACGCGTACTGTCGGTGGGTCTTCGACAACCACTGACCACAACGGTCAAATTCTTAACGAGCAGAAAACGGGGAAAAACTAGTTGTTAAAGAACCTTCGTGGGTCCTTCGGCGGCTGCTGAAACACACCAAAGCCTACCCTGCCACTTGAGCCTGCCGAAGCTCACAAAATAGCAGCAACAAAGCACCCTTTGGTGGCTGTCGGCAACTACCATTGAAGGCCACAAATGGTCCCTATCGAGCTCCAAATGAAATAGTCCAGAATTTCTACTATCGGCAAGTGTCTTTAACTGCCAAACCACTTGCTGAAGCTCCCCTATTTTGCATAAACGTCCGATTCTTCAACCGTTTGTCCTGGGTATTACCGACACACTTAGGGGCAACTAAATTAACTATTTTAGTCTATTTTTTAGCAGCCACCTAAGGGATGTTTTGATCAGTCAATTACTTGTATGGGTTAAGCCATTCCATTATACGAAATTTTACCTATTCGCTGCGCAGGTGTCTTCTCGATCTTCGACTTCGATTCTTCATTGATGATGAGACTACCAAAGACTATATAGAATTGACAAATTAGGGAACTAACAATTTTGACTTCCCTAGAGCCTACGGTAGCACAGTCGAGACAGTGACAAGTTCCGTCATTTTTACCCTCCAAATCCATAGCACCATCCATACTTGCCAATTTGAAGGCACTAAAATAATATCCCTCATTTCTCTCATATTTTTGTAAGACCATTGATATCCACACAGCCAATTTTGATACCTTGTGACCTCATTTTGGTCAAACAAGTTTGACCATCAATTTTGATTTCTAATGACCTCAACTCTATTTGATTAAAATAATATTATTTTTAATTAAAATATATTTTTAAATTTTTTTTAGAAAAAATATTAAATAATTTAATAAAATAAATTTTTTCTTCTTACCCCACCTTCTTCCACCACCACCACCACCACCGTTACCACCATCTCCCCACCTCCACCACCACGTCAACACCATCTTCCCACCTCCACCACCGCCACCCCACTACCTTCATAGAGATCAGAGTGAAAGAGAAAGAGAGAAAGAGAAAGAGAAAGAGAAAGAGAAAGAGAGGAAGAGAAGTCGAAGAGAGAATGATGGCTGACGGAGAAAAAGGAAAAAAAAAATTCAGATCTGATTTTTTCAGATCTAGTTTAGGGAGAGAAAGGGGCTAAAGATAGAGTGGATTCATGTGAAGAAAGCGATGATGATGAGGGTTTTAAGAAATCTGTGAAAAAAAATCAGCGAAAAATTAATTTCGTCCATGCTCGGACTTGCAGAGAGGAGCACAATCATGGTGTGCTCGTTGTCACGATAACGAGCATGAACAAGACATGCTCGTTGATCCATTAAAGAGCCAAAAAAAAGTTACTGGAACCTTTTTTAAGTTGTGCTCGGAGTTGCAGAGATGAGCACGTGCACTGGTGCTCGCCAACCCACCAAGGAGCACGTAAGTATAATGCTCCTTGACATAATGGCGAGCACCAGTGCACGTGTTCCTTAGTGTACGACCGAGCACTGTCAAGGTATGCTCCTTGACATAATGGCGAGCATGATACTTACGTGCTCTTTGGTGGGTTGACGAGCACCAGTGCACGTGCTCATCTCTGCAACTCCGAGCACAACTTAAAAAGGGTTCCAGTAACTTTTTTTTGGCTCGTTAATGGATCAACGAGCATGTCTTGTTCATGCTCGTTATCGTGACAACGAGCACACCATGATTGTGCTCCTCTCTGCAAAACCGATCGTGGACGAAATATATTTTTCACAGATTTTTTTTCACCGATTTTCTAAAACCCTCCTCATTTTCCTCTCTCCATCATCATTTTCTTCACATTGTTCATTCTCTCTCTTGCCCCTCTCTCTCTCTAAACTAGATCTGAAAAATTTCAGATCTAGGTTTTTTTTTTCAGATCTAGGTTTTTCAGATCTGAAAAATTTCAGATCTAGGTTTTTTTTTCCTTCCCTTCCCCTTCTTAATTTCTCTCCGGTCATCATTCTCTCCCCACTTTTTTTCTCTCTCTCCTCCCTCTTTCTTTATGATCTTTGTGAAGGCGGTGGGTGGGGTGGTGGAGCGTGGCGGTGGTGGTGACGGTGGTGGTGGGGAAGGTGGGGAATGAAAAAAAATTTATTAAATTTTTATTTTAATACTTTTAATTATTTAATTTTTTTAATAAAAAGTATTTTTTTTAATTAAAAATATATTTTTTTAATGAAATGGGTTGAGGTCATTAGGAATCAATTTTGTTGGTCAAAGGATGAGGGCACAAGGTATCAAAATTGGCTGTGTGGATATCAACCCTCTTTTGTAAAATTCTAGCATTTCATATGCTTAAGATCCATACCACATAATGATGAACAAATAAATAACAAGAAAAATAATGGAGAAAGATATGAGAAACACATCACAAGATGAGATTTACTTAGTTCACCACTCTTTGGCTACGTCGACGACGAAGAACAACTACTTTAACTATGATCAAATGGTTTACATAGCAAACCTCACAATCAATCACTCATAAGTTCACTCTAGAACTCACAAACAATCTCTCTATGCCTCTCACAATTTCTCATAACTGTTAGAAAACATCACCGACTTGTATTGTTATATAGAAATGGCTAGGTGTCTCCATATGAGATAACCTATGCCATGTGTCTCATAAAGATCCCTTCACCTAGACACATGTCCATACATATGACTATACATAAAACCATTTCATGTATATACTCTTAATAACTAGCTGATGACGTACATAATCTAGCAATAGCGTATCTCGAGGCTCGGGATCCAACATCGTTAAAATATGTTGGGGGAGGCTAGTTTGATGTAAAACGGCCCAATAAACAAGACTAACGCGTTGCAGTTAGCCCATGCGTTTTTTGGCCAAATTCCATCGTCTAGGCCTCGAAAATCGCGTTTTTGCTATTTTAGGAAAGTTTCTTTTAGTTAATAACTTCTTATTTAGAAGTCTTTTTAGGGTGCCGTTTTGAGCATTTAGTTTCTTTTCATTAGTAGTTCTTATTTAATTAAAAACTAGAATTTTACTATTTTTAGTAAAATTCGTGTTTTGGTAGTTTTGGGTTTCTAGTCCAAGTCAAATTAGTCTTTTAGAAGTCCTAGTTGATTTAGAAGTACTGAGAGTCTATATAAACAAGTTTGGTA
>MVGT01002479.1:43701-109709 GCA_002174775.1 Macleaya cordata | reverse complement strand
CCAGTTATAGTCAAATGCTTGCGACTTCTAAGAGTTCAAGCACCTAAAGTTTTCGCACACGCACGCTGGGTATGAGATAATAAAGGGAATTAAAACCATAGAAGCAAGACTCTTGAAAAGGGCTACACACGCACATGGCTCTACGAACATACCGGCAGACTGTTGAGAAGAGCCAATGTTAGAGATACATGGAATGTGCAGGCCAATATCTTCTCTAGCCCATTTGGAAGAGAGAGACCTAAACTGATTGCTGAACGAGGCCGATATGCAGTTAATCCAATTGAATTTGCCATAGAAAGTGCATCGCCAATGAAAACAAAGGTCCCACCACAGTCTGTTGCTCCAGAATCAGGACTCACAAAATCTGCTGATGAATTTCTCCAAAGCCACAAGCATTCTGCAGAATAAGGGCGTGAGTAAGCGATTTCAACCCAGGTCACACCTGGCGACAGGACAGGCCCCATGCAGGTCTCGTCCTGTAGAAGACATGAAAATAATCATCTTCAGTTAAAGTGAACGTTAAGAATCACTAGCTTCCATCAGGTTCAAAGCAAGAACATCAGATGCATTCAAAGAGAATTTTAAAGATAGCATAGCACTTTACAACTTGGATAACCTCAGCACTTCTACCACTAGAAAGAAATATTTCCTATATCCATATTCATAGCCATTTAATTTCAAGCAAAAGGACTTTTAATAGTTCAGTAATTAAACATTTTAAAATGGTTCAAGTTTTACCTGTGAACATTCACAGCTGCTTCTGTTGGACCCAGCTGCCAGCCATCCATCGCCGCATTTTTTATGGTGGACAACGTCCCTAGCACTCAAGCAGTGCCTTGTCTCTTTTCTGTTACCATCGTCAGTGCTTCCATCCTCTAATGCATTCAAATTAAAGCAAGGAACTCTTGAGAACACAGTAAGCTCATCAGGACAAGTAGACTGGTCATCCACCAGTTGAATATTCTTCTTATCTTGTATCCAAGAACTAGAGATACAGTAACCTTTTCTGCCAGCAGCTTCCTGGAAGCTTCTAGAATCTTTGGAGTGATGTGAGCTTTGAATTGCCACCTCATTCATCCGAGCCATCAACTCCATCCACTCTTGGGGGTAATGGACTTGTAGCCCATCAATTGATACAATGACATCACCAGGAGATAAATAACCAGATAAAGGTGACATGGATGTCACGTCCAAAACCTGATCCAGAGGGACAATTTCAAAGGAAACATGAGTGTGGAAAAATGCTGTCAAGAACAAGCGAGAGAAAAACAAGTCAAATGAATTAAGAGGAAAAATACCATTGGGTTTTCTCCATGAATGTAAAAAGGATATAAGACTGAAGGCAGAACGAATAATGCCAGTGCACAAACTGCACAACACTAGAGATAAAGTAGTAAATGGTCAGCTTCCAATTAAACAGCATATGGAGAATATGAGTAGATATCTTACATGAACCCGGCCAAGCTTTAAAAACAAAACAAGGTGAAGAGGGGCGTATAACAGTAATGGCTGTTATAATGTTATTAGCAGCAGTATAAAGTTATATTGACCATTACTTAGTGTTTAATATAAGTTACTTGCGGAAGTTTGGTGTTGAAAGAGGAAATCTATGGACAGTCGTAAAAGGCAAAACATGGTTTTGCAAGGGCAGATCAGGAACCAAATATTCTCTCAAAAGAAACATTCCTAGGATGTCCTATGGAGTCCGCGCAATGTTATCTGAAACGTGGGTCGTTCCGGTACGTGGTACGGGTGCGCGGAACGTAGGGGTATACCTCTTTGGTATGCGGTTTTCGGGTTGTGGTTCGTTTTGGAACAGGATGCTATATCTATAAAGAAGAAAATATATGTCCTATATTATGTATATATATATAAACAAAACTACAACCAAGAGGCTCACAGTCATCCAGAAATAAAAACTAGTTAACTAGATAATCTTCTAGACTTTTTGTCTTTTAAATTTTAGAGAAATCAAGGTGAAAGATTTGGGTACGCCAAATTTAGAGTACTGGTTCGCTGGAGTACGCAAGATCCAGTACACGGTACGCGAGGGGGGGTAGAGTTTCCGGTAACACTGAGTCAGTGTCTAGAGAGGGATCACCAATATTTGGGGATAGTTTCACGGTTTTAATTCTTTTGAAGTGGCAACAGGTGATACGATTTGGGAGGATATGTGGTGTGGGGAAACACCCCTCAAAATCCAATTTCCAGCTACTTATTGGGTCTCCACTAAAAGGATGGCTTATTGTGAGTGATGTAAAAGTCATGGGAAATAATGGTACAAGTCGGGATCTAGGCGTCCACCAAAATTTAAATGATTGGGAGGTGAACCAAGCTGCTTCTTTGTTGTTTAAACTAAATCATGTTAGATTCTCACTGGGGGGTTAGGGATAGGAGAAAATGGAAATTATCTCAAAATGGGGAATCCACGATCAAATCTTTTCTACAAAGGAATGTTTGAATTTAGGGTTGTCAATGGGTACCAATTTATCCCGGAACCAAACTGAACTGGAACCAATTAGATAAATTCTTGATTGGCATTTTATGGATCCAATTAAAATCGGGTCCAAATAGATTCTACCACACGTTACCCTGCGATAGTTTGGTCAATGGAGTTTTAATGATTTTTAGGTGTACTTTTGTAATTTACCCAAAAAGGTTTCCTTCGTTCCCTCTAATTTTTCCTCTTTCCTTCGCTTGAGTCACACTTAAACCTAACTAAAGAAAACCTAGAGAGAGAGAGAGAGAGAGAGAGAGAGAGAGAGAGAGAGAGCAAGCTAGCAAATAACTCCTACAGAGTTTGAAAAGAAGAAGAAGAAATTGAATCCACGACCCTGGCTGTACAGCAGCTCCAGCTCTCTCTGTTAACATTATTGGAGGTTTAGAATAAGAGGGTTCTGATTGATAACTCCTTAACCATAATCTCCCTCCCTCCCTCTTGTTTGTTGTGTTACGTCTTACAAAGAGTCTATCAAGTCTTTGAGGCTGACAGCCAGCACACCACATCTTGATCAAAACTCATGTTGGTCAAAGCTACACATGGAAAACCCATTTCCACCTATTAATAATTGGTTTTGTTTGTGATTTTTTGTTGTGTGTTTGGTGGTAGTTTGGATGCATCTGGCATAGGTTATGATGCTACAGCGTTCCTTCCACCACATACTTTAGAGGTGAACTCTGAGATGGCTAGCTACCAAAGGGGGGTCTTCTGAAGTAGAATCTGCTATCCTAAAACTTAAATCTTGTCCCTTGATCTAATTCTTTCTTTAGCATGGGTTCATGTTGACATGTTGTCTTAATGTTGTCCCCTTATCTTCACAACCAGTTACGCCAAACCTACTTAAATCTTGTCACTTGATCCAATTCTTTCTTCGGCATGGGTTCATGTTGTCTTAATGTTTTTCAACTAACAGAAACATTTGGTCGAAACGAGATTTAAATCTTGGTTATATATATAAGATAACATTATTTTCCTGTTACATGGCAATGGTTGTTTAAGAATGGGCGTATGGCTGCAGCGCACACAGATTATATAAGTTCACACTGAACAAGTAAAGCTGTAAAAGTAAAATGGTAAAAGTAAAACGCACCACTGCGTTGTGCCAAATTCCAGCACAATATATGCGAAGGACAGCAAATTGAGGTAAACTTTGCAGCATTTCATAGTTCAAAGCGACCAGAGCCCCAGGAAACAGGACTGCAAGAAATATGGCAATGTATTCGATTTGTATGCCCTCACTGTTCTCCAATGAAGTAGTGCCTACAGTACCGGCGATGAGAAACTAGCTTTCTAAAATCCAGGAGGTAAAATTTAAGATGCGTCAATATTTAAACTTGCCCCATCATTTAGTGATGGTACTCTAAAAAGAACAGTAGAGATGACCAATTAAAAAAACAAAAACAAAAAAAAACAAAAAAAAACTAGACAGGATGGCACCACATCTACCAGAAAAATCAGGAAAGTCAATCTCTATGGAATCCTAAACTTCATAACGATTACAAGAAAACAGGTAAAAGGTTATCAAAACTATGCCAAATATGGCAACATCGCGATACACTTCATTCCATGTTTTGGAAGATATCTTTTTAGAATACTTGAATTATGTAATATGGAGAGACTGAATTTAGGTACTCTATTATACATTGAAATCATATAAATGATATAAAAATAATAGCTCAAGGCAAAACTTTCAACACTTGAATACAACACCATGTCCGACACTTCCTTGTTATGCAGCTAAAGCATTCTGATTATGCACGGAAATCCACAGACCTAATAACGAAAAGTATTGGCCTTTCAGATTTCGAGGAATTTAAGAATAGGATGATGTTAAACCACAATTAACTGATTGTTGTATCAAGAAGTCCCTCCTATTATATGAATTTCCGTTGGAAGATCAAATGAAGATAAGAAATGGTTTATAATGGAGAACATAAAATGCATCATACTAAATTAGTGAAATATAATACAGCTAGATCCATCACTTAACAGTACCTTACCCCAATTATTTGGGGTCAGTTACATGGATCCTATTCCACGATTCACGTCTCTACAACCATAATTTCTATTCATGCAACCTCTATAAAAAAATAACTTTTGCCTTCTCACAAGTATTGATACTAGTCTTCGCTACACATGCCCAACCATTTCAATTGGCTTTCCTCAATTTTATCCCCTACGAAACTATTCTAAAGTTCTACTGATCTGCTCATTTCTGATTATATCATTCCTAGTTTTTTCACTTATCCATCTAAACATAGTGAGATGGAAAATGCAACACGTACAATATAGAAAATAATCCTGAGAAGTAGAAAAACAGAAAAGCATTATTATAGTCAGTAGAAAAGCCAAAGGCTAAAACACTATAGAGTTAAACCTCTATAAATTAATAAGGGGCAGACTAAATCTATTAATTGATCAAGGTTTTAATTAATCGAGTAATATTTATCTCTTGGGCTCAAGTTGGGACAGGCAAAACTTATAAATTTAACGGGATTATTCTTTTATTGAGGTTCTACTGTACCATTCATGTTTTCCCACCAAGTAAGGGATCTGCAATCTGTAGCATTGATAGCTTGCTCCTCAGAGGCTGCAATGACTCATTCTAACTGTTTAACTCCCACCAATGTCAAATTTTCATACTCTCCATTTTAACTTCTTTCATGATATTCCTAATCTAATTCATCTTACTAACTTCTTGTTCTTGAAAAAATGGCAATCAGCTTCAGATACTTCCAAACCCTTACATGACACTGAATCCATAAGGACCATAACCAGGGAGACTGAGTGTCACATTGTCAAAATTAACATCTGAAGAGATTCGTACATGTAGACCCATCAAAGTCCACCATAAACAGTTAACAACGTTAACTTTTTATTGATACCAACACCATTGTATGATATTCCACCTCCACACTCATCTGATGAAAAGCCTCTTCCTGTCTCACCAGGTATCAGATTACGCCTTAAGTATACTGAAAACCTTGAAATCGAACCTCCTTCTGAGTAAGAAACCAATTACAATAGTCACCTTCCAATTTCTTTAGACCCATTCATTACTTACAGTGTATATCAAGCACTCTAACTCCTGTAACTACTCCTCATGGCAACCAACAGAAACTAATTGATGCATTTAGTTTTAACATATCACTAGTTAAACTGTTAAAGTGATAGACTATAACTCTTCAAAGTTAAAGAATGCTGGTAAGTAGGGTCAATCTTCTACAATATCTAGTTCACTATTTCTTTAGTCTTTTACCTTCACTGAATAGAAGTTGGAGTGAGTTATCTGGTTTCATCTTTACCTCTCCTAAAAAAGTTTGGAGTTCAATCTTGTTTAGTTAAAATTCGTCAATGATGTCATGATCCATCAGTAGTTACATATAGTACCTTGTTAATACAATTTTAATGAATAATGACATCATAAAAAAAAAAAGCATTCATTTCATAATTCTCACGTCCAACAGCATGCATTCATGTGGTATTAAATAACTACACTATGAAACACTTCCTTATAGTTCTTCCCACTTTAATCTACTTCTAATAGCTTATTGCCTTTGTAATTGTAGCATAGCTTATTAATCAGACCACGGCATCTCATCTAAATTTTCTCCTAACCTGACACCAACTCTAAATGGTATCTATTTTTCATTCAATTCAGAGTTGCTAGTTTAAATTCACATAAAAGGCTTGTTGTGAAGAAAGTTGGAAGCTAAGTATCACATCCTTACATGAAACAATGGTTCTTGCAACCTAAAAAGAAGGTGATTCACTGATTCGTACACAATGAGTTTCACTGAATCCATCATTCCCGAAATGCCCTAGTTCACAGTTGTTGATGTTGTTAAGGCCATTTCCTGATATTCCAATTATGCTTTCAGCCGGGTCTCCAAAAAAATTACAGCAAATCCAAAAATTGAACCATGTAAATACAAGTTATTTGATTTGTTAATAATTACATTATAAAAATTAAGTGTATCAGTATCACATCATAATCACATTTTAGTGGCTCACTGGTTCTCATTCATGTCATTTTAAGTTAACTTACCACGAGGACAATGTACATACCAGCTGTTTGATATGTGAATACTTAAATCACAAAAATAAAAGTAAGACATCATAATTTCCACATCCACGACTGCCATTCGTGTGGCATTAAGTTAACTTACCACATCAGCAGTGTCATTAGGTTTCCACGCTACCAATGTAGTACATCAGAGATTAATTAACAAGTGACAACGACTACAGAAGCGAACCTTGCAGCAGAAATAGCATGTCCGAATTCATGAACAGCTACAGATATCAAGGTCGAGAAGATAATGTATCCTCCATTGCTAACCGAAATGCTAAAACCAGGAACTTTTAGCACCTGCTGAGCAGATAAAAAATACAAACATATAGAAACCAGTTATTATAAACCAATTTACATATTTGTAATCCAAGTTTAGTAGAAAAGCACTAAAGCACTGACCGAGGGGGAAGGAAGGTAACCAAACAATAGGCCGTTTGAAAGCCCAACATTCCCATTGTATAGATGTAAAGTAGAAGCTGAATTCCAAAGCAGAACCTGTGAAAACATGAGCCCAGAATCAAGGTCAAAAAATTCAGAAGTGGGAAATTAGGTTAGATGAATTGAACCAATGATGGGTTGCTTAGTTTGGTACTAACCAGAGTAACCCCAAGTAATGTGGCCAAGCTAAAACCAATCCCCGTAGAGAACCAAATTCTTAAGGACCTGAAGTGAAGGATGAAATGAAAAATTAACAAGTTTATTTATTATTTATTTTTGTTGTTGTTGTTTGGGGGTTTACTAGAAGAAGCAAAATTTAACAGCAGAAGNTTGGTTTAGAACAATCGTGCTGATAACGTGTTATGAAACTACACAATTTAAGGAAACCAAATGGTGTAATACTAGTATGTAAATATATATATCATGTAAAGGAAAGATTCACTCTTAATATCTCATAATCAACTTGATTTTCACTTGTCTTCAAATGGTTACAAATTGGGTGGGGGGGGGAGGGTATTTATAGGAGTAAGGGATGAAAAATACACATGGCCTGCCATAATATAATATGAGGCAGCCCATGTGGGCTGCTGCCTATATAGGCAGCTGCCTACTAGATGTGGGCAGCCACAATAATATATTATATTTAAATTTTTAGAAAGGAATATACAAGTTTTTTACAAGACCGTGCACAGGTTCCCCACCTGATGTTGGGCGGGCTGCAAGGTAAGCACCTGGCGGTTTTTTTTTAATAAAAAAAGACTGGGCGAGGTGCGGGGTGCCTGCTCAGCAATTTTTTTGAATTTTTTTTTTTACATTTGTTATTTAATTCTAACCCTTTATTCTTCTTCAAAATCATCCAAATCATTTAGATTTTGGAAGTAAAATAAATAGGTTGGAATATATTAAAATGTATAAAAATTTAAAAAAAAAAAGATAAAAACAAAAGATAAGTTAAAAAAATAATAAAATAAAATTCCAGATGGTGTCTCTACACAACGCCTGATGTCAAGCGGTGTGTAGGGACACCGCCTGGTATTTTTGTTTTGTTTTTTTTTTAATTTCTAATATGTCCTTAATTCAATTTTTTATTATTAAATTTTTTAAAAATCAATCGATGTGCAACTCTCTCTCTAAAGCTAAAAATGGTAAGGTAAAAATAGCTTTTACTTTACCACCACTGTGGATGCTCTTAGGGCCCAGATTTTTTTTGAGAATGTTATTTTCACAAACTAGCCCCTTCTAAAGTTGATCTTTGTTCCTCACCGGTTATTTATAATCGTTGATTGAAATGAATTTTTGATAAAGTTAGGAGGGTGTATTCAATGAAGAATTTTAAAGATTTTGATAGATTTTTTTAGTGATAGATTCTTTAGGATATTAACAGAATCTAGTGGATATTTGATGTTTCTTGAAAAAAATCTAAAGATTTTTATAAATTTTTGTTTTGGAGTATGGTGAAGTTTGCCAGACTTCTTTCATGAGTTTTAAGGATTGTCATAGATTTTTAAGAGGATTAAAACACTCATTTTGTTAGCTTTCAATGGTGGTAGGGTGGCTCTGAGTACAAGTATCCAAAGCAGTGTTTCTAGACCATTAGCTTTAATTTCTTATAAGAATATTTTTTTAAAAAATATAATAGAATACTTTCTTAAAAATTAATTAAAGAAGGGACACACATATTAAAAAATAAAAAATAAATTTAAAAATATGATAGAATGAAATAATTTATAAAAAAAAATTAGGTTTCGATTTGATTATATACATATGTATGAAATTAACATAAAAATTTACTAACAAGGGTTCGTTATAATGTTCAGTACAAATTGTTAATAAAGTAAACAATACAAATGGTGTCTTGAGTTAAATTTTTAAAAAATAAAAAGTAATTAAAATTATTATATCAAGTTAATGAATTTTTTTGGGTACTTTCATAGTTATTTTTTATGCGAATATATAGAGGCTCATTTTTCTTAGTTAATGGTGGCGATGAGATGGTAAGGTGATGGTGGAGGTAGTGACGCGGAGGCAGTGATGAGATGGTAAAGTGGTATTGGTGGTGGCAATGATGGTGGTAATGGTGGCGGTGTCGAGAGAGAGAGAGAGAGAGAGAGAGAGAGAGAGAGAGAGAGAGAGAGAAATAGAGACCCTAGCTTCTTATTTTTAAAAATCCACGATAATCTCTTGACTTGAGGTCAGATTATTGAATGAGAAAAGTATATATATCAAGCCTTCAAATATCCATAAGAATCAATGAAAGTCTTGGGCCCATTAAAATCATTAAATATCCAAAGTGAAATGAATACCATAGATTTTTAAAGAGTCTTTAGGAATCATGTTTGAATATCACGAAGTTTCGCAGACTTTAAAATCCATGCAATTGAATATCCCGAATTTTTAAAGAGTCCTTATATATCATGTTTGAATATCACTGATTTTGGTGGACTTTTAAATATCCACCAATATCCAGATTCAATACACCCCCTTAGAAATTTTAGAATCTGTAAATTTTTTGTATGAACGCTTTATATGGTGAAGAGAATATTCTTACAAAAAATTAGACCTTGGAGTGGGCCCTAATTCCTTGGTGGAATGCACATGTATTGCATGCGCAAGTTTTAATAATAAAAACTAGTTTTGTACAATTATATTTACTTTTGTTGCTTTTACATTTGACCAAATTTAAAGTGGGTTCTACATATATTATGAGAGCGGATCAAAGTACATTATTATTCATACATTAATTGTGGGGCTCACATAAAGTTCATCCAATGGATGCTATTAGTTGTGGAGGTTTTCCTCACCATGTTCATCATCCTTACGAAAAAAATTAACACTTTCTAAACTTACAATTCTAAAACTTGAACCCCATCATCCGGAGTTTAGAAATCATGAAAAATCAACAATGGTTGAAATATTCATTTTACCGTTGATTTCACTCAATGGATGATCGGGTTACAAGTTTTAGAATAGGTTAATTTTTTGTGAAGATGATCTATATGATGAAAAGAATATACAATCTTGAATCCAACTCTTATTAAATCATCTCTATGCCAACCCCATAAGCCAATATACACTTGTATGCGGATACATTCTCTATTATTAAAAATCTTAAGAAAATTTAACTATATTTAGTATGGGTCCTTAAAACTCTTTAAATTTTCCATGGGGCACGTGCCCCTATAGGCCCCCACCTAGCTTCGCCACTGCATCAAGGAGGTCGACATTAAAGGCTCAAAGCTAAATGGCTATTACAAGGACGAGCCCAAAAAACTCACTTTGCCTAACTACACGTGATTTGATTATTTCCTTCGCAAACACACCCCCACAACCGCTTAATTGTCATCTACACGATAAGAAATCATCACCACAAAAATTAAGCCCTTGAATCATCTCTACCTGGCCTACAGACAAGTGTAAGTAGAGTATAAGAATAAAGTGGGTTTTAGGTGGCCCACTTGGAGACGACACGTGCATTGTTGTTGATCTAGACGATGAATAAAATCAGCCCTTGGATTTATTTAAGTGTGCCTTAGAACAGGTGTAGGTGAAGTGTAAGAATAAAATGGTAAAATGGGTATTAGGCAGGCTCATTTGGAAACGAACTTTAGTTTGATATGATCTAAACAATGAGAAGATCATCGTCACAAAAAAATCAGCCATTAGATCTTCTCTATGTGACCACATTGGCAAGTGTAAACCAAGTAAAATAAATAAAATGTAATAGGATACATACGGTATTTTAAAAAAGATTTATAAAAATTAATAAAAAAAAAGAGGAAGACAGACGAATGATGTGACAACTCCAAAGTTGTATGTCGTCGTTTTCCAAAAATGACTCACCCCTCCCTTTTCTTTCTTTCTCTCTCCTCTTTTTTTTTATTTTGCCCGACTAGCTTGAGCCGCAATATTCATTAGGGGAAGTCCTTTTAAGAAGTAGTAGAGATGCATTTATTCAAGAAAATCACAGCCCGAAAAAATCTTTAGTCACTAGTTTTTCTTTTTCCTTTTAAAGAAGAGCCAACTAATCTGGTAAGATAGTGATGATGTGGCAATGACAAGGTGATGGTTATGGTGATAGAGGCAATGGCGGTGGCGTCACATGATGGTGATGGTTGACGATCTTTATAACCGAAATAGTAAAGTGGTAGAGAGTCCCGCTCTAAAACTTTGCACTCCTACTCTGAACTACGCTCCCGCTCCAAAACTATTTTTTTACTTGGAACAGCTTTTAATTAGCTGCACTAGCGCTCCCTTTCTCGTTCCTGCTCTACGCTCTAGTTACTTAGTTGATGATGAAGTGGTGATGGTTCTGAGGTTGAGTGGTAATTGGCAATAATGATGGAACCCTCCCATAGTGTGGTCCATAGTAACCAAAAACGCCCAAACATGTTGGCGCTCCCGCTCCCAAACCGCGTATTCACGTTTTGGGAGTGGGGGCGCCTTCGATCCGCGGTTCGAGAATTGTCGGAGCATGGTTCGAGAATTGTCGGAGCGCGGGTCATGAATTTTCGGAGTGCGATTCTATTTTTCGGAGCGCCTAATCAACAAAATATTTTCAAATGTCTGTTTTTTTTTGTTAAGTTTGTCCAAATGGACTAATTTTTTTACATGTATATTATTTATACTATTTGGATCATATTTTAAAAAAATCAGCTCAATCGGAGACTTATATCACTACAAACACTTAATTTAGACTTTATAGTGTGAATGAACGGCTGGCATTTAAAGTGATTTGTTTGGAGGGTTAGATATCTCTGATTGAGCTGATTTTTTGTGGACATCTTATAAATAATGATAATATTATATCTAAAAAAAATCAGTTGATTTGAAGACGTCTAACTTGTAAAAAAACTCGTTCAAAAATAACCTTATTAAGTGCCCTTAAAGCACACGTTATATGGTTGTGTTTCTCACTTACTTTTTGGTTAGTAAAAATTAATTTTTTTCATAATAAAATATAATTAATATGAGAACATTATATATAGTATACTTTAAATAGCATTAATATAGTTAACAACTAAGAAATATAGAAAATAATAATTTTTTAAAAATAAAATATTATTATAAAAAATACTTAATAAAATTTAAAAATTGTTTTACTAACTATTCAATGATTTTGTTAATAAAAATTTATTTAATAATCTAGTTAATCATAATCTAGTCAATGTTAGTCAATTAAAACTTTACTACGTGTGAGTAAGTTATGCGCTCCGAGCCTTAGGCATTTTTAAATTTGGCGCTCTGACGCTCCCGCTCCCGCTCTCGCTCCGGTTACTTAGGTGTGGTCAAGGACCTATAAAATCTTTAATTCTTTACCAACCAACTCATAAGTAGGAATATAATAATTGATAGCTAGGGTTTTTGTAAATCTACCTCTTAGGTGAGGGTTTGATAACCCTCATCCTACATCACTTGCAATAAATCCAACTTAATTTCTTAAAAACGTTCTCTCCACAAAACAATATGCATCACTAGTTTTCCAAACGGTTTAATTTCCTAATGTATCCTCTCTCTCATCTCTCATGGGTGAGACATAAAAAATAAATATAGTAATATCAATATATTGTTAAAAATAAACTTTTAGTAAAAATTAAAATAATAAGAACATATAAATTAAATCAATAATACTAATTATATATATAGTTATTTATTATAATATTGTATTTCTTATGTTCTTTTGATCCTTTCTTTAAAAAAAAAAAATCAGAAGGCATGGGTTGAAAATAGTAGCACCACCAAGCTACTAAAGAGAAATCAATAAACCAAGTTGAAAATAAATACATTTTTTTTCGTTCATGAAAATTTGGGTACAATGAAGGTGCTTTTAATCCAAACTGCCTAATAAAAATGTAAGTTTAAATGCCTTAAAACCTTTAAGTAATTTAGAAAACTGCCAACCTGCATAGTAATGCTAAGAGATCTTTATATAGAATTAGGTTGGGCACCACACTGGAATTTGGAATGAAAGACAGTCCCTCCTTTTCCACCTTTGTAGGTTGATTTTTGGTGGTTGGCCTAGAGAAAGAGTTGCAACACCGAACACCACCACATAATTATTATCATCATCGTCATCTTCCTCATTGACCGAGTCGAATCAGACACTAATAGACCACCACATCACCTGTAGGTAATATATACGACGATAAGGTAACAACTTGACTATCAATTTGGCTCATCTTTACACTCGAACATCTATAGTTCCATACAATTGAGTTCCACCCGGATGGTTTGCTGTTAATCATGTTCTTCATGGAGATAGGAACATCTGCAGCTACTGATCAACTGAGAAAATTAAAAAGGATGTGAAAATGTGGTCACTAATACACAGCAATTAATCTGTTCCCAAAGGCTTCTGATCAAAACTAAAATATGTTCCCAAAGGCGATGTACAGAAGAAACAGTACAGTCTTGAAACCGCGCATTACAGTAAGGATCTATGATTGCTGACCTGTTTCTCCAGAAAAAAAAAATAATAATAATGAAAAAAAGAAACGAATCAGAGCCATTTTCTTCTTTTTTAACTACTACTTGAGGCAAAAGAGAACTGCTACTTCTGTTACGACTGTTGCTGCTGCTCCTGAATAATAGTATGATCCTCTTTATTATTATCTTCCACGTCCCCAGGAGCAGATGCAGAGTTAGTTTCTCCTTGTACTACTGTAGCCATGGCTACAGCCTCCCCTGGTGGTGGGTGATCAAACCTGCAATTAACACTGTATTTGCATGTACCTGTCTTCATGTAGAAAGGGCAGACTACTGCACCCTGCAGGGGAAAGAAAAAAAAAATTAGTTTAGACTTTGCATTTCGTAATTCAAGAATCACTCTAAATATATACTAAAAGAAATGTTCGTTCAGAGAAGACAAACGACACTCAACAAGAGGAAATTTTTTATTCGGGTTCTAAAATAACTAAATAAGTAACCCAAAATGTCACTTTCTCAAAGTGAAGAAAAGATGAAATATATACCTCTCTCCTAGGTAAGCCGGCAAGAGTGAGTTTTATGTTCTGTTGAAGGGTCAGCTTATTCACCGATTGAGTTGGTGCTGACCGATCGATGGGATGATGAAACTTGCATCTTTCACCAAACTTGCAGTCCCCAGTTTTCATGTAAAACTATAGAATTGAAATTTAGAAACGTAAGAAAATAGGTGGTATACAGCCAGCTGCAAAACACTAATAGTTCAATAAAGGTGACAGGTATTCCTGGATAAAGACTACCACACAACTTGAAGAGGTAAACCACCATGAAACTTCTACAAGTAGAGCAGCAACTGCTCAAATGTGAAAATTCTTGACAACACTCGAATAGCGTTCGTGCCACAAGTTTTTTAAGTATTTGATTTCTTCAGGCTTGGCCAAGCTCTTAGGTCAAGCCTGGTTTAGGCTGACCAGTGTCACAAGCCAATTGGGCCCAAAACTTCAAACCCTCACCCACCCATGTATATCTTCAATCATAGGCCAAATTGTCATTCCTTTCAAGGCCAATCCTATCATGGTTGATCAATATGAGCTATTTATGGTGAACAAATTCTTTGACAAGAATATAAAAACACTGGAATTGTCTTCCATTCCAACATCTATGGAAAACAGATACTAATAAGAGCTAGAGTGAGAATATTTCAATACATACATCACATTCAATCTGTCCAGGTCGTTGAGGGTAAACAGTTTGGCCCAATCCCAGCTGCAAAAGAAATAAAAGTAAGGTAACTAATGGATTCAAAGATGAAAATTCCAAAAAGTTCGATGAACCAAGTACCCACGTGATGTTCCGAAATCTGTGGGCGATTTGGTTTGCATGAAATCATAAAAGAAATTTGTTAATGAAAAAGTTCACCCATCGTTGTTCGGTGTTCCACAACAAATCAAACAAATTTTTTTACCAAAATTCTCTTTTTCTAGGGAAAATGGTGAGAAACAAAACCCAAGGCCTTATATATTGTCATCAGCATTTTATGTTTTCTTTTTCATACCATGCCTCAGTGTAACTGATGCATTAATGTGTTGGTATTGGAAAGGGAAATGTGTGAACAACTGCAAGAGGACTGACACTTGTGCTGTAAATATCAGATATTGGACAGATTTGTGAATCACCAGACACTAATTCCAGACTCAATAGAACTGATGCAAGGTCAAGTATGTAGGATATACCGTTGCCTGTGCAAGCCTTGGATCAATGGTTGGAAGAATAGAGGCTGCCGGATTAATGAATCCAATGTTCAAATTAGTTGCTGGGGAGGTAATAATTGCATGCCCTAGAGCAGCAGCAACTGGTGGATTGATAGCTGCATAAAAAAGAACTTCTAAATGGTATTTGAAACAAAAACTTACACAAATAACTTAAATTCGAATCTTCAAGCAACCATCTAAGCAATTATTGGACAGAAAAAGAAGCATACCAAATCTATCAGGATGATTATAGCGGCAAGTGGCCCCATACTTGCAACTGAGAAACATAAGAGAACACAAGAGTTTGAGACTCAAGTTACAGCATATCTACATGTATACTAGAAAATGACTGGAAAAAATCTAAAATGATTCTCACCTGCCAGTCTTGAGATAGAAAGGACAATGCACTTCACCCTGCCCAAAGCAAAGAATATATGAGGAAAAACAGAAGATGGTCAGAAATAAAAAATCAAACTCATTCAGTATACACCACTAGGTCATAGGCACTAGTTTCTCATAAACAACCATTTAGACGCCTATCCTAACAGTTCACAAAAATTAGTAGATAAAAAAGTCTTCCCAGATTATTGAAAGATAATTTTGAAACTCAAAATGAAAAGAGAAATACTGTGACAGTAGAATCCTTTTGGCCTTTACCGGTCTTACAGGCAGGCCCTTGGAATTATGCAACAATGCTGGGGTGAATGGAGCATATGGCTTCACTAGCATTGCATCTCCAATTGTTTTTCCATCAACAGCAACAACGGAGTCTGTCTGTTCTATGTTACCATTTTCTTGCCCAGTTACTGGTATTTGGATATCTTTAGGGTGATGAAACTTGCAGGATGCACCAAACTTACATTTTCCAGTCTTCATGTAGAACTGTTTGACATTATTGCACAGGTAATATCAAGTTAATGCAAGAACAAAAAATTGACAACAATCAGCAAATTGTAGAAAATCAAAAGCATATCTTACAGAACATGGTGGCTCAGATGGCCTCTCAGGTAATAGAGAAACATCAACAGTGTCAGGAGCATCCTGCAAAAGTAAAAGAAATCATCAAGAAAATAATATACAATTAAAAAAGCATTTGTGTGACAATTAGTAGGGTGGTAAAGATCATAACCCAACTAGTTATTGTCATGCTGCCACCTACCGTGGAGTTTATCTTGTCTTTTGGATGGTTGAACTTGCATTTAATACCAAATTTGCACTTCTTGGTCTTCAGAAAGTACTGGAGCACATTCAAAGGAAGCTTACGTAAAACACAAAAAGAAATCCGAGTGTTGAAGATTTTAAAAACAAACAAGAAAAGGGAAAAAGAAAAAGAAAAAGAAAATAATTGTAACTAATCCTTACTGGGCAATCATCCTCTCCTGGTCTTTCAGGAAGAGATTCAATCGTAGGAACAAGTTGGACCTGCATAACCAACAAAAAAAATCATGCCACTATCTTATAAAAAGCAGTTACAGTGCAGAGACTATAGAACATATGTGCTAAACAAAAATATAAAGTACGAGCAAACACAACTTTGAGTAGGACGTAGTGCACCATAGAATTCCAGAAACAGTCAAACAAGTCATGCTTTCCGAGGAATGCATGAACACGTTGCATATATAACATAAGACAAATACAATAAAAGCATAAGGGGGGAAAATTATGTTATAGAATGTTGTAGTTTCAAAATTTGTATTGCACTATATCTATCTTTGCAGTCTAGATTTCAAATGATGCATTATCACAAGTTCAAGGTTACATCATTATAACAGCACTTTTTTCGGATAAGTATATCATTATTAATAAGTAGATCTTGTTAATAGGACATGGCTATACTTATCATTATAAAAGCATTTAATGGCTCTTATGTTATCAGTAAGAATTATAACTTTATAATGACAGAACCTACAGTTGGCCAGTTTTTTTTTGCCCAATTTTCTATATGTAATAAGTATGATGTGAATAAAAAAAAGTGGGGCGTGATTTTCAACTTTCTACATGTTGTAAGTGGGGTTCTAACCTCTAATGCAAGTGCTCCTTTGGAGCAAATCCCACTTATTTGGCCTATAATGCATGCACTGCTATAGACATACGGAACATGGACATCACATGCGCACGGGGCTCATAATAATAAAGATTGTCATCAACAGAAATTTCAGTGTTTAAGAGTGGTTTGTTAATACGATATTGCATTATGGGTTCTGCACACTTTCATTATTTAAAATCGTCTTTCTAGATCATGTGCTAAAATCTAATTTAGGTAACATTTGGTAATTAATATCTATTATTGACATAATACAGCTTGGGATAAGTTGTCGTATATTTTCAAGACACACTTTAGGTGCCTCTCATTATGGAGACCATAATAACCAAAAATCAACTCATACCAAACATCTCTCCCAATTAAAAGTTGAAAACAAATTGAACCATTCCAGAATACCAATTTCAGTATCAAAGTGATCACCAAAGATCAGAAATTGGGATATCGCGCATCTCTAAACGGATCCTACAAACTCATGATAATCTCTTGTGTCAAAGAATGTCTTGACCTATGATCCTCAACAAATAAAATGACCTGATTTTGTCAAAGCAAAATACCGAGAAATACATACAGGATATAGCACTTCAGAGATACATGAGAAAAGGACAAACATTCTTATTTTTACTGGAAATAAGCAAAATGTGGCAAAAAGCAAAATGCAGGAACTGCTCTACTACTATCTTGCCCAAACAATAAGCCAACCTTCAAATTAAAAGTGGTTGTCGGATAGTTCTTTGTATGATATCTAGGGGAAAATGACACTTGCACAGTAACAAAATTTACTGTGAAGATGTATTCCCAACAAGTTTCTAGACAAAAGTGTATATCCAATAAGCAGCTACAGAACTCCAAATTAAGATCTAAATAAGTAATGAGTAGATCATGCACCCGTACCAAATGAACAATGGCACTAACTAAGCAGGAACAGTTCAATAACATTTTCCCGAACTCAAAGCTAAAGCTATTGTAGTTTACCAAGGACCTTTGCAATGTCTCACGAAGACTCGCACCATAAGATTGTTCCTGCAAAAGGACAGGCCATTCATTCTATCTTGTTCAAACTAAACTTCATTCTATAATGTCAGGTCGCCAATGCTGACATTGCTGAGGGACCTGGTGCACGAAGTATTCCGGTTGAGCACATAGAGAAACCAAGGTTGTCTGTGAGATAAGACTGAGAAAACACAAGGGCACAAGGTAATGGGGAAAATGGAAAAAGGAACTACACGACAAGCCCCCAGGCAAACTTCAGTTGATGACGTAAGGTATAATCAGACACCTGTGACCACTTCCTAAATGACTAACTCCACAAGAAAAAATGAATACACTCAAAGAAATCTATAAAGGTATACGAAGTGCCAATCTATGAAAAATGATGCATTCTCCACCTACAGACTTGACACTGCTCAGAATTGGCCCTCTTCTAAACAGGGACGAGACGAGCTGAGGTTATAATTAATTTTTTTATGAAGGCAGCTGAGGTTATAAGCATGGGAGAAAGTAATTTTAGCCACGATTATCGCTTTATTTCGATAAGTAACAAAAATTAGAAGCCAATGATCTCTTCAAAGGTGGTTGAGCATACATTTAGCAAAAATCAATATGCAGAAGATCAAAAAGTTGTTGTGGGAAGATAAAATCCGAACATTCAGAATGTAGGACTCCATAGTCTCAAAACAAAAAAATATGTGCACATATCTGAGGTCGACTACAATTCAGATAAATAATAAACTAAGTAGCACTTTACATAACATTCACAGTAGGGTAGTTTCTCAAAATCATGTCATGTGTCCACACGTTGACAACTTAAAAGTCACTCCACATCACAACCAAAAAAAAAAAGGGCGATGCAACAACACCTAGAAAAGATACACCAATAAGTGGAATGCAAGAATTTCATAAGTCTCCCCAGAAAATAAAAAGCCTCTTGACTTGATTGGTGGCTTCATTAAACCGCATATAAAACACCCTTCGGATAAATATGAGTTTCCATCCCAAAGATCATGACAAAGATTAAAATGCCATGAATCAGAGGTAAGCAAGTAATGGGAATAAAAGGACGAAGTACCTCTTGGAAGTTTGGAGTTTCGAATTAGTTTGTGAAAGTATGAGTAATACCGAGACTCAATTGACTGTCAGCATGTGCATGGATAGTGGAATTCAAAGGTGACACAAAACATTGGAGAGCATGTACTGAGCAGATCTCACCACTACAACCAACTTGATTAAGCAAGATCCATCCAATATATTGCTACCTAGAGTATTAGGTATTACTACATTTATGGTTATTAATGATGAAACAAATAAATGTTCTTATTTTTGTGAATAGAATAGAATAGGAGATGTCATTCAAGTGAATGCTAAAAGTAATATTAAATATATTAAGCACAGAAGAAATAAATTATACTTTGTGAAGAGAATAGAAACAGAAATGTCATTCAAGTTAAAGGCAATAGTATATAACAATGCGATGAGTTTTTACATTATCTTTATTTTTTAAAAAGATGCCTTCGTTAAGAGGATTCAAAAGTCCTAACGAGATTATGGTAATCAATGTTTTTGTTTGGTAGCTTCCTTCCTCGAAGGAGCTTTTATTTCTCATCACATATCTACAAAGTTATATATGTATATAGTAGCTTTACTACTCAAAATAATAACTGAAAAATCAGATATCAACCAAAATTTAAGAACATATATTTATACCACTATTTTACGTACACAAGAAAAAAAATATAGGACAGAAGCCCAACACATAGACATAGCTATTACCATTTGAAAATCACTCTTGCAAACTATTCAATAGAATTCAAACTTTTAAATTGTAAGCGTGAATATGTTTTCACAACCCATGTACACTATTAGCAGAATCCATGAAAAGTAAAGAAAAAGATTTGCTATTAGAAAGTAATGCTTATATATATAGTCAAACAAGTTCTATGTTCCTAAAAGTAAAAAAGTAACAAACGATCACCTCTTTCCAATCAGGGATTCCACCCTCAGGAACCCAACTAGGGTGGTCGAACTTGCAGCTATCGCCAAACCTACAGGTTCTTGTGAGCATATAGTGGGCACAGTCCTTCTCTCCTGGCCTTTGGGGATAAATAGGCAGATGGCTTGTGCTTTCGAGTCTAGGGTGCTTTGTAGAATACAAAGCTTCACTTTGCCCAAAAGTGTTATTGGTTCCCGGATAAGTCTGATGGTAGAGAGCTATATGTAGATAATAGAGAAAAATAAAATAAGAAGCAGCATCTTACATGGAAGATATTATGTATGTACACCTATAAAATAACTTAAAGGTAATAGACCTGTATATAGAATGCTTACAAGGCGGAAAACACGATGTATGGTAGGAATTGTAGTTAGCACGTATGGAAGAATGCAGATTAAATTAAATTAGTTGTTCATAAAACCCAAAATTTTAATGGATGGAGGATTAGAAATATAGTAGACAGTCAACCCAAATTTTCATGTGGATAAGTTTTTAACACTATAAATATAGTATATGGAATAACTGACCAAAGAAATACAGTATCTAGAATTCAAGTGGTAAAACTTATTTCAGAAAGATATTTCATAGTCGTGAGTAGCAAATATAATGTTTTAAATCATCGTACATCTAAGCATCTTTTTAATCTTTCTAGACTTGCAATATCCCTTAAATTATCCACCAAGCTCGCACTGAGTAAGACACATAAATGGAACAAACACGACCCTCAACAAAGAAATCAAAAGTCATATCACTGCATTAACATACCCATTATCAGCGCATCATATTAACCTCTGACATTGTCAAACTATATCATTCGGACTTCGGAGGTGGCAAAGTAACAAGGACAGTCTATTTTCTAAGAACTCTCAGTACCATACTTGATAAGGACTAGTTGGACACAGCACATTTTTTCAAACAATTTATCATTTGGTCCAAATACATACCATTGGCATTCAACTATTCTTATATGAACTTATTTAAAAATATTACTATTATAGTTTTATGTTGCACGCTTAACATGAGCTAAAATTTTAACATGCCTTCAATCACATCAAATAAACTGTAAAGGAGCCATCTGCGTATCAGGTTTTTCACTCAATATCTGACCTTTTGTATTGGTCTACAACATAGAATAAGTGGCCATAGCATTCATAGTATATGCTAGTAGACAAGAAATCTTTCACCGTAGCAATGGAATAGACATAAGTCAAGCACCTGAGTTTTCATTACCAACACTAGGACCTTACAAAAGACCATGCAGACAAAACAATACAAACACCTGGAAACTGAGTGCAGCTATTAATTGACATCAGTTAATCTAGTCCTCCAAGAAGATACCTTGTTTTTATTTTACATTTCAAGTAAACAAGAGGTGGTATGCAAAATGCTTTTTTCATCCTGGCAATCCCATTTGCTACCAACTGTGAGTAGAACACAAAACACTCACAATCAGTGAAAGAGTTGCTCAGCATTAGTGCTCACCCCTCGTACTCGAATTCACCTTTAAATTTCTCACCATGGACAATAGTCGTATTTATGTTAAGAAAGAATAAGGCATTTCTTACAGTTCAATTAAATTCAAACCCAGAGCTTCACAATACAAACTGGGATATATGTTGAAACTTCGAGAAAGGAAAACAAAATCCTAATCTCAGTAAGATTAAAGTTAGAAAATTAATTGTGTCATCTATTGCACTAGCTCCATATCATGAATATATAGAAACAGGCTTCACAATTCACAGTTCCAAAATCTTAAGATACTGAATATACCAAGGAGAAAATATTATCAAGACCTCAGCAATTGTTTGGATGAGTTAAAGAAGTATATAAGAGGGATATGTAATTGGAACTAGACACTGAAATTCAAACTGGCTTCTATTTCTTTTAAAACAACCAAGAAGAAAAACCTGAGAAGATAATTGAATGTACAAAAGGACAACTCCTTTACAGAGGAATTTCACACACAAAACTCCAATGCAGTAATCACCTTCCAAAACGAGATTAGGGAGTGGAAGGTACGATGTAGATCAAAAAATGTTCCAAGGCATAGACATTATAGAAAGATGAAAATGATTAGGGGGTTGACTTTAGTCAAGGGGGTTTTATATAGACCGTGGAGATAATTGTTTTATTGACCATAGTCAAGAAGAAAATCCAGGTGTTAGGGATTTTAGTGCCTTAAGATGCCAATCCCTTAAATTCTCAAGAAAGATGTCAATCCCTTCGTACATTTTTTACCAGTTGTATATACTCTTATGGGTGTGCGCCTTTTTTATTTTCACAAAGAGTCCGTCTACAATAGGAAGGGAAATTCTGGTAAAGGAAAATGCAAAGGGAAAGCATGACCCGTTTGTTGTCCCTTTACCCCTAATACATAGGAGGTAAGTAACTGCAGTTATAGACTGACGTTAGAGCTATTAATAGTACAAAGTGATTAAAGGCTACAGCTTGTTGGTGAATCTGTGACTTGACTGAATGACTCAATAGATGAAAGTCCCTCCAATCCAAAGAGGATTGATCTAGGTAATTTGGTTAGTTAGTAGTGCAACACTGTCCACATTTAGGAGTATTGAGGATTGCTTGGTCATCTCTGTTATTTTGTTCAATTGATTTTAATTGTCTGTCTCATTTAACGATGTGAACTTATGTGCATTGAAATGGTACTTTTAATCTCATTTATTACCATGCAGAATAATAGAGTACTATAAATTAAATACATTTCAACGCCTATAATAAACTAAAAACGCATTAAACTGTGCAAGAAAGAAAACGGAATATTGGAGCTCAATTGGTGGTGTGGAATGTCAAGATGTCCTTCCATAGAAATTTAAAAAAAAAATTAAAAAAAAAAAAGCCTAACCATCAGCGGACCGCTTAGCACCAGCATGGAGTGGGCCGAAAGAAGCAGCTCCAACATCAACACCAGGAGGCCACAAAGACTGCGATAGAGAATGAGTCATCGTTGGCGTCGACGACGAAGTAGGAACACCGCCTGTGACGCCCGCCATTTCTGCGGAAATCCTGGCAGATGAGTAACCTGCTCCAGCTCCAAATCCATCGTGATGGTTCATGTACATCGAAGGATAATTGGAAGAAGAATCAAGAAGAGCGGATGAGGAGATAAAAGAAGAGTCGGGATGATAAGGATCTATGACGGTTCTTGAAGAATAATAACTAGTTCCAGCTCCGTAGCTACTAGGGTTGTAGCCGTAGATCTGGTTAGCCATGAACGAATGAATAAAACCTTAGAGTAGAAACTGTGGGTGTAGAGGAGAAGTCGAAACTCAACTCAATCACCCAGCTGGGAAGCGAAATGAATCCATGAATCAACTTGAAGAGAGATAGAAAGAGGAAAGAAGAAGGGACAGTGCGTATACGCTGTTTGGTTTCGGAGCGGAGCTGAGCCGCGGTGGGGATATGAATTATGAAATGAAAGAAAGGCTATAAAACCCTAGAGCCTAGAGAGAGAAGAGGACCACTTTTACTTGTTCATGTCCCGTTGCGCGCGTCAATTGCATCATCAATTGTCGGTCGTATTAGGGAGGTTTTATAGGCAGGCCCCATAATCTTACTGGCAGGCCCCCTCTATAGGCACCCCAAAATGCCCACGGTTGTTAATGGCAGTCCCCATTCTTAATGGCACCCTCCCATTGTGGTCAAACTATTTTGACCTTAAAGATTAAAACAACCTACTATTAATTAAAGGAATGGACTTTTTTTTAGGCTTTTTACTTTTGGTGCCCTTAGAAAAATTATTTGTTCACAAAGTTTAAGCAAAACTATGAGGGACAAAATAGTCACAGTTTACCTTTGGTAAAAAGGTATTTTAGTATTTTCATTATTTTGTAAAACTGTACGTTTTTCTCCCTCTCTATCTTTAGAAACTGCTCAAAACTTCCTCATGCACATCTCTCTTATAAAAATTATTTTCAAATTTGAAACACAAGATTTTCTCCTTATTCCGTGATTCTAGAATTTAAAAAATATCATATATTGCAATCTTTTCTCGTGTTTATCTTCGCCTCTTCTTCCTCAATTTCTATAATTTTCATGTTGCAGTCTTCCCTTCTCTTTTCATCTTAACACTCCAAAACTTTAATTTCTTTATTTGTTTCAGTATTTGCATGATGAGTGAATTGGTTC
Source organism: Macleaya cordata (assembly GCA_002174775.1). NCBI lineage: Eukaryota > Viridiplantae > Streptophyta > Magnoliopsida > Ranunculales > Papaveraceae > Macleaya > Macleaya cordata. Next base: position 85,355 of record MVGT01002479.1, on the reverse strand, counting down.
GTTATTCTTATTTCACCTATTTTTTCGTTATTTGTAGTATTTTATTTTATTTTTTACTCCCTAAAGCTTTAATTTGATTTTTTCTTTTCTTTTCATTATTTACTAATAACTTCCAAATTTTTTTGTAGGGTTGTAGTACTTGCTTGCAATTAGATACGAAAAAAAAAAAATCAAAAGCGGGTTATCTTCTCTCGCTCTCAATCTATTTTTTATTTATGTTTACTCAGACTTTCAGAAGTATTATTTTTTATTTATGTTTACTTAGACTTTCAGAAGTATTTTGGTTGTCTTTGCTCTATTTTTATTGAATTTTATGTTCCATTAGATTTTTCAATTAATAGTATAGAGAGAAATAATTTTTGTATTTTCTTTTTTGTATTACAAGCCTCATGCATGTGCGTTGCACCTGTTTCATATGTTGGGAATATTTTTTCGAGAGTTTTGCCTTATGAACCCCAAAGTTGTGTTTTTATTACAATTACTACCTTGAAGTTGTAAAAACTCCCTAGAAACCTTTCTTTTACAACTTGTTTACATAAACTGCCCTGAACTTTTAAAATTCCTTATTTGCCCTCTCCTTTTGAACTGGTAACAGAAAAAAATTTCTCTCCCTAGCTCTCTTTCGTCTTCATTTCCATCTCCGCCAACGGCTCCATAGAGTAGACAACCAAATTTGACTAACATGGGCATTATTTCAAGAATAAGAAGAAGATTAGCCAAAAAAATTTCTCTCTCCTTCTTTATCTCTCTAATCTCCCCTCCCCCCTCTCTCTATAGCCACTCTAGGGCCTGATGATGATAATACTGTCTCTGTTTGAATTTGAATTCTTCATTGGATAATAATAAAGGAAGAGGAGGGTAGATTCAATTGTAATGAATATGCTGAAGAAATCTTCTTCTGATGAGAGGAGTTGTAATGAATAATGCAGCTGAAACCATCCAAGAAAGCCGACTCTGTTATGTTTTTTACTAATTAAAGAAACCCTAGATTGATAAATTGTTTGGACGGGTTCCATCTTCCTCCATGTTTTTGATCCTTCGATCAACAGTAAGTAATCCCATATAACATGAGTTATGTAATCTCACCCCCTCTCTCTAGCGTCTCTTCTCCCCCTCTCTATTGCAACCTTTCTATTGCCTTGTGGATCATTAAAAATGACTGATGGTAACTTAATGTTTAAGCTCTAAAATCTTGAGAAGGGGTATGACAGCTGATCTGTGGTACCAATTTACATGAATAACATGGATGATTTTGAGCCATGAGATGATTTTGTACAAGATGTATGATCAGTTGTAAGCTTCCAGTTTCAAGATTCCACATCTTGTTACGGTGGAGTGGGTTGGTGGTAGTGAAATTGGGAAGACGATGGTGATGGTGGAGGAGACGTGGGTGGTAGAGATCGTGGAGGTGGTGTGGTGGTGGAGATGGTGACGATGATGGTGGAGGTTTTATCCGTTGGATGGTTTGAAATCAATGGTCACAATGGTTTGTTAAAACTTTTTGTCAAACATTATCGTTGCACGAACCGGACCCAAAAAAAAAAAAAACTGAGCAGCTAGGTTACCAGTCATATGTGGGAGGGCAAAGAGGGAATTTTAAAACTTTAAGGTAGTTTTTGTAATCAAGTTGTAAAAGAAAAGTTTGTGGAGAGTTTTTACAACTTCAAGGTAGTAATTGTAATAAAAACACAACTTTGGGGTCCATAGGGTAAAAGTCTCTATTTTTTACACAACACTATATCTATTTTTTGGTCAATTCACTCTTCCATAAATCATATAAAAAAGTCATATAAAAAATAATTGGAATGTACTAATTACTGGAAGAGAGAAGGAGGTAAAAACATAAAAAGAACCCAAATTGACCCAATCTTTCAATCCAACAAAAAGAAACACACAAAATAAAATTAATAAACACTAAAAATAAAATCATATATATACTATGATTTGAGTTGTTTTAAAAAATTTAATCTTTCTAATGTCTGTAATCAATATCAAATGGGGGTTTTTGGCCAAAAATCCCTACTTGAAAAATATTTTAGGATTTAACCCAACAAACGTTTTCTCTTAGTCTAAGGCCCATGGGGGTTTCAATGTGCGTAATTATAGACTGAGGGTTCCAGTGAAACCCTCTCGAAGAGGGTTTCAGTCAGTTACCCAGGGGCCTTAGACTAAATGAAAACGTTTGTTGGGCTAAATCCTAAAATACGTTTCAAGTAGGAGTTTTTGGCTAATTTCCCATATCAAATTCCACTTTCATTGATCCAGCTTGCTTAAAATACCTAGGTGGTTTTTGATAAATCGATTTCACTTCATTAGAAAATATGGAGTCTGGCAATGATTTAGAAGATGACTTTAACGAGAATATTCATCTGGCGAAGGCATTTTAGTAGATGTAGATGTGGGTTGCACTAGAATGAATGATCGATCTTCCAACCAAGGTCCGCGTGGATCGGAAGGGGACAAGGATGTTAATTAATATAATTGAGACATAAATGTCATTTAAATGTTTTTAAGTTGGAGGGGCGACTTAATTCATTGGTTTAGAAATGAAAGTATTTTTTCATAGGTGCTGTTAAAGGAGTTCCTCAAAATATTGAGGGATGGACAAGATTGGGGGGTGGACTAGATTGTTTAAATTAGTTGGGGGACTGGATTTAATTTTACTTTGGGGATGGTCATCTGAAAATGGGTTAATATTTTTCAACCCAACCCCCAAAAATACCCCAACCCTAAAAAATACTCCAACAAAACAATACACCCACCATCGGCCCCTACCACTTCTTCTTATTTTTTCTTCTTCTTTTTTCTTGCCCCTTTTACCGATCGGAGATAATATAGGATTATCATGAGCCAAAATATTAGAACATGTCTCTTGACATACACAATGAACCTATTGGATGCCGATGATCCTTCATTCACTCAGGGGTTCTGAACATGTTGAATCGTGTTTTTTTGGCGAATGTGATTTTCTCTGACATCATCTCCTCTCCCTTTTACTACGGATATACCTTCATCCAAATATTTGGATTCTTCAAAGCCTTCAGAATCTTAACAGAAACCTCCACTTCTCCACGATTTAAGTGTGGTAATTAACTAAGGTTATTTTGAACCAAATTCATCAAAAAAGAAAAGCTTAACAAAAATAAAAAATTAAAATAATCTTGCAAGCGGTTGGCTGCGGTGGTAGTGGTGACCAGCGGTGGAGAAAGAAGAGGAAAGTGGTCGGTGTTGGAGGTAGTAGCGGTAGGGGTGGCCGACGGTGAAGATGAAGATTATGATGATGTTGGTAGGGGTAGGGTGTACTATTAAATTTCTGTGGGGTGAAGAGAGAAAGTAGTGTTAGGTTAGTTTTTCCCCACACCACCCCCTTAGTAAAATTGAGTAATAATTTGGATGAGGGATTTTGGATTAAAAGCCCATTTAACTTATCCATCCCCCAAACATTTTAAGGAACTCCTTTAACATTATCCTTTTTTCATAAGAGAGTGTACTATTTGTTGTGTTGGTTTAGTAAAAACTTGTGTGAAAATATCCATAGCCCGGGTTCAAATATTTTTTTGATGAAAAGTAGAGGAAGATGGGCCATATTATTAAGATGGGTTAAAGTTGTGTAGAATATGTGGATATATAGGGCCAATTATAAATCCACCCAACTTACTACTAGAAGCCATATAATTTTTGGTTGAATTATTCGTCGAATACTTGAAATTGAAACTGACAATACAAATTTCATAAAATAGCCCGTTGGTTATATAAAACTGACAAACAACTCTGTAATTTTGTTGTCGACTTTACATAACCAACAAACTATTTTGTATTGTCAGTTGTATGGGTCCAGCACTACAAAATTTAAGTTGTGTGGATTTAGTGAAGGGCACTGATATTTCAACACAACTTTTTACTAAAGCCACACAACTCAAAATTATACTGTCGGTTCTATACAACTGATAATACAAAATGGCTTGCCGATTATGTGTGGCCGACGGCACATTTATAAAGTGGTTTGGAGGTTCTAGTTACCGATGAACAATTTGGCCAAAAGGTGCGTTGCCAGATGGGTGGCAATATCCGCAACCCCACTGATATTTCCACACAACTGATTACTATAGGGCCTCAGATATTGCTACCCAACTTTTTACTATAGCAATACAACTTTTGGCCAAATTATTCGTCCATAACTCAGAACCGACAATACAAATTTCATAAAATGATTTGTTGGTAACCTAAAACCAGTCAACTATTTTCTAACTGTGATGTCGGTCATATCATCATAGAAAGAGATGCTCACTCAATCATTCGACAACTAAATGGAGATCCGATGACTTTAGGATGGCGTACACAAGCTCGTCTTCGAGAACTTTAAATTTTATTATTTAGTTTTTCTTTTTATAGTTTCAACTTCACCTATAGGGAGGCCAACACGATTGCCGACGCTTTAGCATAAATGCTAAAGCATCCACAATCGTGGCACTCTGGCTTACTAATCCTCCTTTTTTCTTTTTAATTTCTTACTTTGGACTTACAATATGTAACTGACTAACTGGGGCTATGCCCTCAACTTAATCTGTCACGCCCCGCTCACACGTGTACCAATATTGTCTCTGCTTTATCCACCCCCCGGGGTACAAGGATTTGTTCTTAGTATGAGTCTAGAGAGCTCACCTAAAAGGCCTCGGTACCATGTAAGATAGTTCGTAACCTCATAGCCCAGGCTCTGGACACTCTCCTAGGCGATGTGGGACTAATACTTCTTCCATTATGGTATCAGAGCCGAGGACGGCTCATCCTATGGGGTGGTGGGAGGAAGTATTAGTCTCACATTGCCTAGGAGAGTGTCCAGAGCCTGGGCTATGAGGTTACGAACTGTCTTACATGGTACCGAGGCCTTTTAGGTGAGCTCTCTAGACTCATACTAAGAACAAATCCTTGTACCCCGGGGGGTGGATAAAGCAGAGACAATATTGGTACACGTGTGAGCGGGGCGTGACAGATTAAGTTGAGGGCATAGCCCCAGTTAGTCAGTTACATATTGTAAGTCCAAAGTAAGAAATTAAAAAGAAAAAAGGAGGATTAGTAAGCCAGAGTGCCACGATTGTGGATGCTTTAGCATTTATGCTAAAGCGTCGGCAATCGTGTTGGCCTCCCTATAGGTGAAGTTGAAACTATAAAAAGAAAAACTAAATAATAAAATTTAAAGTTCTCGAAGACGAGCTTGTGTACGCCATCCTAAAGTCATCGGATCTCCATTTAGTTGTCGAATGATTGAGTGAGCATCTCTTTCTATGATGATATGACCGACATCACAGTTAGAAAATAGTTGACTGGTTTTAGGTTACCAACAAATCATTTTATGAAATTTGTATTGTCGGTTCTGAGTTATGGACGAATAATTTGGCCAAAAGTTGTATTGCTATAGTAAAAAGTTGGGTAGCAATATCTGAGGCCCTATAGTAATCAGTTGTGTGGAAATATCAGTGGGGTTGCGGATATTGCCACCCATCTGGCAACGCACCTTTTGGCCAAATTGTTCATCGGTAACTAGAACCTCCAAACCACTTTATAAATGTGCCGTCGGCCACACATAATCGGCAAGCCATTTTGTATTATCAGTTGTATAGAACCGACAGTANTTTTATTCATAAGAAAAATGAATTAAAGGAAGTTTAATAATAACTTGTTATCTAGATTAAAAACAAATCTAGATGGTATCGGTAATGGGAGACCCCCATAACACCTGCAGGTACCGTTGAGTTCCGACTTGAGGAGACGGTGGACACCGATAAAATAGATCTAAAATCATGGTTAATTATTTAAAAAGAAAAATCTCTTTTTGATGCATTAATATGGTGATTTTTGCATGTTTCAAATCTAGTATTTTTGGATAGTTTGTACCTACTGAGTTTTACTCACCCCTAAATTCCCCCCACAGGTTACGTTGAGGGTAAAGGATGTGCAGATTAAGAAGCGGATTGCTAGTGTTATTCAAATCTGTATAAATATAGCCGATGAATTAAACTACTAATCTATACTTGAGAAAAGGGTTATTTGTATGAATTTTATTATTTTAACATTCATATAAACTTAGATGTTAAGTTTTAAATTGTATAATTTATGTATTAATTTACATTTAATTATCGTCATGAATAATTGAATTAATTAAATTTTATACGAAATTGTATAATTCTCGTAATTCATACTGTCAGATTTACAAAACAGTATTTTTGGACATGTTCCAGTCCAAATTGAGCCGAGTCTATTTCTAACAAAATTATAATCTCGATTTTTTCTTTTCAAAAAGGTATTATACCATGTATTTCTAATTTCGGGTTGGAGAGTAATTTCTCTTCAAAGTTACTGATTTTACAAAAATTGTTAAAAAGCTGAAATTATATTTTCTGAGTTTTTTACACGTCCGTATCAGCACTTCGGATGCATATTTTTGGCCCTTTATTGCCAGAATTGGCCTCGGTCTATTTCTGATGAAATTATAGATATGTGAATCTAGTTTTAGAATGGGTTTATTTGTAAAATTACGATTTACGGTTAAGTAGATATGTCTATTTTAATCAACTGTATGCAGTTGATACGAAAATTATTTTTAAACATTACATTTTTATTTTTCTTTGACTTGGACCTTACTTTAAGATAACAATGTTGACTAAAGTAGACCATTAATAAAATATTTTTAAATTCATTGTCTTTCAAAAGTAAAGTAAATGAGTTTTATTCGATATTTTTACATACATATCTATTACACTAATCACGCCTTGGTTTTCGGACTCTGTGAATCAGGTCGGATTTAGAGTACCAAAAATTGGAGTGTGACATGTTGGCCATACATAATTGATAAGCTATTTTATATTATTGACTGTATATAGAACCCACAATACAAGTTTGAATTGTGTAGAACCATGCCATAAAGAATGGAATAATTTGCATACTGTGCAGCAAATAATTAGGGTCATCGGGTAGATTGGTAACAGGGGTTGTTGCCACAGCGTCAGTGGACCTTGGCCACCATGTATGAGTTGCTATTGACCTAAAAACAATCCCAGCCGTGGATGTTAGGAAGTCAAATATATCATAGTAGGGTCCATCGTATAAACAGAACACCCCACGATTCATTCATTTCGAAAAGTGTTTACTCATATCCTTATTTTCTACAGACAGATAGATCCCTTTCTTTCGCACTGGAAAAAGGACCCATTCATTAGACGTTGTCTGCCTGCCTGCTTGCCTGCCTGCCTATTACCATTTTTCTAGAGAGAGAAAGAGGAGAGAGAAAGAGGGTGAAAACCGCGGTTTTTTGAGATGATACTGTTGCAGTCGCCTTCGAGATTTCTCCTCCAGGTCTTGTTGAACCGAGTTGAGAAGTGAGTCAAATTTCCCCATTTGTATTCATTCCACTTCTAATTTTTTTTTTGAATGTAATCATACTTGATCGACTAATTTATCTGTTAAGTTTTTTTTTTTTTTTGGTCTGAATTTGAAATCTTCCGTTAATCATCGCTAGGGTTTCTGCTCGGTGGTTTAGGTAAAACATAAACATTAGCATCTGCAATTTTACCTCTCTCCTCTCACTAGGTTGCAGACTTCATAATTTATATCTAGAAATCAATGAAGAAACAGAAGTAGTGGTATAAAGAGTAATTTGGGTATGCCTTGGGGTTTGCTATTGAATACACTGCCCTAAACTTCCTAATCCTACGTCCTATGATGGGGTTGCACTTGGGAAGTTGTTGCTTTGGAAATACTTTCAATTTCTAAAGACGCCTATTTGAGCAGTTGAGTCAAATAAGAAGTTCGATAAGATTTATAAAGCGGCAAGCCTGGAATTCTGTAACTTTAAAACAAAAAATTTAGGTGAAATTTAGTTCACATAGTTACACTCAAATCTTAAGATCATATGTATACAAAAACTGTATGCCTACTAGAAAGTAGAGAGGAATAGAGGTGAATGATAATAATAAGAATAAGCACTTTTTCTGTTAAAAAAAATAAGAATATTTGTTTTCTGGTTAGTAGCAAATGGGGACATAATTTTGCCGAGCATCATTTTAGTATGCCAAACATATTAAATGCACTATAGAGGTATGCAAACGTTCAAGTTTTCAAGAGATCAAAACTATTGTATTTAGCTATGCAACAATTGATGCGCCTAACGGAAAGTGCTTGTAATCACATTCGATGATTAATATAATCATAATATGCGATACCACATACGTATATGAATAATAACATTAATAATCATAGTAAGAAAAAAGAAAGTTAACTATTACGTATATATCTGTTGGCTATTACAATTCGCAAACACCATGTAATTTTGGTTTCCTGTGTAACACCTGGTGACTCTTAAACACCTACCCCCTTGGGTGCATAGGGGATGCTGTTAGTCTTTTAGACAATCCTTTTTGGTCAAATCCATAGCAAATTACTAGATGACAAATCTGAACAAGTTACTAGATGACAAATCTAAAGGTTATATGTTGATGATTGTGATGATATTATGGAAGCTGATGACGAAATCGACGATTATGCGATCATCTTTGTATTGTTGTAGTATTGCCATTATATTGAGAGTATTTGCTTGACTTATTACTTTTATCTTCTTTCCCGTTCTCTTCTACGACATTGGATCTTCCTTTTATTATAAGTAACCCTTATACTTCTAACAGTCACTGGTCTAGAAGTGTACATGAAGATTTAAAAGTTGAGTTTGTTACTATCTTTAACTGACATGGTGTGCTATTATTTTGTAATGTTGTTTTGCAGTCTAGACAAGGGAGTTGAACTGGATTGCCAATCAGTTGAATTTGATGATGTTCGCTATCATATTCAGGTAATAACCCATCATTTGCATTGTTTTATATTATGGAGTAAGAAAGGGAAATAATATCTTTAGATATGTACACAATCAAGTTTTAAAATCTCTTTCGGGAAGGTTTGCCCTTGTTATGTAAAATACCAAGACAAACCAGGACACAAAACACTTGTGTTACCCAAATGTGGTCGGACCATAACTCAAAATTTCAAATGTTTCAGAATTTTTGAATGCTTTGTTATGGTTTTAGAATGTCTGGAGTGGTAGCTTTCTTGGTATTTTTCGGTTTGTATTGTTACTGTTAATGTATTGTTTCAGAAGGTGTCAAAATGCTTCGGTTGAAATGTCTCGGTTTTTCAATTAACTGAAAGATTCATATTTTAAACCTTGTTTTAGACAAAATAGAATGCTGTGAGTAAAACCAAAATAACGTAAGGTACAAGATATTCTTATGGCAATGGAATGACACTTGAAACCATTTATATGAAAAAAATACACTTCTCCTTACAGAGATATTCATGTAACTCTGATTGCTAAAACTTTTAATTTGTTTCACTGAATATACATTTTATTAGCTATTGTGAAATGTGTTCAAACTAGTGTTTTAAAAACCTGACCGAACCGCTTGGTTTAACTGGTGAATCAGGGCATTTTTTGCGTTGGGTTAACAATGACCCAGAGTTTTCTCAAAAAGCCTTCTTCTTGTGAACCGTCATGTTGGACCACTGAACCGCCTGGTTTTTTGAACGGGTTTATGTTAACACTTTTTTAACAAAATGTGAGCAAGAAGTTTTGAACCTCGGATCACTGGAAAGTATTTTATGGTTAGCACATTTTTTTAACAAAATGCAACTAGAATAGAGCATCCATTTAACTTTTGAAAATTATTTACTTACTCGATTATAGTTAGCACCTTTTTTTAACAAAATGCAACTAACAAGGTTCTAACACGGGACTCTAAAGTCTTTTAGAGATAACACACCATCTCTACCATAACAATTACTTGTTTAAAATTTTCTTATTTGGGCAGTATATAACATATGATATTATATTTGGATCAATTGGTCAACCCAATGGTTGAACCAGATTCATCCAACCTAGTGCCTTCTCCGGTTCGATACCCGGTCCGGTTTTTAAAACATTGGTTCAAATTACATAAGGCTTATGTTGTATCTGATGAACTGAAGCTAAAGTTAGAGGTTTATGGGCTCATATTGGTGGGATAAAGCATCATCAAAAGGGGGTCAAATGGTGCCGAGGATGGCTTCCCAAAGGACTTTCCTCTTTATTTACTTTTGGTCCCTCAAAATCCATGTTTTGCATTTAAGGTATATAGGAGATTAAATGATAAAAGCTTGTTCAATGCGCCTTTTTGGTGTGAAGAGAAATGGACCAAACTTCATATTCATTCCAGTAGGGGTATGGTCTGTATGGGAAATGTTGGGCTAGTCTGGCTGAAGTTCTTAGTTTAATTATTGGTGACTCCCCTTCTAGAAAGCTTTCATCTTCCTTGTTTCTTGTTTTATTGCTTTAGACTTTTGGGTCCTATATCAACGATAGAGTTCTCGATACTAATAAAGAGCTGCTAGGAGTTTAGAGGATCGTTTCAAGTGTTTAGAAGATCAAGCTATATTTGATTGATGGAAAAATGTGGTGGTTAGTTTTGTAAACACTTAGAACATGCCTTGGTAGACAACCTCAAGGAGATTAGTGTTAGATGTGTTGCCCACATAGCCCAAGCTCAATGAAGGACACATTGATTCACAACTCTTGGGCGTAGCAAAGCCCAATCTATTCAAGCACATGAATATGAGTAATGGGCTATGAGCTATCATATTTTGATGTTGGATAATACACCCCAGAGTCACTCATTATGGATGAGTGAAATATTATATTTTGAGCAAAATATTGCCTTCATCCTAGTTTGTTGCACCTCCATCCATAAGTTTGCAACTCGTCATTAGGATTGTTGGTGGGCATTTGGGTAGAGGGTGACAGCCAGACTCCACCTTGATGGACGAATAAGTTTTACAAATTTGAGGCCAAGGGATAGAGCTAGGTGTTCTCGCGCTCTTGTTTGTCTCATGTTTAATGTGGTGAGCATGTTACTCTGAAGGTCTATCTACTGTTCTTGTTTGTTTATGTATGAGAGAGAGAGAGAGAGAAAAGAGTGTACATACGTTGCGCGGTTTTCTGTACTCATAAAATTGTTTTAGGGAAGAAGATATAAATAAGGGGTTTATTTTGTTGTATCGTGGACTTTTTTTTTTTTTGAGAAGTACTGTATTGTAGACTTGTGGTGCATCGACTTGATAGTGAAAGAAGTATAAACTGAGTTTTTTACCAGTCCATAACTAGAAAGGAGTTTTAGGAACTATCTTACTAAAACCTGGGTTTAAGAAGTACACAACAGTTTTAAGAGCTTCTCCCGAATATGTTATGGTTAAAGCAGAATTACTTAGCATACTCCTACTATGTCCATTGGAGTGCGATTACGCCTTTTAAGAGCTTCTCTCTTATAGTAATGCAAGCAGTTGATACTATTCCCGTCCTGATGCCATGTGGCACACTCTTTTGATTTCATTGACCTGTGAATGTTTGGCCTTCCATTCATGATTCCTAAACTTGTACATGACTAAGCACCACCATTTGTGGACCTAATACATGGGCTTGCGTTCTTTAAAGACTTAGATGGTAGAATGTTTTTTTCTCAACTTTTTGAATGTTTTTTTTTTCTTTACGTCCTGTTTCAAACTGATACTGTATATTCTCTGAGATAAATTTGACATAAAATATACAGAAGAGGCTTTTTTTACTTGTTTTGTTTTTGTGATGCCAAATCCTGAGGTTTCTCAACCAAAACTTTTCAGAACTACACTTATCATGATCATTCATGTAAGAGCCTTATCGCATGTTTACATTTCCTTTTTTTTTTTTGCTTTGTGTTCAAGGGATTCCTGCAGGAGTGAGGAATCTTCAGGTTTCACTAACAACTGTTTTGACCTGCAGGTGTCTTTGAGGTATCCTCAATTCTTGGTACTATCGATGTCATTACCCACTCCACCCCCAGAAACTGTTTTCTTTGGCGGACTTCCTTTTGGAGCCATAGAAGCTATCAAAGCGGCATATGGTGTGGTTGCACAAATCCTTGATCCTCCGAGAGATGGCTATAATCTCACAATGAAACTCAATTTGTCAAAACTTCCCCAAGATGAAGGTTCAAAGAGTTTTCTTTTCAAGGTTATTATTAGTTTGCCATGACTATGAAGTGTAGTTCAAAGAGTTCTCTTTTCTAGGTTATTACAAGATTTCTATGTAGAAGTTTAGAGGATGAATCCTTCAAATGTTGCAATCCATCTCCCATTCAGAATATAAAGGAGATTGGGAGTCTTCAAGTATCTTTCTAACTATATCTGATCATGCAAAACAAGCGTTAATGTAATAATCAAACAGGAAAGTGTACTTGTACTGCACTTTTAATTCTTAACAACCCACTTCCTACAACTTGTTTACAGTTTACACTCGCTTGTGGGGCTCACACGGAGATGATCCAAGGGCTGATTTTTTTTTTTGTGAGGATGATCTCCTCACCATGTAGATCATCCTCATGACATTGTTTTAAAACTTTTAACCCCATCAAAAGTTGATTAAAATTTTAAGCTTTCTGAACCATTCATTTTACCTTTAATCTCCAACCAACTTTTGATGGGGTTAAAAGTTTTAGAGCATTATGATTTTTTGTGAGGATGATCTACGTAATGAGGAGAGTATCCTCACAAAAAATCAGCCCTTGGATCATCTTCATGTGGGCCCCAAATATGCATGTAAACGGAGTGTAAGAGTGAGGTGTTAAGAATTAAAAGTGGGGTGCAAGTAAAGACTCCCTAATCAAACAGATTTGTTGATTTCGTAATTAAATGACATAATAATCTAAGACATGCCAAAGTTGTTAGTATTTTGTTGCTTTGGTACTCTTGGGTCATATTCAGAATGTAAATTGCATCTAAATCAGCTTTATATACTCAAGGTCTCAGATTCATTCTACTTTATTAGAGCATCTAAGTGAAATCTTTTAGGCATGTGCTTCAATGGCCTAAAGTCTGAAGAGTTAGTTACATTCTAGGGCTTGGGGGTTACACCTGATGAGCATTCAATCAAAAGAGAAATATCTTTAAAAAAGAAAAAGATTCTAGATATATTTCTTATGGGGGCTACTATTATTTAACTTATAGTAGCTTATTACTATTTTAAAGTTAGGGACTAGAAATTGAGCAAGTATCTTTTAAGCTAAAACACTCAGAGTTGTAATGACCAGATTTCATGCTTTCAAAGGTAATGCAATTGAAAGGAAGAAAATAAAATTTAACTTTTAAACGAAAACACCTAGAATTGTCATGATCAGCTTTACTTGCACAAGCGTTTTCTAGGAGGTGACAAAAACGGTTTAGAAGATATTTAAGTGTCCCCATAGCTTAGTGGATGAGTAGTTTACCGCATGATCTTTTACACCTTTTTAATAGGTCCAGGGCATTTTGAGGAAGCCATTTGAGTTATTAGGCTCATATGCCTTATAAAATACTGCGCATAATAGGGTTTTGTATGCTTTGCACACTCTTTGCTTATTAAAAAAATATAAAAAATAATTCTCATTCTTTCTTCACTCTCCCTATTATGTTGCTCTATAATAATACTTTTCACTTTGTTTTCATTTAGAACTACAATATGATCTTTTGGAAAAGGTTGCGTCTCTGAGAGAAGTGGTATTAGGAGCTCCATTAAGAGTAGTTCTAAAGCATCTTGCTTCCAAGAAAGTTGCTCCAGATGTAGATCGACTTGTTGCTCTAGTGCATCGGCCGAAGGAGTCCTTCTTCCTTGTTCCCGAGGTGAGAATACTCTTCTTGTTTTGCTGTAGTCCTCTCTTAACTTATACAAAGATGCCTGAACCCATCAATGTTCCTGTTGTAACGGCATCAATGCAATATGATACTGATATTACTGATATTTGTACCTTATACTGCATGATGGGTCTAGGAAAATTTAATATGTCCTAATGCTTGAGTCTCAAGTACAAATTCCTCTATTAATGTTTATATGAGAATATCAAATATTTTGTATAAAATTTAATCTCAATTCTCAAGAATCTCTGCACATTTTACAAGTTCCAATAAGTTCTGCGTGATCTACATATTTAAGGAGGTACTTCACTTTAAAATTTCTAAAATCAAGATGTAGTGTCAACATATTGACAGCGGGAACCTATATCCATTTTTATTCTGGATTTGTGGGAAATGTTGTTGCTCTGTTTGCTGCACCACTGCCCATATCCATATCTATATCTATATCCAGATGCATCTTAGGCATTTTATCTTTCAAGTTATGGGATTTTATTTTCTATAAGCATGGTAGTCATTTTATTGTATTGCACATGTTAGTTCAACTGATATTTTAATGTTTACTAAAACACTTGGGCTGTTGTGGGGATTGCTCTAACTGTTGAGTGGACCAAAAACTCTCACATTTCTACTTTTTAAGTTTCGGTATTGTTCTGCCTTTAAGTCTAATCAGATGTCCCTGGCCCTGAGTTCGGCATAGGATACAATTGAAGTTGAACTATAATTGTGATTATCAAAAAAAAGAAAAGAAAAAAGTTGAGCTAGAATTCTTGGCAGGGCATTTGTGACTCCGTTTCATACTTTCTGATGGCAGGCAGATAAGGTAACTGTGGTGTTTCCTATGAGATTCAAGGATTCAATAGATACTGTTCTGGCAATTTCGTTTTTGCAGGTAAACGATTTCTCTTTATTGAAATTTTTTGACCAAAATACTTCAGCTTCTCAAGAATTGCCTAGCTTATTTATTTTTATTTTTCTTCATTTTGGTCTTATTTATTTATGTATATTTTTTATATCGACCTACCATATGAGTTTAAAGATAATAAATAAAATAGAAACTGCATCTGCCTCCGCTCTGAAAGTTTATTCTGGAAGAACTCGTTAGCTTATTGTTGCTGATAATATTTTCAAAACAACCTGAAAGTTACTTTCTTGCAGTTCCCACTTATATGTTATGGTAGATCTCCTTTAACCATACTGCGTTGTTTCTTGTTTTTAAAGTTAGGCTGAGTACGTAAATGTTTTATTCAGGAATTTGTGGAGGCAAGGCGCACAGCTGGACTCAATAACGCCCCTCCGTGTTTTTGGTCTCCTTCTCCTCCTCTAGAGTTGAGAGAAGCTCCTACAGAAGCACTATCTGCGAATTCGGGATTTGTTACGTTTGGTAGTGTCAGAAAACCAAATTTGAGTTCTTTTTGTTTCACTAGTATCTCTTAGATATCGTGATTTTCATTCCTGCAGTTATTTTTCCACGCCATGTGGAAGGTAGAAAACTGGACAGAACTGTTTGGAGTTTATTAACGTTTCATGCATATGTTAGTTATCATGTGAAGGTGAGAATCTCTTCTTTGCTGAAACATAATTCTTGATTGTTATTTTTTTTTCTTCTTCTGTTTCACTTCTGGGCTTATCATGGCTTGTTATTTGTGTGGGTCAATTTCCTTTTGATTGGTAAGGAGAAAAACTTTATTAGCAAGACCTGAAAAAAAAGTAGAAAACCTATGATATAGAAGGGCACGCAAACAAAAGACAAAAAAAAAAATACTACAAAATGAAGCACGTTTGCATTACTGGGTCCTGGAGACACTTACATGTCTGCAATTGCACCTTCTCAAATCTGTAGAACACAAGATCCTCAAAAGGAGACCCCTATTATTAGTCTGTGTTAATCACTTGAATGGTCTCAAAGCTGAAAATTTTATTGGTTTTAGTTACTTTTTCTATGTTGAAGATACTTGAACTCTATCTTGGCTCATATTAAAATATGAGATGGTTACTTATTCTAATGATGTAAACAGTCTGTTTTTTTTTTTTTTTTTTTTTTTACTTCAAATCACTTTTCGTTTCTTTCTTCTTCTTCTTCTTTCTTTTGAGAAAAGTGAAGCAATATCTATATCGAAATATGTATATGCTTACTAGTTTCTGACTTCAATGTGCGTTATTTGAGTGTTTTGGGGTTGCCCCTTTATGTTCCTCTACAGTGCTCAGAAGGATTCATGCATACCAGAATGAGACGTCGTGTTGAGTCACTGATTCAGGTACTCTTTTCTTCTCCTTTAGCTCTTCGCTTTGCTTATCCAGCATCCATGGATGAAAAACACCTTCTGAGTAGCTCACGTGCTCAATGGTTTGATACACCTTTTTTTTGCAAGAGTAGTATAGAAGCAACACTTCAAGTTTTCCCATACAACGAACCATGATGCATGAAGACGTAGTTACCTTTAGTGCTTGGTTGTTTGTTTGTTTGTTAGTTTTACTGGTTGGTTACTTGGCTATTTATTTTTCTGTTGCTTGGTTAGTTACTTGTAATGGTTGGTTACTTGGTTAGTTGTTTCTAGTAGTTTCGGGGTGTTAGTACTTAGACACGTAATATAGCCACATAAAGGTTTTACTTAATGACGTGGTGCAATATGATTAGCATATTGACTTACACACCATAAAAGGTGCCAATCATATCATACAACATCATTATGTAAGCTACCTTTCTGTGTTTTATATTATGCGAGCTTAGCATTATTCTTGGTATTTACCTCTAGTGGTTGGTTGTTTTAATGTCGATTAAAACTTCCTTCTTCTTTGAAGAAGAAAGTGGGCTTTTAATGCATGGATTTGCGTTGAAGGCCATTGAGTGTAGATCTAAATGAGTTGTCCTCCCCTAAATCATACTTCGTCCAAAGTTTTTGTGAGTCGATCTTTACATATAATGTTGGAATTTGTTGAAACCTAAATAATAAAAATAAATCTTGTTTTAGCAGTTAATGGATAATAACATAGTTATTTATAGTAAGAAAGATATTCTTGGAAAAGAGGGGTAGTTTAAGATGTTTGGCAAAAATGGCTTCACCATAACTTTCAAGTTTTGGAACTACAATTGTACAGAAAATTCTATTCAACCCATTGAAATGATTACCTACTTGGGTACCTACGTATGTGGCAGCATCTTGAATTTGCACATTAAAGATTTTGCTTAAATTTGTAGGTTGAGATGCTGGCACGTGCGTAGGGTTCCCATGGGGTGGCAGATGGACCAATCCCTGCATATTCATTACTTAAAAAAAAATAAAAATTGTGTGACATACATTTTTTTTGTTTTGTTTTTTTTTTTTGAACGACCTAGCAAAGCTATAGAGAATCTTTATTGCAATTACTACCAATAACATGTCTAAATGATATCCACCAGGCTTTGGATCGTGCTAAGCCCGATTTGGAAAATTCGAAGAAAACTGCACAAAATAGATCCTTTAAACGACTGGTTTGTCACAATGCTTTTAATGATTTCTTCATTATGGATTCCAAAATTTCTGTTCTAGACTCATCTTGTTCTGACTCTCTTTTCTATCCCATTTGTATATAGAGTCTGAAGGAAATTCGCAGCAATTCAAATTCATAAAAGTTTGGCATAGACAGCCCCACCAAAGAGGGAGAAGAACATTTACTTGTTCTACTGGACTTGTGCAGATTCGTTTCCAAGTGTGATTGCTTCCTGGAAAGCATACTGCCTGGCCTGGTGTTTATTTTCTGCTGGAAGGAAGTCATTCGACACCTTGTATAATTTTGTTTCCAGTTTCTTTTGCAGCCCATCATGTTCAATCATTTTATTCAGTGTCTTATTTCTGAGAGGAAAAAAAAAACCCTAAATCTGTGTGTACCATGGAACTTGATTTAAAGTAGTCATGTAAATCAGTCAACAACAGGAGTTCCAACGATCAATAAGAGGTTAAAACATTTGTTTATCTACCAATTTAGGATGGAAAAACTAAAAAAGTTATGGATTTTTATCTATCAATCTTGTTTGAACATTCTTCCATTATGTAACGCTGCTTAGATAGGCAACTGCAGTTAGTGGAACCTAGAATTACCACAGAAGTTTGATTTCAGTATAACAACGGAAGGTGTGTTCAGTGCATATTTGCACGTGATGGGCATTCAGAATTCAGATAGATAAAAATGTGTCCATTGCTAAGTAACCGGAGCGCGGGTCGGAGCGGATTAAAAAATGTTCTTAGTTTTAAAATACCTTCGGAGCGGGAGCGTCGGAGTGTAGTTCGGAGCGGGAACGCGAGGTTCCGGAGAGGGAGCGTCACTCCTATACCAAGGTTTTGGTTACTAAGGTCCATCGAAAAAATATGAAAAAGAGATGCAATTAGATGTTTATTTGCGATCAACAAAATGGCACGAAAGGAACCTTTATATCCAGATTAGAGGAAGGTTGGCTGCTAAACCAACTCCATCCATCCCTATATAAAGAAAGCTCAAATGCTAGTTAGGCAACTGAATCTCACTCGGGTGAATTTGACTTTGTACGTCGAGTCAGACTTTCATTTCAAATTTAGCTCAATTTTTTTCATGGTTTGAAAATTTGCAACTCTGACTTGACCAAGAGGCAAAAGTATTCAGACATGTCAAATTCAGTCGATACAAGTAAGATTCATACAGGTCCAATAAAAGCCTCCCTGCTAACCTAATTTTGAAGAAGATTACAAATGATGTGAGATTAAAGTTATCTGCCCAAGATATAAGGGTAGATGATACTGATAGAAGTTGGCAATTATTTGAAAGATGGAGAATTCAAGCTAATTTTGTTAGGCAACAAGCAAAAGAATGTACATGGATGCGCCGTCAAGCTGACGAAGTTATGATTAATACTGATGGTTCTCTTGATCCTTCCGGTGCTGGGTATGGTGCTATTCTAAAGAAGTGCAATGGGGATGTTATCTCTGCTGTGACTGGTAGTTCTAACCCTAAGACCAGCACTGTACATAAATTGCAGGGTATTGAAGCAGGGCTCAACTTAGCTATTAACAATAACCTCACCAATGTTTGTGTTGGCACTGACTCAAGGGTAGCATGTTCCTTCTCCTCCAACAATGGTTCGAATGTTCCTTGGCAAGCTATTGGGCTATGGAGGCGTATTCAGCGCTATGTAAATATGTTTGAGAGCTTCAGGATCACTCATATCTTCAGGGATTCGAATAGAGCAGCTGACGTTCTAGCTAGACCATCAGCTGAGTTTGTGGAGTTCATCCCAAGCCCAAGATCTCAAAGACAGTGTCTTTGATGATGGTAGGGAAGAAGGTGTATTTTTGTTAGTAGTTTTTATGTTGGTTTGTGGGTGGGGTCCCCTTCACCTCTAAGTACCTTTTCAAAAAATAAAAATAAAAATCATCCTGGTCAAATTCAATGAAGTCAGATTCAAACGAGTTAGATTCAGATGCCAAACAAACACACCTTACTCTCATAAGATTCAAAATCTTTCCACATTAGTTCTGTGTATTTTAGTGCCGAACTTAAAGTTGCAGTAAACTTTCTCTGTGACTGCAAGCTTTTCTCCTGTGAAGGCAAACACTACTCATCTTCTTCTCGTCATCTTCAACATCATGGAAAACTGGTCCAATGTGCCTTTTCAGTTCTGTGTATATGCCGTAAAATCAAGGATGGATGAGAAACATCTCCGTCCAGAAATGCTCTGACTTTGTTGTGATAGCTTCAATTGAACTACTACAAGCAATGGTCTTCTTAAGTTTTTCCCCTCATCAACTTCCTCAACATAACAACTCCTCATGGCCCTGCTTGAGCATATAAGTTTGATAGAAGTACAAAGTTGCCTGCATCATCAGGTCCAATGTCCGGTACATAGCCTCTTTCATTAATCCTCCCAACCTCTTCAGTTCTGCGTATATGCCGTCAAATCAAGGATGCAAGAGAAACATCTCCGTCCAGAAATTATCTGCGAATGATTCAAAAGTTGAAGAGGAAGACAAATAGGCAGGGATATCTACTATGTCATCATAATAAGCATTCTTAAACCAATTCAAGTGGACGGAAACATCACAGTGAAATGAGTACTGTAGTAGTAGTACTTCCTACAAATCACCTATTTGAGTCATCATGCCCCAGAACCCTGAATTGGTCTTGAAAATTTTCTTCCTTGGTAATAAGTTCCTGAAAGACAAATTGGTCTTGATCAACGTTCAAAGAAGCTTGGATTTAGATCTTCTCTAGTCTTACCATAATAGGATTCAAATTTCTTCACTATGTTTAAACTATCTAAGCTTCAGCTTTTCCACAGATTGTTGAATTCTACATACTGGTTGTCTGTTTTTTGGCGCCAAATAACGTGCCTACAAAGCTACACAAAACCGTCAAGTCATTCAGTTCCTTCAGCTTCTATAAAGGAAAGAAGAACGAAAAGCCTTGCAGCTATTGGGAAGAAGAAGCTTTTTCTTTTGATCTGTTTCACCAATAATCACCACAAGAACAAGTACCATCTTTGAAATGATGATAACGATTGACATCCCTGACGATGATTTCCCGTTCGGTGATTTTCGAGATGAACTTGATAACTACATGGCAATCATCGCAAACTCTAAGGTTCTTAGTCACTCGAAGCCTAGTCCCAGAGGGTGTACTGATAAGTCCAAATGCAATCGCAAGCCTCTCACTATGACCATGAACCATACTCATCTTCTCATCCTTGTCCACATCATGGAAAACTTGTCCCGTATCCGGAACATAACCAGCTTCTGTCATTAATCCTCCCAACCTCTTCAATTCTGCATATATTTCGTCCGATTGAGGATGAAAAACATCTCCAGCCAGGAATGCATGGTCTTTGTTCTTAACTCCAATCCAACTACACGCAATGCTCTTCTTAAGTCCTCTCTCCTGCATAAACTTCCTCAACTTAGCGACCCCTTCCCACTTCCCAGCTTGAGCATAAATATTTGATAGAATAACATAGTTTCCTGCATCATCAGGTTCCAGTTCAATCAACCTCTCTAATGCCTGCTCACCCAATTCCACATTTTTATGGAGTTTGCATGAATTCAGCAAAGAACCCCAGACACCAGAATCTGGCCTAACTGACATTCGCACTATAAGATCATAAGCTTCATCCAATCGACCAGCATGGCCGAGAAGATCGATCATACATGTATAATGCTGAACTGTTGGTTCAATCAAGTGATCCCTCACCATAGATTCAAAAAACTTCCACCCTTCATCCATCAAACGTCCGTGCCTACAAGCAGAAAGAACACCCACAAAGGTTATGTGATCAGGTAAAGCTTCTTTTTTCATTTCTTCAAACAATGCCAACGCTTCGGATGCATGACCGTGCATCGCGTATCCAGCGATCATAGCATTCCAAGATACGACTCTCTTATCTTTAAGCCGCTCGAACAATCTTCGAGCAACCTTTAGAAAACCGCTTTTTGCATACATATCGACCAGAGCAGTTTTCACCTTGTCTTGGGTCTCAAATCCATGTCTCCAACAGAACCCATGAACTTCCCTTCCTTGTGGAAGAGCTGCAATGTCAGCCGAAGCTGAGATCACAGTGACGAGAGTCGCTACAGTTGGTCGAAAACCCGTGGTCCAAGCCATCTCACGACACAAAGAAAGAGCCTCATCTGGATGTCCATTTTGGGAATAAGCAGCAAGCATGGAGTTCCAAAGGACTACATCTCTCACAAGGATTTTATCAAACACCTGGCGTGCATCACCCACACATCCACATTTCGCATACACATCGATGAGAGAGGCTCCAACGAAGACATCAGATTCCCATCCAGTCCGGATCACATGTTCATGAATGTCTTTACCCTCTTGGAGAGCAGAGAGGGAAGAACAGGCTTTGAGGACGAAAGGGAAAGTGAAATTATCAGGTCCGAGGCCATGATCGAGCATTTGGTAGTAAAGGGAGAGAGCGATTTGGTGGGGTCCATTCCAAGCATAACCACGAATGAGGACATTCCAGAGGAAGATATTGTCTTTAGGAATTTTATCAAATATGTAGTGGGCATAAGGTAAAGAGTTGCAGACAGAGTATAAACCAACGAGTTTGGTGGCTATGAAGGTATTCAAACTGAGACCAGTCACGAGAACGTGGGCATGGATTTGTTTTCCTGGTTCAATTGCTCTTTTATCTATACAAGATTGGAGAAGAGATGGGTAATGGTGGTGGGTATTAGTTGATGATGATGATGATGATGATGAGGGGACCCTTTCATGGCGAGAAGAAATGATTTGGGTTCTTCTGTAGAATGGTTGATGAAGATTTGGAGCTGTTGTTGTTGTTGTTCTTGTTGCAGAAGATGGGTTTTTGGGGATTTGATTGAGAGAAGATGAGATTATGAGAAGACAGTTGTTGTTGAAGCACAGATTTGAGGAACAAATTGAGCTTCTGGTTCTTTTTATCTTTAATATTGAATTTGAATGAAGCATCTGATGATGCTAAAAGAGAAGAAGATGAAGATCATGAGAGAGGTTCATAGAAAAAGCAACCTGTAGTTAATCTGAAATCTTTGAAATTCAGCAACCTGCAAGGGGCCTTATACAAATTTTGTAGATACTATTATGTGCCTACAAAAAAGAGGGTGTAACTTTAATTACCATTTTTTAAAGGGGGTAATTTCAAATTACCCTATTTGTTTTGGTTTTTTGTTGGTTTTATTTCCCTGCTTGGCTGCTGCTGCTCTCGTTCTTCCTTCTCCTCAAGGCTCCAGAGTATTTATTTAGTTTTGAAAAAACTGTGAAAGAAATATTCACTGAGAATCATCCGAAGGGAAAAATCTAGGGTTAGGGTTTTGATTTATTGCAAAAATGGATGAGTATCAACACATGGAGAGGTTCGGAACGGAGAATGATTTCGAAGATGGGCAATGGATAGGTGGAGAGTTTTATTACAAGAAGAGGAAGGAGAAGAACAAGCGTTTTCAGAGCAAAGATGACGTCCTCTACGGTGTTTTTGCGGATGATAGTGATTCCGATGCGGAAGATGGTTCTTCCAGTAAGCGAAGGAAAGGTGGTATTTCTTCGAAGAAATACGATCTCACCAAGCCTGTAAATTTTGTTTCCACAGGTACCGTCATGCCTAATCAGGAAATCGATCGCAAAGAAGAAACCACCGCCAAAAAACAAGATGAAGATGAAGATGAAGATGACGAAGAAAACGAGGGAAAGACTGGTTTAGGAGGAGGAGGAGGAGGAGGAGGGCTTGGGTTTGGATTAGGGTTAGGGTTAGGGTTTAAATCCAATAAAGAGAAAAATGTTGATGGTGATGATAATGACAACGACGATGAGGAAGATGATTTTCTTCCTACAGCATTTGGGAGGAAAATCAAAGAAGGAGCGCAGCAGCGTCGTGAGAGAGAAAGGGAGAAATCGAAATCAGCTAAGAAATCTCAATCTCAAGCAGGAGGAAGGAGAGAATCAGAGATTGGGGAGGTTGGGGAATTTGAGAAGCATACAAAAGGGATTGGGATGAAACTTCTTGAGAAAATGGGATACAAAGGAGGTGGATTGGGGAAGAATGAACAAGGTATTGTAGCTCCGATTGAAGCCAAATTGAGACCTAAAAACATGGGAATGGGTTTCAATGATTACAAAGAGGCTAAGAATTTGCCAAAACCATTAGAAGAACAATCAGAAGAGAAGAAGTCTTTGCCTGGGGTTTCTCACTCTACTACTACTACTACTACTACTACTACTGGTAGAGCTAAAGATAAGCTCTGGTCGAAACACAATCGGACAAAGAAAAAGGATAAGGATTATACAACAGCTGAAGAGCTATTGGCGAGAAAGCAAGATCAGGGTTTTGAAATTGTTCAGAAGGTGCTTGATATGAGAGGGCCACAGGTTAGGGTTTTGACGAATTTGGAGAACTTGAATGCAGAAGAGAAGGCTAGGGAAAATGATACACCCATGCCTGAGCTTCAACATAATATCAGGTTGATTCTAGATTTGGCCGAACTTGATATCCAGAAACTGGATAGGGATCTGAGGAATGAGAGGGAGACTGTTGTAAGTTTGCAGATGGAGAAGGAAAAGCTTCAAAAGGAGGCAAATCGGCAGAAGAAACAGCTTGATAACATGGAGGAAATAGTTGGAGCGTTGGAACGAATAGACGAGGAGAATTCCCTGGGTACATTGACTGTGGAATCGCTTTCAAATGTATTTACTGACTTGCAGAGGAGATACAGGGATGAGTACAAGCTCTGTAATTTGTCTTGCATTGCGTGTTCTTTTGCGTTACCTTTACTTATTAGAGTGTTTCAGGGCTGGGATCCACTCCAGAATGCGTTACATGGGTTGCAGGTGATGTCATCATGGAAGAACCTCTTACAGGGAGATGATCCATTTGATTACTCAGATGCAGTTTCACCTTATACCCAGTTGGTAATGGAGGTTGTTTTTCCCGCTGTGAGGATATCCGGGACTAATACGTGGAATCCCAGGGATCCTGAGCCAATGCTGCGGTTTTTGGAAGCATGGGAGAAGCTGCTGCCAGTTTCAGTTCTTCAGACCATTTTGGATAATGTGATTATGCCAAAGTTATCTTATGCTGTGGAGACATGGGATCCACGGCGGGAGACTGTGTCAATCCATGTCTGGGTGCATCCATGGCTACCGTTGTTGGGTCAGAAATTGGATAGTTTGTATCAAACAATACGGTTCAAACTGGGAAATGTTCTTCATGCTTGGCACCCAAGTGATGCGTCTGTATACACTATATTGTCTCCTTGGAAGACGGTGTTTGATCCAGCTAGTTGGGAACAGCTTATTGTTCGATTTATAGTTCCGAAATTGGTGAGCGTGTTGCAAGAGTTTCAAGTGAACCCAGCTGATCAGAACCTTGATCAGTTCTATTGGGTTATGTCTTGGGCATCTGCCATTCCAATTCATCATATGGTAACGTTGTTGGAGGTTGGTTTTTTCCCCAAATGGCAACAGGTTTTGTATCACTGGTTGTGCTCAAATCCAAACTTTGAAGAAGTTACACAGTGGTATTTAGGTTGGAAAGGACTTTTCGCAGCCGAACTGCTAGCCAATGAGCGGATTCGTTATCAGCTAAATGTAGGCCTCGACATGATGAACCAGGCTGTCGAAGGTATGGAGGTGGTTCAACCTGGGGCTAGAGAGAACATTAGCTACCTAAGGGTGACAGAGCAAAGGCAGTTCGCGGCTCACCAAAAGGCAGCAGCCTATGCTCAACAACAAGCAGCTGCCAGCATGGGAAGCGGAGCGCACGTGGATGGTATGGGTGGGATGCCCGAGATGAGTTTGAAAGAAGTTATTGAGGCCTATGCACAGCAGAATGAGTTGCTGTTTAAACCTAAACCAGGCAGAACACACAACGGTCTTCAGATATATGGTTTCGGTAACATAAGCATATATGTGGATTCCTTAAATCAGAAAGTCTTTGCTCAGACTGAGGATGGTTGGTCTTTGGTATCCCTGGAACAGCTGCTGGAGATGCATCGTAATTTTGGTCCGAAACGGCGCTGATTTTCAGAGGGCATGTATCATATGGGAATATGCATCGCAGCTGCTGAGAACCAAGGTTTATCTATTCCCTGTACTCCAACTTGTCTTTTTTTTTTTTGCTGAAAGATGCATCTTCTGCTGTGTTTAATTAGACGGTTGTGTTTGGATTTATCATAGGAATGAAATGCAACCATAAATTTTGGTCATTTGTTTCTTCACCATTATTTAGATTACTGTAATAACAATTACTTTTGTTTGTATTCTTTTACTTAATCGTAAGTAAATGGTTTCTGTGTTCCTTTATTGGACAATGTGGGAGTGTGCAGCACCAGAAGGGGTTGCTGAATAAGATTGGTAGTATCTATTCTAGGAAAGGGGGGTGGAGTTTAAAAGTGTGGGAGCACCGAGGTAGATGGTTCCTGCAAGTAACGCTTGTTTCATGTAAATATATTAACTGTGCC
Source organism: Macleaya cordata (assembly GCA_002174775.1). Classification (NCBI taxonomy): domain Eukaryota; kingdom Viridiplantae; phylum Streptophyta; class Magnoliopsida; order Ranunculales; family Papaveraceae; genus Macleaya; species Macleaya cordata. The sequence goes on along the minus strand of MVGT01002479.1, from coordinate 59,694 downwards.
ATGGAAAGTTACATAAATTGTGACTCCAGCAAGTATCAAATCAATGAATCTTTGGACCTAGTATTACAAACTAATTTAATGAGTCTATCTTTTCCTTTTGTGGTATTTGGATTATGTCTCTTTGAAGAGGTTCACTCAATTTTATGGTTATGATTGTTATGAATGTACCCATATGGATGCGTTCTGTAGCATTTTGTTTGTATTAAACTTGCATTTGAGGAAAATGCAACCAAGGAAGTACATTGTTTAATTGCCTTTTTTGTGATTCTTCTGAAATGTTAGACTTTCTGCTCCCCAAGTTCATAATAATTAAAATTCTTGAATTTTCTTCAACTTCCACCTATTGAAGTTCAGCAACGTTGGATGTGATCTTTCTTTAATAGAAAAAGATAATCTATTATTGCTGTGTGTTGCGGAAATTCAACGTTGCTCTCAAGTCATGTTTAAGGCAATCTGTTTGCTTTCTCTCTCAAATTACTTTGTCATACATTACAGAAGAGAAAAAAAAAAAGAAAAAGAAAAAGTCACATGCATTACTATCTCATCGTTTCACCTAGTATACTAAGCTTTTAATCTGCTTTAATGCCAAATACTGCAGCTTAATGATATAGCACAAAGAAAATGTTGGAAAATGATGTTCTTTATCTTCTTTTATTCATTCATCTGTGGACTAGAAGCTTGATGTTGACGATGCTGTTTAAAAATGTGATCTGCATGATTCTGTCCTACTTTAAGAATGTAAATGTGAGATATATAGATGACTAAGTAAACAAAACTAGGCACTTTGAATCTTTTGAGAAACTTAGTTGAGTCTTTCAAATACACACTTTGTAGGTAGAGTACTTTCATTTGTTAAAAGAGGTACGAGGGTTAGACACTTGTATGATGGGCTTCTTACTTTTTGCAAGGGAAGTGACACACTACATCAAAGAACAAACACTGTCTTCCAGTAGTGTTGTTGAAAGCCTGAAAGGACAAATATAACTCTCTTTCAGAAGATCAATTCAAAGAAAAAAAAAAGAACTCACTCAGATCAGATTGTTAGAACTCTACTAATACATTTAGGAGTAGGTCATGAGCTCTGCAGTTAAGCTCTGAGAACAGTGTACTTCACCTTGAATCTAGTGATAGGATCCAAGATGTCACCTTTTATATATTGTGACAGGGATCCAGTTTCGAGTTTTTCCAAGGTTGGGAGATGTCATGTTTGATTGCACGAAATAGTGGAACCAAACTTGATGCAAGGACTGTCAATGTTATTCAGTGTCTGTAACCAAGGTGTCTAGGGTTAAGTACTGGTGAATCCAGCATTCAAGAAGTTACAATTCCAAAGATGGTGAGTTTTTTCAAAAAGATTCTTTTAAAGATTTGAGTGGTAGAGATAAGATCCATTTAATATACAGTGATTGAGCCTAGTAGCATTCTGTCTGAACTTAAACGAAAAGACTCAGCTTTCCTTCCCTTTTCGAGAAATGAGTGACTTTTACCTGGTTGAAGAGTGCTCCTGAATCTGATTTGGAACGGCGTTGGTGGACTCCATCAACTTTTGACGTCTTAAATAGCTATATCTTTTCATTACTTGCTTGAGATTTGCAAGGCCAAATTAGTGGCAAAATGATGCAGGCATACATAATGAATTGATTATCATTGAATCGCTATATTAAAAGACGTCTGCCCTTGTTGTATTCATGAACAAGGCAATGTAAAGAATTTGTTTCTTGATGGATAAAAGATGTGTATGATGGTCTAATTCTATTGTCAATTGAAGGGTGTGTAAGTAAACTGAAGAAGCCTTTGGATGGTGTGATAAAAAATGGTATATGCATAGTCAAATTGATCACACTCTACTATTCAGAAAGCACTACGACAGAAAGCTGATCCTCTAGTTAGTTCTGTAGTAATATAACTAGGAATTATGGAGAACAGTCGAAGACATTGAAGGAGTAATTAGCCCAGGAGTTTGAACTCAGAGATTAGAGTTATGAAAATACTTTTGTAGGATTGACAATACTATGACTATATAAAGTCTGTTTAACAGCCAAACTATGTTCTAGAATTCCTGATCAGGAATGCTAGGCTGCAAACCATGTGATACTCATCTCCAAGTCATAAACCTGTTGAAGATAATTTTGACCACCTTGTAGATAGTTAGCGGCTTATGGGACGTCTCATTCATCTTTCATTGTGTATGTGATTAGTGTTGCAAGTTGCAGTTGACTTCTCATTCTCCATTGTTAACAGTTGAGAAACTTTCCTACAGCCTGAGTTACCATCAAGTCAGGTCCATTAGAACACTGAGGTGCAGAATAGAGCTCCATTTGCGACTTCAGAAGTCCTACATGGCTACATGAAAAGCATGCTGAAACTGAGTAGCACATATTCATCTTAATTTGAAGGCCTATATTTGCATAAACCACATCAAGGAGCAATTAGAGATCGACCAAAAGTTCTTTTTCATTCTGTTTTCGCTAAGGAATACATTACTGCATTACTGAACCACATGTAACTTCTTTAGAAAAGAATAATATACAAAAAAGCAGAAGATATGACAGAATTTTAGAAACATCCCCATGTAAGACGTAGTACTGATGAAAGTGATGCCCTTCTCCCTGCAGACTCCATGACCGCACACTGTCATGTCAGCTGAGCCTTTGGAGCTGTAATTCGACGACCAGCCTATGCTATCTTTGTCTCCTGGTCAGCAATCTGCGCCAAGTACTGCTCTCGCTCTGGCCTGTCCGTGGAAAATCCACCTTCAGCAGAGTCTACTGCAGCCTGAGCAGCTTTGTCAGAGAGCCTCCAAGGTGAATCTTCATGCAATAGTCTGCAATCACTAGATCAAAGCGCTTAGCTAGCTGGCCGACCTTGTGTTTAACTACCTCATTGTGGAGACACCAGCGGGGGAGTATGGGGTTAAGATTCTAAAGCGAGTCCTCTACTGAATGATTGGCCCTTTCCTGGGTTTTGAACCTTGGATTGCCTAATTTTGTCTGATAATGACGCGCCCCAATTCAGTGCAATCCTCTCCATCAAACTCAAGCTCACATTCCCATTTGATAACAATTAAAACCCACAGAAAAAGAACTTATGCCCTTGCTCTTTCTCCCCACCACCACCCACAACGACGATGAGGAAGATGATTTTCTTCCTACAGCATTTGGGAGGAAAATCAAAGAAGGAGCGCAGCAGCGTCGTGAGAGAGAAAGGGAGAAATCGAAATCAGCTAAGAAATCTCAATCTCAAGCAGGAGGAAGGAGAGAATCAGAGATTGGGGAGGTTGGGGAATTTGAGAAGCATACAAAAGGGATTGGGATGAAACTTCTTGAGAAAATGGGATACAAAGGAGGTGGATTGGGGAAGAATGAACAAGGTATTGTAGCTCCGATTGAAGCCAAATTGAGACCTAAAAACATGGGAATGGGTTTCAATGATTACAAAGAGGCTAAGAATTTGCCAAAACCATTAGAAGAACAATCAGAAGAGAAGAAGTCTTTGCCTGGGGTTTCTCACTCTACTACTACTACTACTACTNCCTTGTTCGTTCGTTCTTCCCAATAAATTGAGCCTGGTGAGTAACATGAAAGGTACTCCCAGCCTTATGTTGATGATATGTTAATCTTCGCTACAAATTTAGAGAGAGCATTAAAAATCAACAGTTTCTCTCTTCTTGTTTTGATATGAAAGATATGGGTGAAGCTAATGTTATACTTGGTATTAAAATTATTAGATCACCACGTGGCATTGCCTTATCTCAATCCCATTACATTGATAAAGTGCTTAAAAAATTCAACCATGAGAAATGTAAAACGACTTCTACTCCTTTTGATCCTAGTATAAAGTTATTAAAGAATGAAAAGAGACCTATATCTCAACTTGAATATGCTAGTGCTATTAGTAGCCTTATGTACGCTATACATTGCACTCATCCTGATATAGCTTTTGCTGTGGCAATAAATTATATAAGAAAAAAAAAAATTTGGTTGATCCCTTTACAGAAGGCTTTGAAAGGGATGTAATCTGAATGTCTTCCAAGGGATGGGTTTAAAGCCTTTAAATGAATAGATAGCCTATGATGGGAACCCAACTAGCTTACTGAATAGGGAAAAACAAATCATAGTACTAACTAGTATATGCACTACACAACTAGAAAAGTATTCTCTATTCCATCCATAGTAGTGCATGCTTGTATGGAGGTTAAGAATAATTCTTGATCTATGGTATGATTTAAGTCATACAAATACACTAAGAGATTCACCAATACAAGTGCGGGAAGTGAGACATCCTCTAAGGAGACTGAAGGCTTGCCTCTAAGTCCCTTATGAAAACCCAGGATGGTGGCACTAAGTCGTAAATGTGCCAATCTTTTCAAAACACTGAAAACTTAGGAGGTTTGTGTGATCGTTATGTCTAGTTTGCCAAAATGGGATCCTTAGTTCAAGTGATATGATTAGACTAAGTAAAAGTTGAAGTCGAGAGACACCTTTATTCAACAATCCTCTTATCAAACTCAAGCACATTTCCATGTACTAACATCCCTCCCTGTGAGTTATTCAAGTCTACATATTTTCATCACAAGTGTGCTTCAAAATATATATATAAAGCTTATTACATATCTAGATATTCATAATCACAGAGTCTCGTCCATGAGCCTAACAAAAATATACAAAGTCACAATCACATAAAAATATAAAACCCACAGAAAAGAACTTAATTGCACTGTTATTTCTCCCCACAAAAAACCAAGTGTACTCGCATTCTTCGTACGTTCTCCCCAAGAACTTGGGGGTGAGTAACCTCATGAATCGTTCTCCCAGCCTAAGGTGTCATCTGACAAAAAAGAGAGATAATGGGATGATAAACGTCATCAAAATAATATATAGTTGAAAGTAAGCCTTGTAAATAGACCACCGACGTCAATGTAGAAAGTAAACAAAACATCGTTCAAAGTAAGCCTTATTAATAGACTACCGATCGACGTCTATGTAGAAAGTGAACTAAACATCCATATGACAGTGTAGTCTGCTAAGATAGCCTTGGTTTGTGACCACTATAGAATCCCTGATCAGGAAGGTCTAGTAAACGATACACACTGTCCTCACCTGTCTTGAGTGTCCAGTGGGGCTCCCATGTTCTGCATCCATCTTATGGGTAGCAGTAGCTAGTATTCTAGGCCAATCATGCACTGTTTCCACCTCAGAGAGGTGGACTATATTCCCCCACAAAGATATACCTGGTCCCCAAGAATTTCACCTCACTCAATTGGAATTCACACTTCGAGAATCTAACATAAAACAGTTGTTCTAACTTACAGCAGTGTCTTGAGTGCAGTTCTCGAATGCTGATCATGTTCAACCCACAAAGGTATGAGAAGGTACAATAAAGCCTTCGGAGGCAATCCCTGGGGCCATCCTGTAAGGTCCTACAGAAATAAAGGAAGTACCCCATTTAGGCTCTATAGCAAAGTTCTCTTAGGACGCACACCGGACAAATAGCTTGGGAAAACATCCACATACTCTGAAACCATTGTGGTGCATCCTTCGTTTCTTTCCTACCATGAACCCGCAAACCCAATTTTTTCTTACTTTCTTGTCCAATATCCAACACAGGTCTGCATACATTGTTCTTTCGACGACCCCCCGAGCTTAATTGCTGGTTGTTCCAGTCGCATCAAAATCTGATAGAACCAAGACGAACAGATGATCCACACTCATCTCCAGCTCGACAATGTACACTATACAAGCCTCGCACTACACAATGCTATACAATTTGAGTACCCTATGCTACACAATTTAAAGTTCCCAAGTGGCTGGCCAGTGCTAAGACTTTCCTTGTGGGTGAAGACCTAAATAACTTGTGCCAAGTTAACAGTGTGTAGATCAAAGATATCAACTAACACACAAATCCAAATGTTAAAGAATGGTACCTTCAATAATCCGAGGCTTGTGTTTCATCCTCTGACATGGCATAAACATGACCCTGTGTCATCTGCTGCACCGCAGCGGTGCTAACAGTACGTGTCTCTCTAGGGCAGAGCCTCCTAAGGTGACCCGTCTCCCCACATCCAAAGCATCTACGCGCACACGACCTCCTCTGGGCTTGCTGGTTCTGTGGCCTAGGTGGTGATCCTACTGCCCTTTCCTGCTGTCCTTGGGATCCTTGATCATCTCCTGTCTGTGAGGACTCTCCTTGATATCTCTGTCTCTTGCCCTCCTCGGGAGGGTACTGCTGCTGTTGCCGTTGTGGGGATAACGTCCTCTTTCGAATGGACTTCCATAACTCCTCCCCCTCCACAATTCTTGCTCTCTTTACGACGTCAAAATATTGTGTCAACATATGGGGTGCCAATGCGCTCCGGATATAGGGCTTCAGCCCTGCTTCGAACCTCTTGGCCATCGTCTTCTCTGATGTAATCAATCCTCGGGCGAAACGTAACAAGTTTTCAAACCTTGTCTCATATTGGAATACAGTCATATTTCCTTGAGTTAGGTGCAACAATTCCTCGAACTTTCTGTCTCTCTCACTTTCAGGGAAGTACTTATCAAGAAATAGTTGCTGAAATCTTTCCCAGTCAAGCTGTTCGCCTGCAGTGGTCCTCTCCATCATTCCCCACCAATGATGAGCTTCTCCTTCGAACATAAATGTCGCCAATATTACTTTCTGATGTTCGTCGCAGGGAGTCACTCCCAGCAATTTTTTCATCTTAACAAGCCATTTGTCTGCAACTGAGGGATCTTCGGTGCCTTGGAAAGTAGGCGGGTGTAGTTTTAGAAAGTCAAGGACAACTGCTCCAATATTATTATTGTTCTCTGTTCCTCTCTGTTGGCCAGATTGTGCCAACCACCACCTCTCCATAATCTGGGCCAACTTTATCACATTCTCGCCCATTTGGATAATTGCTTCGGCCATCTTATTCTTCTCCATCCTCTCTTTTTCTAAAGAATGTGACAATTAAATGTTTAAAATCAGTAAAACATAATATGGAATAAGAAAAATCAGTATTTATTTATATTTTTTAATTGCTCACAAAATCAGTATATATTAATATGATGATAATTAAGTATCTATAAAATAAATATAGATAAAAAGTTTTGATATACATAAGACTTAGGATCTTTTAGAGAATTTTTTTTAAGGAGACTAATGCTTAGGATATATATAAGAAGGCACATACGAAGGCAAAGATACATCATGAAGAGAAGCACAAAGACACTACCGTAACCGCGTAAAGACTAACCACCACCAGGGCTATCGAATTATTACATGAGATAAACTAATGCAAACCACAGTAACCGAGTTTTGATCCCGAGATCTAAGGGGTGCACAACCGTGTTTTGATCCGAGATCTAAAAGGTGCACAACCGTTAGAGCCAAAAACCCATGTACTAGCAATCTAGAGAACATACTAGAGAACAATAGAGAGAGAGAGAATTGATCTCCTCTTCTTGTATGATTTCCATGTGGTAACTGGTAAGAACCTCCTTATATAGGTCTTCAATGGGATTACACAAATTTAGTAAATGGGGGGTTACAAGTACACATGAAATCCATTGGTTACATGGTGTAGATTACAACATGCATATTGAATCATGGGTGAATAAATATGGGATTTGCAAGGATGTGGTGGTCATCATCCACATCAATTAAGTCATTATTTACAACAATATATATATACTTTTTATTATTAGGGCAGCAAGTGTATTTTGGTGGTTGGATTATTATTAGGGCTAAGCAATAGAAAGTAATCAAAGTGGGGATATAAACCATTTCACACAAAACCTACCTGCTTCAATATATCTATATATCACTGAGATTGATCAGACACATGATTGATTACATACATACATACATACATACATTAGTCATCATAACACTAACAACAAAGTCATCTAATTTTGAAGTAAAAACTAACTAATTAATTAACCAACTAGCTAGCTAGGGCTTCTAGGGTTTCTAACCGGTTCCGGTGACACCGAGGTCTTGTTTATTCATGTTGTTCTCATTATCAACATCATCGGCGGAGGTGACACCAGCACCAAAGACGGGGCCACCAAGGCCAGCGGCGTCATCAACTTTATCTTGCAATTTGTCGACCTCGATCCCACCCACGTCTTCTTTGGATCGAATATCAGTCTGGGTCTTGTTCTGCCCTCCTTCAACCGACTCGTACGTTGTCGCTGTGAAGGACCCCTTCGGCTGTGCACCTTGCGCTCCTGACATCTCTCTCTACTTTACTCTTTTCCACTTTCTCTCTCTCTATCTTAGATCCGATCAGTACTAGGTTTAGACAGCTATAGTAAGTAGTTATATATAGCTATCTTGAGTGCGATACTTTCATGGTCCTCATGACACGTTGCCACCATGGTGGACACCACGAGTAACCGTTTATTCAACGTGTTGACACCCTCACTCTGTACACTTACATGACGTGGCTTCCTTTTTTTTTCTTCTCCACGTTGACAACGAGGACGAGAGAGAAGATATCCCATCCTCACATACAATTGGGATATCCTCTGAGGATTTTTTATTGAGCGCTGCAATTTGGACCGACGGACTTACAAAATAAATACTCAGACACTTATGTAGCATGGTGGATTCCACTGCCATATAAATTAGAAACCCCCCTCATAATATATTTAAGAGAAAAAAAATAGTGGGTCCCACCCTGTGACATAGGTATCTGGCACCAGTTTTATAAACGGGTCTGTCCAAAAAGTTTTATTGTTTTTTATTTGTTGGTTAAACATTAATTTGACTACAATTTAAAGAAATTTTTTTTTGGTACAAAAAATTTAAAAAGTTTTATTCTTTGGGGCATCTTCCCCATTAATAATAAAATATGCGGCATCCCATTGTTTTTCTGGTTTGGGAGCTTTTCTAGAATTGTTTCTTGTACCTATCATCATAGTAGGTGGAGACCAAGCAACCTCTGTAGTTCTCCAAACTCTTTGGTCTATGGACTTTAAGAAAGCTCTCATCCAAGCTTTCCAATAAGGATAGTTACTTCCATTGAACAATGGAGGTCTATTTACTACACTACCCTCTATTTGTGAATCCATTAAGTCACAACAAGAATCACACTTAGTTTGTTAAACCCAACAAATGAACCCACTCTGATACCAATTGAAAGTTTAAATGCACTACGGTTAATGGAATTAACTGTATGTCTATGTGACTATGGTTAAGGATCACATAATCACCTAACAAAAATTACTGAGGTGATAAACAGTAAAACAAAAATCTCTAAACAATGAGATTAACTTATTCGATTCTTAATATGCAGAATTAAGTACAAGAATCAAATATTTCAATCTCACAAACAATATAGAAAAATGCACAAGAGATTCTGTTAACGAGGAAAACTCAAACTTAGAAAAACCCCGGGACCTAGTCTAGAAATAATCCACTAAAAGTTAATGAAAACTTACAAACCGGTTTACCACTCGATGAACACGATTTATGACTCCATCTACGCTCCAACATCTACGGTGTGCAGTTCTTCCACAAATTTGAACTCCACGAATTTGCCTCTTAGTAGACTTTGATGCGTCTCCAACTTGAACTCCGCAAGTCCCGCACCTTGAACCAATACTCGACTCCTCGAGTATATCACCACGATCTTAACACTACAAGCTGAACCACTGAAAATCTACTGGCACACAAAAACAGAGTTTTTGGTTTGAAATGGGAAGGATTGAACCAAGTTCAATAAGCTTGGAAGCTAAAAGTTTAGAGTTTGAACTCTTCAAGAACTTGTAAAGATAGGGGGTGAATGGTTGATTAGAACATGAAGGTTCAACTCCTATTTATAATGAATGTCTCGCCTAATCCTAGAATAATCTATCAATTCCTACGTTTAATAATAAACACATTAATGGAGATGAGAGGTCATTCCGTTAAGCCTCTTATTCCACTTAGGAATGTTTTCCATGCCTCAAGATTTCCCTTAAAACAAGCTCAAGTGAGAATCGTGCGAAAAGGTCGAATAGTAACACTTTACAGCACATGAGCACATGAAAATCGCACTAATCTGGGCAATGGTTTCAAAACCAGCAACTTTGCTTTCGAAACCATCAAGTTTGGTTTCAAAACTAGTAGGTTGGTTTTGAAACCAAAAAGGCCTAGAATGCTTTCAGCAACTTTGGTTTCGAAACCAACCATGTCAGCTTTTAGCAACTTTGGTTTGTTGGTTTTGAAAGTAAAACCATCTGTCAGTATTTTTCAGCTTTGGTTTGGTTTCGAAACCAAACTTGTTGGTTTCGAAACCAACTTTTGGTCTCAGTATAAGAGGTCACAGTTTCTCTTAAAAGCGTAGTTTTCTGACAGCATCCTTTCGAACACTAATTTTAAGAGATTTTGATATTTTTTTACCATTTCGTACTTTCTCATATCATCCAATTAGAACTAACCACCTATGGTATTAGATTTCTAAGTCACTTACTATTCTAAGATGAGTTCCGATGGTGAGTTGAGCTTCTTGGAGTATTTTCTTCGCAACGAACCGAACCACGACTCACTAACTCTAACTCAAGTTACATTGACCTTCTTGAGTTAACTTTGACACGAAATTCGACAAATATGACATGAGAGAACTCATGGACCTAACAGATTTCCCCTATCTTTTAGATTTGCATCCAAGTAACAATTATGGATCATTATATCAAAACCCTATAACCATAATTGATGATAACCATTAGATTAGACTCACACTAGTACACCTTAAAGTGGTGGTCGACCTACTCACTATGAGGAGATCGAACCATTTATCCCATTTGCATATTTTCTTCTCCTAATTTATCTCCATTTGAATTATTATTAAATTCTGGACAAACTACATTCCTAAATGGTGCAAATTTTAACCGTAGGATCTTTATTAATACACTTGTAATAATCTTAGAAAGCCAAACACCATAAGACATCAAACATGCCTTACACCATAAGCATTCCTTTTGAGTTAGTTCAAAACTACCAATATTCGGTTAGATTCTAAAGATTTTGGAAAATCTAGGAAAATAGCTAAGTTGGAAAGAGAGAGAGAGGACGACCTACTCTAGTCGATATCCTTTCTTTCCCTCATCCCAAAACTAACCTCTTCCATTCTTCTTGCTTGAACCATCTATTAAAACTATATGATGGAGAGAGTATTAGAAGGAGAAGAAGAAAAAAGAAAGAGAAGAAGGCACTCAACAAATCATCTAGAGTCATCACAAAGGTAGGAGGAAGAACCAACTAGAAATCATGGTTTTTTTTTCCATAAAAGTAATATATTATATGTTTTTCTTTATCATGAGATCTAATCATAATTCATCATGCAATTTCTTGTGAATTCGTATATGTATTCCAATTTAAAATATTATACCTATCTTTGTTGGAGATTTATATGTATGTGTATATCACTATGTTTATTAGGATTTGATTAAATCATGTTATATCCGTTGCTCGAAAAGATGAAAACGTTAAGAAATAAAAATAGTTTAAAGAAAACTTTTGCCTTATGGCGTGCCTAAATGGCGTTACCCCATGATGGGTCCTCGCAGAAGACTGTCAATGTTAGCGGTGCTCATCGGTCGGTGACCGACCTATTTGAGTCCATCTATAACCAATCCTATATTGGTCGGTTGTGATAAAATCACATCCAATTCTATCCAGCTTGAAATTGGATCGGTTTGTCATCCAATCCAATTTAGATCAGATTGGATAGTTGGTTGTGATCAGAGAATACTTAAGTTTTTTTTAATCAAGCTCAACAAGGAGTTTTCAATATTTGATCAGAAAAGCGTGATAGTAGATAATATTGGTGTTATAAGCCAAGTATTGCTAGATAGTCTTGTGTTTAACGACATGGATTTTATTAGTACAACATTGGTTGATGGAGTTTAAGGTTTGTTGGGTTCTAAGTACTAACATTTGGCAAGTACATCTCATGCATACAAGTTTAGTAGGCAAGGTGAGTGAGTGAAAACCTAGATATCGTGGTGGTTACGATGTAAGTAAATCTATGCACAATAAATCTCATTTATTTAATTTTCATCTACTGAGTTTTACTCATTATTCCCTACTCTCCGCTGATTTGGGAACCGACAATAGCGTTAGAAGTAGAACGTGAGAGTTCGACTTGAAATAATACACATTACTCAACAGAGAGTTTTCAGTAGGTAATTACGTTTCGAGAGAACTATTGTATATATTCTAAAATGGGGTGGGATGATTCGTTATTTACAATTTTTTTCTTTATGTGTGGACTTGAATTATGGTTTTTTCGTGTTTGATAAGAAGTTTTTTTTCGATTAAAGTAAGGACCTTTACGTAGTTGGAATTGAAATAATGTGTAGGTTTTCAATCCCTTGTAGATGTTCCCGTTATATCTCAAACCTTCGTTTTCTAAAAAAAAAAAATAGTGGACTTAGGTTTTGTATTGAAGTCTTACTGACACGACCTATTTCTCATAAAATTTTCAATAGATTTGAACACTGGATACCCAATTGGTCAAGGACCCAAAGTCGGACCTTGTGTGTTGAAATTGACTAGATCTTGCACATGACTTGAGTTCATCTCATTTTCTGTCTCAAATAGTAGGGATTTGGACATAGGTTAAAACATCGAAATTGTAGTTCTTTATGTCTATTTTCATATGGCATTGATCTCATTGAATTCGGATCTGTGGTTTTGGAGTAATGACCTAATCATTGAACTCGATGCAAATAGAGTCAGCGTACTAATGTTGAGTTATTGGCTTTTCCAGTGCATACTTTAACTCCAGTAAATTCTTGATTAATTAATGTGACAATCAAGGACACCCTTATTTTATAAAATAAAACTAAGTCTTGATGTGTTCTAACTTACGGATGGATCTATGAAAAATTTACAAAAAGAAAAAAAAAATATACCTTCGAAAGATGTTCATTTTTCGTGAAGAATTTTGAAACCTTGAAATTGAGAAACAATTTGTCTTTATTCTAACCAAGATGACTCTGGGTAATCGAGTCAAGAATGATTAGGAAAACCATGTTTAACAACGTGTCTAATACTCTCTCTCTTTCACTCAAAAAAAAAATACTCTCTCTCTCTCTCTCTCACGTGAGTTATTTTTAGTATTTTCATTACTCAATTTTCTTTCTTTCCTAACGAGGTGGGCCTTGGGCTTGGGTGATCTCACGGGTCCAAGGGCTGGATCGTTACAGTTATCTTTTTTATTTTTAAACTTTAAAATGTTATCTCTTAAACTAAAATTCAAATTTTGACGAAATTCATACATTTAGAAAGTATTTTGATATCTTTGAAACTAAACCAGTCAAGAATGGTTTTTGAAAAAAAAAAATAGAACATTTATACAAAAATATTTTTGCATATTTTGTACAAAAATATTTTTGCATATGCAGAAAAGTGAAAACATGCAAAAATATTTTTACCTACTGATTTGAGTAAAAGATTTTGACGAAACTTATATACTTGGAAATTATTTTTTGAGATCTTTACTTCTTCTTTTAATGTTACCTAGTTTGAGACTCGCAAATTTAAATTTAGATGCAATCAAGATAAAATGTACTAGTTGTAGTAGTTCTCTATTTATCTGTGCAAAAATATTTTTTACTTATGTAGAAACATGTAAAAATATTTTTGCTTACCTTATTTAGTAACAGATTTTGATTAAATTTATATGTTTAGAAAGTAATCGTCGAGATCTTTACTTCTTCTTTTAATGTTATCTTGTTTCGAAGCATACAAATTCATATTTCGATGCATTCTAGATAAAAACTAGTTAAAAATATAGTTTAATGTTACGCAAATATAAATTTGTATATTTTTTTTTTTAAAAAGTATTGTTGTCTAGTCTCATTTCCAAGATATCAACGACTGCTTTTCAAAAATATAAATTTTGTAAAAAATTGATCTGTATTTTTAAAGTTATGCAAATTTTATGTAAAAAATAAAACAAAAAAAAGTAGTTAATAGGTGCTAACATTCACCTATAGTTAATGAGAACTTTAAATAAGTTAAATGGCAGATCTGTCCAAATTTTATTTTTGGACTAAATCGACTCATATTATTTGGTGGACTAAATGGACTCAAATAAACTCATAATGGATGTTCTGTACGTTCTCTCTTTTTTTAATTGTAAATAAAATGAGATCTTTAATGAGATTTGATAAAAAAAAAAAGGGGAGAGAGAATAGTATCTTCAATGAGATTTGCTGACTAGGATGGAAATACATCCTCTTGGTGAACCTCTAGAATAAAATGATGGACTAGAGGATATCTTCCTATCCAAATGCTACATCATCTTTACATTAGCTGAGGATATTTGCATTGAAGATGGTAGTTTTAAGGATAAAACCATTTAAATAGTCAACATAGCCTCACATGCACAACATGTGACGATAAAAAGACCTAAATGTGCTCTCTTGTTTTTTGAGATCTAGGGTGTCCGGGTCTCTTAGAGTACCCGACTAGTCCCTAGGGTGTGAGCAGACCTCCCTATCCACACACAACCGGTTAAAATCTTATTGTGGGAGTGGCCATCAGGAGGATCGATCACTCGACCTCCATTTTGTGAGGTAAGCGTCTTGACCACTTAGCCATCCTCCTGATGGTTGAATGTGCTCTCTTGTTAGTAACTCAACCCAAATGAAATGGTTGAGTTAGCTGGGAGGTGTTGTTTTTCCAATGGCTCAGATTAGAACAAAAAACATACTAATCGTTGTTCCACAATGGTTACTTCTGTTTCCCTATTAAAGCTCGATGGGATGTAAGAGGATCAACCAAGAACAAACTCCGGTTAAGAACAGATCTCCTTATCTTCTTCTTCCTTATTTATCCACATTTGTGATCTCCATTTATACCCTTAAAGGTCTGATCCCAAGTTCTTATGCAATATTAGCAAAAAGATAATTTAAACCATAAAAACTCATGTTTAAATGTTGAAAATATAATTTTCATACATAGGGTTAAGTTAAGTCCCTTACCTTTTTGGAATTGTTTGAACTCGGATTTGTGCACTTGTATCCCTCGGCAAACCCACCCCTCAGCCCTCACCACCACCTCCACGACCGCCTAATTTTCATCTACACGATGAGTGGCTTTAAGCATAGCCCCATCCATCCACCCGCCTCGCTCTTTGCTATTTTTTTAATTTAATTATTGGATGTGTCCTATTACATTTTTTTATTTCCGCTTGGTTTACACTTACCAATTAGGTCGCATGGAGTGAATCCCAAAGGCTAATTTTTTGTGACGATGATCTTCTCATCGTTTAGATTACATCAAACCATAATTTACCATATGGGCCCACCTAATACCCATTTGTGATACAAATAGCTTAGGTCAAGTTGCATCTAGAATTGATTTGCATAAACCAAAATCCACGGAGTGGATGGAAACAAATAAGTCAAATGAAGATACAAGGGAACTAATATATGTTGATTTCCCAACAAAATGGGTGCTTAAGGCTGCACACAGTTCGGTTTAGTGTTAAAACATGACATACAATTAGAGCACTTGCATTATAAAAATTTAAAGTTCGTTCAAACTTAAAAAATGAAAAACGGATAATACCTAAATATTTATTTAAATTTAAAACATGTCAAGTGTTCAACCATCTTAAGTAATTATTAATTCTCTCTCTTTTTTGTGAAAATTATTAAATTTAATATGAGAAGTTCATCCTTACCAAAAATCATAACAATCAAAAATAATTATAAAGTAATTTATAGGCCATCCATTTTAATTATTACTTTTAAATTAAATTTTGATAGGGTTAAAAATTTTGGTATGATATGATTAGAGACGAAGTCATAAATTTTTTTAAGGAGAAAACCACAAAGCACAACAAGTTTCTTTGGCGTGCCTAAAAGCTTGTGGGGTATGTATTAAGAAATGAGTTGGTCAAATTCTAATTTTACAAAAAACTAAAGCACAATATACTAAAATCTTAATAATTGGTGGGGCACTCAATTTCCTCATAGATATTAGATGCTAGAGTTTAAATTTTTTTTTAGT
>MVGT01002479.1:13770-34263 GCA_002174775.1 Macleaya cordata | reverse complement strand
AGTTTAGGGGGATTGAGAGACCCAACCCTATCAAGTGCGCCACCACTTTAGATCTCTACCATGCCCAAGCATCACAGTAAGGCAAAACTTCTAGTTCCCACCACTAGTAGCAGCTAAGGAGCAAAGAGTGAAACAGAAATAGAAAAACAAAAAGAGACTAGTGTCAACCGGGATAGTTTAAGTTGTACACTTTTTACCACCATATCAATGATAAAGCATCTAACAACTTCCATCTATCCATTATTTCTTCAGCTCCTACCATAACTTGCAGCTAAGGGTAAACAGTAAAATAAATAGATAAAGAAACTAGGGAGGTTAAGGTTCAAAGGTCCTACATGGTTCCCTAGGGAG
Source organism: Macleaya cordata (assembly GCA_002174775.1). Lineage (NCBI taxonomy): Eukaryota > Viridiplantae > Streptophyta > Magnoliopsida > Ranunculales > Papaveraceae > Macleaya > Macleaya cordata. Next base: position 33,912 of record MVGT01002479.1, on the reverse strand, counting down.
GTCTGCTTGACCACATGGAGATTCTAAGGCTGATTTTTGGTGATTATCCATAGCAAAAAATTAGTGATTTGTGATCCTCTAAAGTGAATTCAACATTAAAGCAATTTGAAACACTCAGTTCACTACTAACTCTGAGGTGCAAGACGAGGCAAGCACCATAGTGAAGCAAGATGCAAATATTAATGATCAGTAATATATATATTTTTGATACAAATTTCAAAAATAGTATATACGCAACCAAATACAGAAAAAAATGATGAAATCAGAAATATAAATATTCAGCACATGACTATTATATTGTGTATTAAGCAGCAGAGAAGGAGAAGGTGGTCCAGCAACAGGAACAGAAAAGGGGGACAGAGAAGCATTAGGAAGAAGGAGAAGGGAACACTAAAAGGAAAAGTAGCAGCATCATAATGCAGCAGTAGCTGCTTGAGCAGAGAGAATCCAGTCGCAGCAGGAAGGAGAAAGAGCTAGCGCAGCAAAAAGTACTTTTTTGGAGATGGTTGTTCCTTCATCGGGAGAAAGGGGAAAAAAGGTTGTTTTCTGTTCGTTGGAGGTTGGAGACAGAAGGTTCATTAGAGATAGTATGGAGTAGGCTGCACCTTGTTTGTTGGACATAAAGTAGTTTCTCATTGATCAGACTGTTGATCATTGTTTAGGAACCTACTCATTTTTTACGGTTTTTTTTATATTTTATAATGCAAAGAGAAGACTTCATCGGTTTGTCTATCATCAGTGGGTTGCATTCTTATCCTTTAGGCCTTCTCGAGGTGCACTTAAGACACAGTGAGACAACCTAAAAATCACTGGTTGTGAAGGTGATTTTTTATGTATTTCTTGTGAGGATGTTCCTGATATCTCCTCACCAACGATCAGACCTAGAGTCTGATATATGGGGGATTAAGGCAGAACGTTTAATACAAGAAGTAAAGGTACTCCTACTATTGAATTAAAACACACACAATAAGAGGAACAAGAGAATATCTAATTCCAGAGTAGATACCACAATTGTGTTGAATCAAAGGATTGGTTTCTAAACATTATTTATGTGAGTAAAGCCTACAATATGGATAGAAGTTTACAACTTTGCTTTGCCCGACAGTCTCGCTCTCAGCTCCTCTGCCACAGCATCAATAAACTCTTCAGTATTCAGATACTGGTTCCTGGTCACCCTGCACAACATACCAGAATACTTAATGAGGAACAGTCACTAGAGCAATAAGTATGTGGGACACCCTCAAAAAGAAAACCTACTTGGATCCATGGATGAGAAGTGCAAGATCCTTGGTCATCTTCCCTGATTCGACAGTTCCAACGCAAGCTGCTTCCAGTTTCTCAGTAAAATCCAACAATCTAGCATTGTCATCCAACTTTGCTCTGTTGATTAACATAATACATTAGTTTTTGGTTCAAATTTGAAATTGAATATTGCACCCCAAATGTATCAAATATAAACAAGTATATATGCTTCCAGCTCATCAGATCAATGGTAGAATAATTGAATACCTGTGTGCAAGCCCTCTTGACCAAGCAAAGATTGAGGCAATGCTATTTGTACTGGTTTCACCTCCTTTCTGGTGAACCCTGTAGTGGCGTGTCACTGTACCATGGGCTGCTTCAGCCTCAATGGTCTTCCCATCTGGGCATACCTGGAAACCAGATCAACATTCACATGAATCCAAAATGCTTATACATAGAAATGAACAATCACAGTGGACAGCGTGTACAGCAGACGTACCAATACTGATGTCATCAATCCAAGGGAACCGAAACCTGCAAAGAGGGAACATAAGTTAACTTGGGTAACATTCAGAAACACCTATGCAGCTTTGGAGAAAAAAAAAATCACCCGTAGATGTTACAAACCTTGGGCTAGGAAATCACTCTGTACGTCTCCATCATAGTTCTTACACGCCCAAACATAACCCCCTTCACTCTTAAGTGCATAGGCAACCATATCGTCAATCAACCGGTGTTCATACCTATAGAAGCAAAATCTTATAAGTTCATGTTGTGTTACAAACATATCAAACTTGCATAAATGACACGAATAAATATCTCACCATATCCCAGCTTCTTCATATTTGGATTTCCATTGAGCTTCATATACTTCTTGGAATATGTCCTTGAACCTTTAGCAAAAAAGAAGAAAAGAAACATGAAAATCCATTATAAACAGTCACCAACAGTGTACAAGATATTTATTAGCATAATTGGTGTATGTGTGTCAAGGAGGGTTGCTGCTGCTGAAAATATAGGTCCTATGGATGTTAATCCATGTTAGACTCGCATAAGCTTATGATGTCAGCTTTCAGCGAATCAACAACATCAAACAATGACCAAAGTGCGTCTTATAAATTTTATCAATAATGGTTGTCGCACAACTGGCACTAATTAGCCCACTCAGTATTAATATGCCCCTAAAAGAAAAAGGAAAAAGGGAAATATAAGGAAAACTAATACCTTCCATCATATTTCTTAAGAATTGTGTTCTTTGTGCTAAGATAAAGTGGCCACTTCTTCTGGTAAGCTGTTGCCATCGAAGCCTCAGCGAAAGAACGGATGGACTGCAATTAAGAACAAGAAGAACCTTAGTGACTTGTGACATGCTTATTTGATTTCAAATTGGGACCCACACAGTTATACAAATGAAAATTGCAGAATCTAGACCTCATCTGTGTTATACATGGACAAGGCTACACCTCCAGCACCAGTGAAGTTGTAAACCTCTAATTCTGTCGTTTCATCATGTCCTTCTGGCACTGCAAACATTAAACAGATGTATTTCTGGTGACCCATTCTGGAAAAACAAGTAACAGAAGAAAGCAACAATAGCAATGCAGATTTATTTTTTAATGGTATTATTTAGTTAAAAAAAATAAAGTTGTGATTGATGGTAAACCCAATTTATATGTAGCATGTTTGGGTATCCAATAAAGTGGGAAATAAATGAGCCTAGGAAGTTTTCGAATGTAGCAGAATCGTACCAAAAACCAATTTGAGTTTGCCAGCTCCTTTGATAACTGCATCAGTTGCTCGGTACTGATCACCAAATGCATGCCTTCCAATGCATATGGGCTTAGTCCAACCTGAAAAAAAAAAGCTTAAGTTAATATGGTTACATCATTACTGGAAACAGACAGACACAATCAAGACATTGTTTAATACCTGGGACAAGTTTGGGAATGTTTTTGCAGATGATTGGTTCTCTGAATACAGTTCCTGCAGAAAGTGTAGAACGAATATGTCTCATCATGAAACAAACAGAAAACGCATGGAAGACAGAAAAACAACCAAGGAAAGTTCTCTCACCATTCAAAATGTTCCTGATTGTTCCGTTGGGACTCTTCCACATACTTTTCAACTTAAACTCCTCCATACGAGCTTCATCTGTTAATCACAGCAATAAATTAATCAAAAATCAAATTTGCATTTGACCACAATACTAGGTTTTGCTATCTGACAGTGCAATTGCTCATCAGGTATCATAAAACAGAAATATGTTTAAATTCAGGTTCAATTATATATACCTGGAGTTATAGTTGCGCACTTGATTGCAACATTGTACCTGCAATAACAGCATTTTAGTCCAAACTTTACAATAGATACAAAGGCAATTACAAATGGAAACGAAAAATTTGTAGAACCAGAATACACAACAATTAGGAGCCCTGATCAACAGCGACAAATAACTAAAATAAAAGAAACGGCAAAGATTCTCAACAGCTAGGGAAAATCTTCAATTTCTATAAACACAAATTCATAGGAAACAGGGGAGCCCATAGAAAAAGTTTAACACTTACTTAAGAGTAGCTTCTGCACTTTCAACTGTAACTTTGTCATCGGTTTCATCACGATGAGGAAGACCTAGGTCAAAGTACTTAATATCCAAATCCAAGAACGGGAAAATGAGCTGTTTCATACATCAAAACAATTGTTTGATTTCAGAGAGAATCCCAACCAACATGAACAAAAATATGAAAAATTATAGAATGATAAAACTAAAGCAACAAAAAAAAAAGATACATAATTAATTACCTTGTCCTTAATTGATTTCCAAAAGATTCGAGTCATTTCATCTCCTGCATCATTGAAATAAAAGTACAGAACTCAGATTAATATTTGTGTTTTCTTTTAAGATCCTATTATGTATTTTCTTCAAATTGTTCACAAAACGATCAAGTAAGAAGTTAGAATCAAGATTCAAACCTTGACGATCAACTAAAACTAAATTTCCTACATCTACTCTGTTATCATTCACTGATGATAACAGTGAATCTGACGACTTATACACCCATAATAATAATAATGAAATCAATAAAATCTGACAACTTATACAACATAATAATAATCAAATCATCGAAACAGACATCATCATCATCAACAACAACAACAAAACACTGTAATCTCTGTTATGTATTTAACAGAAAAATCTTGTAAGATAACAGGAACGAACACACAGAGGCAGAAAATCAGATCTACAAATGTTGAACTGTTGAAGAGAGAGATCGAGAGTTTAGAGAGAGAAAGAGAGAGAAGAATGAATCAATCTTACCATCCATCTCAACGATGGGATTGGCGACCTTGATCTTCTCGAATGCCATTTCTCAGAGACTGATTGAACGAACGATCGATCTGTTGAAAGAATTGGATGAAAAGTAGGAAATCTGAAACGAAAAGATGAACCTCCACCACCAAAAGAGCAGAGCAGAGCAGAGCAGAGCAGAGATGTTTGGTGAAAAGTTGCGAAAAAGAGGAGTGGAGGACTTGAGAGACGAGGCAGGCGAGCAAACCACATTACGCATCTTCTTTACTTTTATACTGTCAACCCCATTGGTCACCGACAAGTGGCAGTCGTTTTTGACCGGTTGCCATTGCAGTCCCTTTCAGGTGCATAAAAAATGCTCATCATACTCACAAAAATTAACATTATTTAAAAAATTTAATCAAGACGACCGATTAATAAAGATCGTTATTCACGCCCACATGAAATTAATCCAATGGATGATATTAGATGATGATATTCTCTTCACCATGTTGATTGTACGTTCTAAAACTTGTAATTCTATCATCTTGTGATTGAAAATCACTGAAAATAAAATGGTAATTGAGCAATAACATTTTATGGTCAAAGTGAGTCAATAATATAACATTGTTAGCTAACTAGTCGAGTTAGGGTTGAAGAGGTAGTAGGTCATAAATGCCTAACCTTAATCTTAACTTGTTTAGCTAACGTGTTGAGTTAGAGTAGGGTTGATAGGCTACAGGTCATGTTGTTAGGTCTAGTCATGACTCATGACCAACTTTGAATAAAAGCGAAAAAAGCATTTCTTGAGGTCCTACAATTTTGAGGGCCCTAGATTACATTAAAACTTTGTATATATTGAGAAAAAATTAGTTTCTTAAGAATGTTTTTATGTGAATATATAGGGTCACATTTCTCGATTTCGCTTCGGACATTTGAAATCTCAAGGCCGGTCCAGAATACAACCCCTAATAGGCGGAGAGAAGGGAGAGAATAACCGTCAACTTACACGTATTGGAGGATCAACTATCGATCTAGGAAGTACTCGTACACTCCTAAATTATGCACGACCTCCAACATTTTTATGATTTATTAGATGCGAGGGCAATTTAAATTCAAATTTGTTCTATTAACAACAACAGACTTTACGTGCTAAGCTAGCATGCACTTGTGCTAAGTATAAGTTGGAGATGGACTTGGGCTCTAAGAATAAGTTGGGGTGGATAATATAATTTTCTTGGTTTTGTGGAGAAGAAAATATAAAGCTCAAACAAAATATATAAAGGCATTAAAGGGGGAAAAAAAAAACTTTTAGTGGGATTTTTAATTTTTATTGGCTTTCCCACTTGAGAGCAACTGCCCCCACTACACCCAACATAGCTCCACCAGGACCACCACTGTGCGTAATAATAAATGAAAATTTGGAAAAATCCTATAATAAGCCGGCTGAGACGGTTCAAATTTCTCCCCCCATGCAAGTAGGCAAGACTAAAGAGCATTCTCAGTTACCCTTGTTAAATCTATTATGAGTTTTCGATCTCCCGTACGCGAAAATGCATGTGAGTTGGCTGCCCATCTTTCCTACACGTATTTTGCGCGTGTGTATTGGATGTCCAAACGTACTACGTACGTTGTCTTTTATGCACGCTCTTTTCATACGCGTGATAAATTCATTTTGTCCCTACGTACGTGGGAGTTGACAAATTATGCGACATATTATTATAGGTAAGAGGTGGCTCACTTGGAAATAATATGTGCGCTAGAGTTGATCTAGACGATAGATAGATTGTCATCACAAAAAATTAGCATTTGGATCATCTCTATATGGGCGTACAAATACTTATAACTAAAGTGTAAGAATAAAATGAGTATTAAGTGGCCCACGTGGGGTCAATACCATACATGTTGATCTAGACGATGAATAGATCATCGACACAAAAATTAGGCCTTAGATCAACTCCATGCGACTCAACTGGCAAGTGTAAACCAAGTGTAAATAAAAAAATTATTTTAAGGGATATATATGGTATTTTAAAAAGTTAAAAATATATATATATATAGGGACGGACGGGCAGTGTGACTGCTTGGAACTGTTGCCGCAGCTGCCCCAAAATCCACTCGAGGCAAAAGTAACTTCTTACAAGTCAAATGCAAACAAAATTTATTTTGGATAAAAGAAACTTTTCTACTTATATAAGTCATTTTGTTTTTGCATTCCATATATACTTTTCTACTTTTTGACTTATATAAGTATAAAAGTTATTTATTATTGTGTTGCCAAACACCCTCTAAATTTGATTCATTTTTAAACATAATAAATGAGCTATGTTCATAACTTCATATACACGGAACTTAGTTTATAGGGGAGGTTTTACCGAATTTGAGTCTCATTTGTAGAATGTTGATAACATCTTGTGGTTGGAAATTGGGGAATCACAGATGTTCATGACATTCATTCACACAAGGTATTAGGTGAGCCCTTAGAGATGACCCATAAAATTATGTGATCTAAACAATAAGGATTCTTAATCACAAAAATTAGTACTTGGATCAATTTCATATAGCACCAACTAACAAGTGTAAACTGAGTGTAATTATTATAAAAATAAAATAGTAGGACATTATTGGTATTAAAAGAAAATTGTAAGGTAAAATCGGTATTTAAAAAAGGTGCATATGTACATAGTTTTATTCTTACACACTTATACCCCTCATCCTAGAGTCATTCTGGGAGTCATCCTGAGAGTACTTCTAGCATTATTCTTAATATGTTTGTTATTAATTTAGTCTTTGAAGTAGACAAGATAGTTAATTAAAATGATTAGGAGGCCATATATATGAATCATATTCTTTGTTCATTAAATTGTTCAATTTGAATCGATCGATTCAAGTAAGAACCGATCAAGGTTGATTCAGTCTAATGTTGTGAATTATTATAATCAATATAAATAAATATGATTTTATCACTATTGATCTAACCCTAATGGACCCACCCAACATAAATAAACAAATAAGTGCAAAAAACACAACAACCCACTTTGAATTCACCCCATCCACATAAAACGCCAAACATAGTAAATGCATTAAAGGTCGTGTATGAGTGAAATTGATTCTAATAAGCAGCTTTGCACACAAAAAATTAGGATTGTGCACTTCTTCTAGGATTTGGGATGTTTTGGAATCAAAACTCTTGGTTAGAATTTTGTAAGGTACGGATTTCAACTATATATATATATATATTCAAACTTTTCACAGTACCACGACCATAATACCAATATAAGTTCTAATTAAAGTATGAAGGTGAAGGCTCTGTTTGGTACACCGTGAATATTCGCAAATGCGAAAATTTACGGTTCTTGTAGGTGTTAATTAAAATTCCATAAATTAGAAAAAAATAAATAAAAATTTTTAGATTGTTTATTTTGTAAACCCATTGCAAATCCCACAAAATATTTGTTATTGAATGCCATCATCAATCACCTACAAACACATGATGAACCGTGAATTTTCGCATCTACGAACATTCACGGTGTACCAAGTATCAAAAGTACTGTAATAACCCTACTAACCCCACCACCTTATTTCCTCCTCTTATTAAATAAATAAAACCCCATATCCATTACTACATTATCTGGAGCGCGGGCACCACCACCACAACAACAACGTAGTCCATTCATTAATCCATTTACGGATTTAATTGTAGGATTCTCTCTTCTTTCTTTCTTTCTCTCTCTTTGGACAACGACCCTTTCTCTGATCTCTATTTCTGCTTTAATTAATGAGAAGTAGGTAAGGTGGTGTTCCACCATAGGAAAGCTGCTATCGGGACACCCTTTTAAAAGAGTATTTAGGCCAAACATTCTTTACTGGTAGTTAAGATCTTAAGGTTGATTTTTGATGAAGATGTTTTTTTCATTATATATATCATCATCATAAAAAATCAATCTCTTCTAAAATTTGTAATCCTATCAAAATTTGATTGAAAATCTTCACCGTTGATTTTTAATCAACTTCCAATTAATTTTGATAAGATTATAAGTTTTAAAATTATCTAATTTTGAGTGAAGATGATCTACACGGTTAGGAAAGTATCCTCTTCAAAAATCAGCCCCTTAAATTGTATTCAAATTGACACCCTTTTAAAAGTGTCCCAATATATATATAGCAGTGTCCTTCTCCATACATTTTTTTTTTTTAATAATGCTCCACCATATATACATATATTTATTCACCTGTTATCTATATGAAATTAAAGAATCCTTTGAGCAGCTGGTCCGTCCATTAATTGGACCTGACTATATGGTACTGACTCACATCGACAACACATACATGGGTCCAATTCAGTGCACTTGACTTCGAATATATCATCAAAATCTCATTTGCCAGAGATCGCACTCATACGAACAATAGAAATAAATGATTGGAGGATCCGAGTTGGGATAATTTGTGAGTCCTACATATAGATGATCTACTAAAATTTTTTTTTAGGATGATTCTCTTCTTTTAAAAACTGTTAAAATCTCATTCAAAGATCTATATAAGGGCAACTTTAGTGAGATCCCTACACCCATGGATCTATAGATTTTTACCCTGCTAGTGGGATCCACCCATGGATCTAAGCAACTTTTCACTAGTTACTGGATCGTTAGTGGAGCGATCATTTGATAGTCGGGCGAACATTTGACAGTCGACACGATCGATGGTCGGGCCGATCTTCAGATGATCGTTGCATCTTCTTTTTTTTCACATTGGTGATTTTTTGATGATCGCTCCGACAGTCAGACCATCGCCAATTATATCATTTCTCTTGTCCTTGTTTACTTTATTGAATTCAACTTTTCTTTTTGATTAAATTAATTATATTTGTGAGATGATTGAAGTTTTTTTTTAAAGTTATTTTTTGGTAACACGTGGGTGGGTGGGGGTTTTACTTTTTTCCCTATTCACCCATCACCCCTCAACCTATGGATCCATGGGTTAAGATTTTGAATTTAGGGATTACCACTACCTTTGCCCTAATGACCCTAAAAAACACTATATTTTGTTTAAATTTTCAATCCTTGTGAAATCCACATAGATACGATCCAATGGTTGATTTTTTATGAGGATGTTCTCTTTACCATGTAGATCATTATCAGATCTTCATTCTAAAACTTTTATCTTCATCTTAAAGTTGATCCAAAATTATTTAAATCTGAACTATTCATTTTTAATAAAACTCTTAGTGGGTTTGAAAGTTTCAGAATTTTGTAATTTCTACATATGAGGATTTTCATACACTAAGAGTTTTCTTGAGTTTTTATTACTCTTAAAAGCCCTAATTATTTTTTATTCTCAAAATTAATTTACTAGCCGTTTTCTAGTTGTTGTGGTCTGATTTCTAATTCCTTCTTTCAATTCCCTTTCTTCAGTTTTTGGCCTATAACTTGATCATATATTTCTAGAGAAAAATACACATAAAAAAATGATCTTCTACTTCCTCTAAAAATTTTGATTTTTTGAGTTGTTTATGAGCAAGAAATTGAAGTGTAATAATAAATCGGTTTCCCGCAGTGCAAGAGGAATTGAGATTTTATCCTGGGGATGACGCGATAAAAAATTGCTTGCACATCTGAATAGAGCCATGAATCGTCTTAAAGACAGCGACCTAGTGTGTGACTCATCCTAGCAAGTTCCTCGTAATTTCAGTATTAGTTTTTGGTTTTGCGATTTTACGTATTTTCTTTAATATTTCTAAAAAAATAGTACTTGAAAAAGATTGTATAACGATTGATCGAAAGAAAATTGTAATAATATATAACTATTAATTTTCTGACATAAATTTTTTCTCTCTTTTTCAATCTTCCCACCACCTTTTTCTTATACTAAATCTTCCCACCAAGTATACAGTAAAAGAAGTAGTGTTAATTTTACAAATTGGCCGCTGATATTTCTACACGACTATTTACTAAATCTACACAACTTAAATTTTATACTGTCGATTCCATATCACTGATAATATATAATGCTTTGTTGGTTATATATAAATAATAACACAATTACAAATTTAAATATGGGTTTGTCGGTTATGTATAATTAACAACACAATTACAAATTTAAGTATGGGTTTGTCGGTTTTATACTATCAACATACTATTTTATAATTTTGGTAGATGTAGGATTATTGTCCAAAGTACAAGTACATGCATGACTTAGAAACACCACAAGTAGTGGGTGAAGATTAAGCACATCAATTGCCATGAAGGTATGAATATTGCCCATTATTAACGGCAAAGAGAAAGTCTCTTCATAACGATGAAGAGAACTCCCAAAATGGATCCGTGCACATCATTTATGTATTTTATAGAAATATATTACATGGGTCGCACTCAATGATAATACTACATTTAAGGAGATTCGAACCAAAGACCTTCCAAATTATGAGGGTGAATTTATCCTCTAGGCTCTAGCTATATGTAAAAGGAAAATACTAGACTTATTGCATTTTCCTACTACCACTTCTATTACCTGTTAATTTGTCGATATTTAGTAAGACTCTAAATAAGAGTCCTACAAGGTTTTGGAAACTTTTTTTCTCTAATTTTTGGGAGAACTGCTATTTTAGGTAGGTTTCCTTCTTCATATTTAGTTAGGATTTCCTTTTCCTTCAAGGATTGGGATACCTATTGGAGGCTATAAATATAGGAGTAGGGCCTTAGCCTAAAGTATTCAGAAAACAACATTGAGAGTGTGAGATCTCTTGAAAGGGTTGTGAGTCTGAAGATAGAGAGAGAAGTGAGAGCAATATTTGTGAGAGCTTTCAACAAGGAGGGTTTGAGAGAATCCTTGTAAGGGTTGAGAGGCTTGAAGTTTGGGTTGCTTGTGAGGTAAGTCCTTGTAACTATTCTTCTTTGTTTTTCATTATAGTGGAAAGAGTTCATCGTCGTCCGTGGATGTAGGCAATCTTGCCGAACCACGTAAATCTTGTGCGTTGTGGTGCTTGCTTTATTTTCTGTTTTACGTTCTCGGTTTGCTTGTTGGATTGTTTATCTCTAGTTTGTGGTTAATTTGATCCCTAAATCCTAACAAACTGGTATCAGAGCTTTTAGGGATTTTTTAATTCTTTCTTGAGATGGCATCGAAACATGTGAAGGTTACGAACTCTAGGTTCGATGTGGAGAAGTTTGATGGGAAGACAAATTTTGGACTGTGGCAAGTCCAAGTGAAGGATTCGCTGATTCAACAAGGTTTGCACAAGGCCTTGAAGGGAAGACCAGCGGATATGAAAGACGATGAATGGGAAGAATATGATTTACAGGCTTGTAGTGCGATTCGATCGTGTTTGGCACGGGAGGTCACATACACAGTGATGCATGAGGAATCGGCTGCATCGTTATGGACAAAGTTGGAGAAATTGTACATGACGAAGTCTCTATCAAGTAGGTTGTTTCGGATGAAGCAATTGTATCGTTTTCGGTACAAGGAAGGTACGGCTATGAACGAGCACATTAATAATTTCAACAAATTGATTTGTGAGTTATTGAATGTGGGTGAAGTAGTGGCTGATGAGGCACAGGCTATGTTACTACTATGTTCTCTTCCCGACTCGTATGAACCGTTCGTTCAAGGAATCTTGGGTCCAAAGGAGAGGATCAAGTTAGAAGAGGCTACATCAGCTCTTTTATCAGATGAATTCAGAAAGATGGATGCAAGAGAGAACAATCAAGCGGCAGGCTTGTTTGTGAATGGTAACGAGAAGAAGTCCAAAAATAAGAAATTTGGAAAGGGAAAAGCCAAGAAAGAGATTGAATGCTATTGGTGTCATAAGAAAGGGCACATGAAGAGAGATTGTCCCAAGCTAAAACCTAGGGACGGAGAGGGACCAAGTTCGCAAGCAGCAGTAGCTGAGGATGAGTCAGATGCAGGAGAGGTGTTGACGGTCACGACGGGTGATCATCGAAAGGTATGGATTCTTGATTCTGGTTGTTCTTATCATATGTGTCCCAATAGGGACTTGTTCACTTCTTACAGGGAGTTGGATGGTGGTTCGGTTTTGCTTGGCAACAACTATGCTTGCAAAACCGTTGGTATAGGAACAGTTCAAATCAAGACCGATGAGGGTAAGGTGAAAACCTTATCTGAGGTTAGGCACATTCCTGAATTGAAGAAGAACTTGATCTCACTCGGTGCTTTAGAGTCCAAGGGCTACAAATTTGTGGCTGAAAGGGGATTTCTAAAGGTTGTAGATTCAAACTCAAGGTTGGTAATTCAAGGGGAGAGGAAGGGAAATCTGTATTTTCTTTCGGGATGTACGATAGTAGGTGGAGCTGCTGTGGGTACCGAAGATGATGAAGAATCTAGCCAAGCAAAGCTATGGCATATGCGACTGGGGCATATGAGCGAGAAGGGGCTGGATGTGTTGTGCAAGCAAGGAGTGCTTGATAAATTAAAGGAGGTCAAACTTAGTTTCTGTGAGCATTGTGTTTATGGAAAACAACATAGGGTGAAGTTTGGCAAAGGCGTTCATCGTACCAAAAGTACTTTGGACTACATTCATTCGGATGTGTGGGGGCCTTCTAAAGAAGTGTCCAAGGGAGGTATGAGGTATTTTGTCACTTTCATTGATGATTTTTCCAGGAGAGTGTGGTTGTACGCCATGAAGACAAAGGATGAAGTCATCGAGAAGTTTAAAGTGTGGAAGACTATGATTGAGACCCAGACTGGCAAGAAGGTTAAAAGACTTAGGTCGGATAATGGTGGGGAGTATAAAAATGACCCATTGATAGAGTATTGTCAGAGTGAAGGCATAGTAAGGCACTTTACAGTGAAAGCGACACCTCAACAAAATGGGGTAGCGGAAAGGATGAACCGGACCCTTATGGAAAGAGCACGGTGCATGTTATCCAATGCGGGTTTGGGTAATGAATTTTGGGCTGAGGCAGTAAATACGGCGTGCTATATCATCAACAGATCACCAAGTGCAGCCATAGAGTTGAAGACACCTATCGAGGTATGGTCCGGTAAACCTGCTGTTTATGATTCCTTTAAAATATTTGGTTGTCCTGCTTATTATCATGTTAGGGAAAGTAAGTTGGATCCAAGGGCGAAGAAGGCCATTTTCATTGGCTATGAAGAAGGAGTCAAGGGATACAAATTGTGGTGTACACAAAACCACAAGGTTGTGATCAGTAGGGATGTGACATTTGATGAGTCGGCTTTGCTACACCCTAGCAAAGAGACTTCAACTCAGGTGGAGGTAAATGATGGTGATACTGTGCGGGTGGAGATTACATCTCAAATTGATTCTACGTCAGAAACAGATGTGGATGAGGAAGAGGTTCCTACCGAAGAACCTCGGCAACAACAGGTACAATCCTTGGTGGACGGAAGGGATAAAAGAACCATTAAGGCACCGGTTAGGTATGGCTATGAGGACAGCGTAGCTTATGCATTGATGGCTTATGGAGATGAGCCAACCACTTTTCAAGAAGCATTGAAGGATGTGAACTATGATCAGTGGAAAGCAGCGATGGGTGAGGAGATGAATTCTCTTTACAAGAATCAGACTTGGGAACTTGTAAAGTTGCCTAAGGGAAGCAATGCAATTGGGTGTAAATGGGTGTTCACAATAAAGGATGAAGCTCCTAGTACGACTGGCGTACGGTTTAAGGCGCGATTGGTAGCTAAGGGTTATGCACAACGAGAAGGTGTTGATTACAATGAAGTTTACTCTCCGGTGGTAAGACACACTTCAATCCGAGCCTTGTTAGCTATTGTGGCATTTTATGACTTAGAGTTGGAGCAACTCGACGTAAAAACAGCGTTCTTACATGGTACTTTGGAGGAGGACATATACATGTCACAGCCCGAAGGTTTTGTTGTTGCAGGAAAGGAGGAATATGTGTGCAAGCTAAAGAAGTCATTGTACGGGCTCAAGCAATCGCCTAGGCAGTGGCATAAGAGGTTTGACACATTTATGATGGGCCAGAAGTTTACACATAGCTTGTATGACAGTTGTGTGTATTTTAAGAAGCTACCAAATGGATCTTTGATTTTCTTACTCTTATACGTGGATGATATGCTCATTGCTGCTAGGAGTATGGTAGAAATTGAGAAGCTGAAGTCTCAATTGAGTATGGAGTTTGAGATGAAGGATTTGGGTGCAGCTAAGAAGATTCTTGGCATGGAGATTCTTAGAGACAGAAAGAAGGGCAGGTTGTGTCTCTCACAGAGGAGATACGTGGAGAAGGTTCTTGCTAGGTTCGGGATGCAAGATTCTAAACCGGTAAGTTTACCTTTGGAGGCGCACTTCAAATTGTCGGCGAAGATGGCTCCAAGCACTAAGGAAGAAGAGGAGTACATGGCTCGTGTTCCGTATGCGAGTGCGGTTGGTAGTTTGATGTATGCTATGGTTTGTACTCGACCAGACATTGCACAGGCAGTTGGTGTTGTTAGTCGGTTTATGGCAAATCCGGGGAAGCAACATTGGCAGGCAGTGAAGTGCATATTGAGGTACCTACATGGTACGATTGACGTAGGTGTGGTATACCAGCGAGATGGTGGTCTAGGACCACAGGTTTGTGGCTATGTGGATGCGGACTATGCAGGTGATGTGGATCAATCTAGATCTACTACAGGATATGCTTTTACATTGGCTCGAGGTCCAGTGAGTTGGAGGTCAACATTACAGTCAATTGCTGCCCAATCAACAGCAGAGGCAGAATTGATCGCTGTAACAGAGGCCATGAAGGAAGCCATTTGGCTTAGAGGATTAACTGGAGACTTGGGTATTCAGCAAGAGAGCATTCAGGTGCATTGTGATAGTCAAAGTGCAATCGACTTAACAAAGCATGAAGACTTTCACGGGAGGACGAAGCATATTAATGTTCGTTATCATTTAGTGCGGGATACTATAGAGGGTGGAGGTTTTTCTTTGCTGAAGATTCACACAAAGGAGAATCCTGCAGATATGCTGACAAAGGTGGTACCATTGATTAAGTTCAAGCATTGCCTGGACTTGATCAATATCCTACGGGTGGAGGCGTCGTGAGGCGCAAGGTGGTGACGATGATGAACGTGAAGAGAAGAGCGGGTACGTGAAGAAGAGAATATCGTCAAAGGTGGAGAATTGTTAATTTGTCGATATTTAGTAAGACTCTAAATAAGAGTCCTACAAGGTTTTGGAAACTTCTTTTCTCTGATTTTTGGTTGAACTGCTATTTTAGGTAGGTTTCCTTCTTCATATTTAGTTAGGATTTCCTTTTCCTTCAAGGATTGGGATACCTATTGGAGGCTATAAATATAGGAGTAGGGCCTTAGCCTAAAGTATTCAGAAAACAACATTGAGAGTGTGAGATCTCTTGAAAGGGTTGTGAGTCTGAAGATAGAGAGAGAAGTGAGAGCAATATTTGTAAGAGCTTTCAACAAGGAGGGTTTGAGAGAATCCTTGAAAGGGTTGAAGAGGCTTGAAGTTTGGGTTGCTTGTGAGGTAAGTCCTTGTAAGTATTCTTCTTTATTTTCATTATAGTGGAAAGAGTTCATCATCGTCCGTAGATGTAGGCAATCTTGCCGAACCACGTAAATCTTGTGCGTTATGGTGCTTGCTTTATTTTTTGATTTACGTTCTCGGTTTGCTTGTTGGATTGTTTATCTCTAGTTTGTGGTTAATTTGATCCCTAAATCCTAACATTACCTAGTCATCTCACGATTGTGTTGGCCCTGTTTGGTATACCGTGAATATGCGCAAATACGAAAATTCATAGTTCTTGTAGGTGCTAATTAAAATTCTATAAATTAGAAAAAAAAATTAGATTGTTTATTTTGTAAGCCCATTGCAAATCCCACCAAATATTTGCTATTAAATGCCCTCATCAATCACCTATAAACACATGATAAACTGTGAATTTTCGCATTTGCGAATATTCACGGTGTACCAAGCAGAGCCCTAATCTCACATCTGTAGTGATTTGGGTCATTCTCAAATTAATGCAAATACCTTCCTAACTAACCTAGGCAGTAAGGTAGGTAATAAATGTAGCATCACCGCATGTAAAAGATAATTAAAAAACCAAATAAATAAACAGAAGATTCTGCTTGGGTTATAAAGGGCATATTTTATGACGACAACATAAAATATCAAGTGAAGCCATCTGAAGACGAGTGGATGGAGGTGTTTCGGTGACGTTGGTCCCATATATATCAAAAACACTATTGGGACCGGCCTAATAGTCTGTACAAATGTACAGATTGAGCTGGCACCCAATCACAACCACTTCTTATGTGTTTGTGGACCCCACACATACATATTAAATGGTTCTGATTGGGTGCCAGCTCAATCTGTACATTTGTACAGACTATTGGGCCGGTCCCAATAGTGTTTCTGCATATATATATATGCATCCAATAAAAAATCATTCTCTTTTTATTTTTGATTTTATAATTTGGAATTTCTGAAATTTAAAAAACAATCTTGCTGCAGTATAATCAGATTTATGGATAAGTTTCAGGAGGATTTTTGTTAAGATCTTAATTAAGATTAGTTAGTTGTTAATTTAAGAGAATGCTTCCAATTTAGGTTATCTACTTATCTAAATTAGGCAGTTGTTATTGACCATTACAAAACGGACATGGGCTGCCCCTGTCAAGAGATGTCCCAAAAATATGCAAAACGGACACGGGTTAACCCGGTCTATTAAATGAGGCAATCATCCATAGAGTCAAATGATTTTGACCATAAACAGTTCACTTTTTCTCTAAATCAACGAAGTTTAAACAACCCAAATAAAACACCCTAACAGACCTTGGGGCTCCTTTGTTGAAGATGCATGGTGGTTGTGGAGGTGGAACCAAAACCCTATTTTTCGATAGACTAACCAAAAAAAGTACACCCCATATAAATTAAAAATTGACCAAAACGGGGATAACCATGTCCATTTCCTAATGGTCATAAACCCCATTTGATACGAGGCTGGAAAATTTTCTTTTCATTTGTCTATTAAAGTATTATATTTACAATTAACCCCATCCAAAATTGATTCAAATTTTGAGTTTTTATTTAGTTTGGTTAATAGTTTTAGAAGGGTCTGAGTTTTTGTGATTATGATTTACACAATAAGAAAATCATCTTCACAAAAAATTGTGCCTTAGATAATTTATTTGTGGGCCCATAATTCAATATAAAGAAGCTGTAAATACAAAAAGTGGAGTATAAGTAAAATATATGTTTTTTATAAGATTACCCTACATGGTGAGTATGTCATCCTCACACAACATTAACCCTCGGGCCTTTTTTGGTGTTGAACAAAGCAGTGTCATTTGATCTTGATCTACTATATAAAGTGAAATCGTTGTTGTGTCCACGTTCTTGGATAATTAAATATATTTATTTAATCCGTAAGTGTCAACTAGTTTGGTTGATAAAGTTTATTGCTTGCAGCACAAACCTAGATTTAAATCTCGCTTTGCATCGAATAAATCAAAAAATATTGGAAGGCGTGTATAATTCAAGAGCGTATATACAAATACTCTCTATCGTTGATTGAATATCTTCCGGCGCTTGCAAATTAGCAGTTCCTCTCTGATCCTTCTCCTCATCCGTTAACTCCACCCAATTAATGACCTTTTCTATCTTTTTTTTTAAAGGGAACTATTGCCCAGTTTACATTAAGGCATAGATACACGCAATGGGCATGTGATAAACGCAGAGAAAATGCCAAGAACATTGTCACCAACGAACGCAAAAAAGGTGCCCATAAATGAGCACAAAGAAACCGCCAATAACAGCATACCTATATTTATTACCGGATTACATGGGACAAACTTAATTGTAATATTACGGTCGGAAAGTTTTAATCCCAAGACCTCTCACTACCAAAGATTTATGGGAGAGATGCATAATCATTAAGCCAAAGGCTCATGTGCATAAACTACCCTTTCTATCTTACATCCTTGCTTATCTTACATCCTTGCTTATATTTTAAATCAGTCATTTCAGTTGTACATTTATGTCCTAGCTTACATAAAAAAAAAAAATACTCCAAACTTCTATAAAATTTTATAAAAAAGGGGTAATTTGCATTTAGACCCTAACTTTTGACTGGTTTTAATGTTTATGCCCTAATATTGTCCAATTCCGAGTTTAGGCCCTACAGTCAAGGTTTCCGTCCATTTTTCGTTTTGTCTTTTTTTTTCTTTCCATCGTTACCCTTCGTCCTTTAATAAGTCAAAGCTGACACCTGACTGTAAAAATGCACGGACTATCAAGGCATATTAGTATCACATTAAATGCATTTTTAAATTTTTAAGACATGTTCACGTGTCACAATCGTTAACAAATATCTGATGGGAATGAAAAAAATTTATTTTACTAAATAGTATTCACTAAATTCAGAAGGACCCATTAATGTTATAAATAAATTAATTAATTTAAGGGACCCTCAAATTAATTGGACCCACAAACTAATTTATGATTCAAAGTAAGTGGACCCACATAATATCCCAAACATAAAATTGGTTAAAAACCCCATGGAGAAAAAATAATTAGTATTTAGTATTTGATATTTTTAAAATACACAAAAGATTCATTTTAAAAAATAGTTGTTAGTCTTTTAAACTTTTTAAAATATTGATTTAGTCTACCGTGAACCATTTTCTATAAGTTAAATTTCCTTTATTACCCTTTTGTAACTGTTTCAACACTTCTGAAACAGTTTAAAGAATCAGTGTATCCCAAATTACCAAGTTGCTTAATACTTACACAACATTAACGACAAACAAAGCTTTAAAGAAAAGGAAAAAACTCGTTAATGGCGGCCAACATTCTAGATGAAAGTAGCAGGCTGCAGAGCTTCAAAACCCTAATAATAATGGAGATGTCTAGGACTATCATCGTGATCAGAAGAAAAAAAAAGAAATTTTATGCTTTCTAATTAGGATTGTTTGTGAGTTTAGATTATTGGGTATTTAGCTTGTTTGATCTTGTTGGAACCCAACGGTGAGATTCAGAATACATTGCCAGAGAAACTCCCTGAAATCGAACAACTTTTAAAACGCTACAAAGATATGGGTGGTCCTGTTGTTGAAAAAGGGAAATAGAAACTTGATCTCTCGAATTTTGATATTGATGAAGATGAAAAACCCACCGAAAGAAAGAAGATTAAATACTTAGATTTGATCGGAACTTCATCAGATACTTAGGTCAGATCGGAGCTTCATCAATTCCGGTTATGAGGTTAGTCGGTGCTTCATTAAGTCAGGCCAGGCCAGATCGGAGCTCCACGCGGTCAGAGAGAGAAAGAGAGATAGAGATCTAAAGAGAGGGAGAGAGAGATTTGAAGAGATATGGAGGGAGATGGAGATCTGGAGAGAGAACCGCCACAACCATCGCCACTATGCCAACACCACCTCACTGCTTCGCCACCGCTTGCCGCGACCATCATCATCGTCGAAAATTAAAAAGAAGGATAAGGAGATCTGGTTTGAGAGAGAAAGAAGAGAGAGTGAGATCTGGTTTGAGAGAGAGTAAGAAGAGAGAAAGATATGGTTTTAGAGAGAGAAGAATGAGAGATCTGATAGAAGTGGAGGTGATGTCATACGTGGCTTGTTTTTTTACAGTGGGGCACACTTTTTTTTTTTTT
>MVGT01002671.1:98507-118117 GCA_002174775.1 Macleaya cordata | reverse complement strand
GTCTATTAGGTGACGAAAGGTCCAGTTTACAGGGGAGACTCTGCCGAAATTGAGTCTCACGGTAGACTGATGGTAATGTCCCTTTGTATTTGGGATACGGGGCGTTACAATTACTGTCTTACATCACCATGTAAAACTATATTTTTGGAGAATCATTTCACATTAGCACATTACGAGTAAATCATGAATGCTTTGCAAAATGAAAGTCTAAATGTCCTACAGTTTTAGTTGGATTAACCGCATGTCAATGTGACTAAAGTTAAGGATCACATAATCACCTAATAAAATTATAAAGGTGATAAAGAACAAAACAATAATCTCTAACAAGAGTATTGACTTATTCGATTCTTAATATGCGGAACTAAGAACAAGAATCGAACATTTCAATCTCATAATAAGTGTGAAAATATGCATAAGAGATTTTGTTTACGAGAAAACCCAAACTGGAAAAAACCCCAGGACCTAGTCCAGAAAAGAATCCACTAAAAGTTAATGACAATTTACAAACCAATTTACCACTCGATGGACACGAATTACAACTCCTTCTACGCTCTAACAACTACGGTGTACAGTTCTTTCACAAATTCGAACTCCACAAATTTTTCTTTTAGTGGACAGTAATGCGTCTCCAACTTGAACTCAAGTCCCGCACCTTGAATCAATACTTGACTCTTCGAGTATATCAACTCGAGCTTGACACTCCAATCTCAACCACCAGAAATCCACCAGCACACAAAAATAGAGTTTTTGGTTTGAAATGGGAAGGATTTGAACCAAGTTTAACAAGCTTGTAATCTATAAATTTTGAGCTAAACTCTCTCAGGGTGATTGGTTAATTTGAACAATGGAAGATCAACCCCTATTTATAGTGAAATGTCTAGATCTAAACCAGAATAAACAAGTTTATTCTTGGTTTAATGTTGGGCATCATCATATGAGATGGAAGGTCATTCCATTATCCCTCTTATCCCACTTATGAATGTTTTCCACGCACCAATAAACCAACTAAGACATACTTAGGTGGGAATGTGCAAAAAGTTGAAAAAGAATCTCTTTACAGCTCAAAAAATCGCCAGAAAAGTTTGAATCTGGGCGATGTACCAACAAGTGGTTTCGAAAGCAATGCCTTTGGTATCAAAACCAAACTGGAACTGTAATAGTTTTTGGTCTTTTGGTTTCGAAACCAATTCGAAACCAAACTTCATCTGACATCAGTTGAAGTTTGGTTTCAAAATCAAACTGTTCAATTTCGAAACCAGACTTCACCTGTTATCAGATGAAATTTGGTTTCGAAACCAACAAGTTTGGTTTCGAAATCACCAGCTCCCTGTATTAGAATAACCATCAGTTAAAGTTTGGTTTCGAAACCAAATCTTTTGGTTTTGAAACTAAACAACCCAAATTCAGATATTTTTACTTTAAAATTATTTTTTAAGGCAATTTAAAAGTGTGGGAAACACTTTAATGATCTAACCACCTATGGTACTTAGTTTCTCTAAGTTTTTTACCATCTTAGGATGTTTTCCAATGGTGAATTGAGTTCTTTGGAGCCGTTGTAGATTTCTTCAAACTGATTTGACCCAAGACTCTCTAGACTCTAACTTAAGTTACAAATATATTCTTGAGTTTACTTTTGACACGAAATTTGACAAACAAAAAACACATGAGAAAACTCATGGACCTTTCAATCTCCCCCTTTGCCGATTTCTTGACAAAAACCAGTATAAGAGAAACACAACAAAAATAACTCTTTCCCATTACAACATAATTTCTCTTACAATGAACTCAAATCAAAGAAAGACAAAAACTGCCCCATAATATGACATCTAAACCTTAGGAGTAGTCTTTTAAGAGTTTCCTATAAAAATTCAAACACGCACCAAAGCAAGGTAATACTGATATGCAATAAAAGACAATCCATGCAATGAAAATAGGAGAATTCAACCACTCCCCCTATGTGTATAAATTCTCTCCCCCATACTCATACATTCTCCCTGCATTTAATCATTCAGAACTATAATCACTTCTCCCCCTTTTTGTCAGAAATAGACAAAGGTGGAAAAAATTAATTCCTACAAGAAGATACATTGAGGCACATATATGAAGAAAGGAAACAAACCATGCATTTACTAACTAAAACTTAATCATCCATTAGTGTTCAGAGTTTCAAAACCAGATAATAAAGTTTTAGAAAGTAAAAGATGAAGCCGAAAATAAAAAATAAAAGATTAAGTATCATTCACAACTTAGATAAGAAAGAGAGAGAAGATTTTAACTGTCTATCTCAGCACCAGCATCATCAGCATCACCGGAGGACTCCTCACCAATATCAACAGTGGTTCTCTGAGGAACACTCTCATCTCCATCATCATCAGCATCACTGGAGGATTCATTAGAAGAGTCATAATCCTTTGTTTCACCCTCTGGCTCTACTGGGCGATCATGGCTAGTCTTGGATCTCCCCTCATCAGGCACATCAGGTACACCCTCAACACCTACTTTGGCTACAATGGCATTCACAACTGGTACAAACAACTTCATATATGCGAGAATGGTGTTGGTGGCCTGAGCTTGAGCTACCCGTGCTTATCTTCTGAATTCTCTCCTAGTAGTCTGTGAAGAAGCAGTTGGTGTAGTGCTAGGAGGAGTAGGCTCAGAGAGATTAGAAACAACTGCAAGAGCTGGCTCCTCTGTAATATTTAAATGACCTTTAATCCTTTTAACAGCTGATTCAGAGATAGTGCTCATAGCCTCAAGGGTGACCTCTTGAGCAGGGATAATAACCCTATAGTGACTAAGGATCCTCTCAATAAGTTTGGGAAATGGGAGCAAGTGAGATCGTGTGGCGTGCTTGTTGATGGTGATCATTTGATTCACAATGAAATCTGCCATCCTAAGCTTGGTCTTCTTTTCCAAATGATATAAGAACTCAGCCATTTTGTCACTAAGTTTACTACGATTCCCTGAACATGGAAAGAGATTGGTGGCCATTATATTTCCCAATACCTTGTGAAACAAGGTGTTCTCTTAGCGGGGAAGTCCTTCTCCCAATCAAATTCTTCCCCAGCCAACTCTTCAGCAATAGTATGAGTACCTAGAGTGTACTCTTCATCAGGATTACGAAGAGGCGAGAATCAAATTGCATCCTCCTCATCTTGGAAATCGGGTAGAGATTCAATGAGAGGGCTATCAACTACAAAGTGTTTCCCATATACCATGGTGGAAAACTTGAACCCCTCTTTATTAACATGATGAAAATTCGAGTAAAATACTTGAACGAGTCTTGGGTCGTGTGAAACACCGTGAATTCAGTCCCGCGACTCAACCCAATGAGTCAGTGACCTACGTGTCGGAGGCGGGACACGTGGGATAATATGCATAAAGCATACACATATTTGAGGCTGAGAAGTGAGCTTATAAAAAAATAATAATAATAAATAAAAACAAGCAAAACAAAAGGGGATTTTTTTAGCTAGGTTTGGGGGACATGGGTTAGCTTGACCCGCGGCCCAGCCCGTGATCCAAAACTAACCTATCACCACCTCTCTCCCCCAATCAGTTTTATCCCACTCCCCCCTCCTCCAATTGGAGATTTTGTTTCAAAAAAAAAGAAAAGAAAAGAGAGATGAGGGAGTACGTTGAGAGAGGGAGAGAGTTAGAGAGAAAGAGAGAGAAAGTTGGAGAGGAACCGGGAGAGAGTGAGAGAGAGAGAGGTAGCAGCAGCAGCTGATGACAGCTGTTGCAAGGAGGAAAAAGCAGCTGCTGCTGCCGACATTAGCAAGGAAGAGGAAGCAGCAGCAGCAGCAGTAGGCGCATAGTAATGAGAAGAAGATGAAGAGAGAAGAGATTGAGATAAGATCAGGTGAGGAGATCATCCTCCATCCCTCCCCTTCTTTTTCTCTTTCTTTAATGTTAGATTTGAGCCCTAAAATCAAATAATTTCTGCTGTTTTGAAGATTGATTACTTGGGGTTTTGTTCTACTCTGATTTTGGTGTAGATCTTATTGTTGCAGAAGTTTAATAGTGGAAAAGGAAGTGTCTAAGGTCTGATTTTGATGTTGAGGTAAGATTTTAACATTTTTCTCTGTTTTGGATGAAATTTGGTGATGAAAAATGTAGAGTTCTAATGGAAAACGAAAATTTTAGTGAAGGTGTTTATCATTTAATCTAAATGATTTGTTGATAGAGGATTGGAAGCAAAAATCTAGGGTTTTGCTTAAAGTTTCTATTTTAGGTTTGTATCCTTGTTTGAGGAATGAAATCTAAATGTGAATTAGGTTAAATTGAGATTTCGGTAGAGAAGCTGGTTGTTATGATGAATTTAGCAAGAGTTGCGTTGAATTTCTCGTGTCTTAATCGAGTTTTAGTTGTTTTCCGAAATTGGATTCTTAGATTTAACTGCGCAGACTACACTAAAACCTGCATAACTTCCTTGTTTTAGATCCAAATCATATGTTTCCAGTTTCTACTGATTCATAACATCTTAAGCTATCTTTAGTAAAAATTTCACGAATTTTGGACAAGTAGACAGCTTATTTTAGAATTTTAAAATTTGCCTATTATTTTATGAAAACTAGCTATTTCTGTAAAATGTATCATTAATTGGTACTTTTCTTATTTCTCGAATTGTTTTATGATTTTAATTTCTTCATGAAAATGGTATATCTCGATGTTATCTTTCTAATGCTTTTAGTTTGAATATTTTTTGAGTTTTGTACGATCTTTGGCGTTTATTTTTCTAAACTGTTACATTTTTCCTGATTCTTAACAGGGGGACTACTTTAGGCATTTCAAGCCTATTAAATGTTTTCAATAATTTCTAAACCAAGGTTTTAGGTTTTGAAGATGAACTACTAGTGGTAGTTGATTTCCTTATAATTAAGAGTGTAGTTTTGGGTTTTCAACCTTCTTAGTTGTCTTGGTTCTATAACTTAATTGGAACCTTACGTTACTTGTTTTCCTTCTTCAGTTTAGGGATTGAGTTGTACCTTCCTTTGAGTGCCTCTTGAAATGAGAATCGACGATAGGTAGGACCTTTCTTTGAGTAGCTTGGTAGCATTGAGGTAGGTAGGCAATTCATCTTAATAGCACCCAACCATTTTAAACGCATGTTTCAAACTAATATATATGAACTTTCATCGTATACACGACATGTCATGTGATTTATGAATAACAATGAACTTATGATATGATGAAAGCATTGAGAAAACTGATTTTAATTTAGGACCAATGCAGGCTTGATCATATATCATGTTTTACGAAATATTTCTCATGGATTGTGAACTGTTGTGAACTTGTGACTTCAAATTTTACTATCACGATTTATGTGGATGAAATAATGGTTATGTTTGGAAAACCATGTTTGATATGTTGAAACCTTTGGAAGAGACGAGAGTCTGTTTTATTGAGTGTTTTCTCGATGTGAAACCCAGCTTTGGAAAATATGACAAAAATGAATTTCTGTCCGTGATCGCCTAAAGACGGTAGTGGCATCTCACTAACGGGCTTGATAGGGTTCACGAAGACACGGAGAACCGTGTATGCCTTCGGTGGACTGGTGCCTGTGTTACTTCTACTCAGATTCCCGCCCGAGTGATCTGTGAGTTGGCATGTCATAGTTCCACGGATTATACCCGACGATCTGTGCGTTGGCATGTCATGGTTCCACGGACTTGGTGTGCGAGTTAGCTTAACAAGGTTCCCTCATCCTTACGTGGGTGGGTATGTTGTCTGGCTATGGTTTCGCGACCTACGTAGGTGAGCGAGTTGGCTTGCCATGGTTCTGCGACCTACACGTGTGAGAGAGTTGGCTTGCCAGGGATCCTCACCCTTACGAGGGTGGGTGAATTGGCTTGCCATGGTTCCTCACCCTTAGGACTAGTTACACTTCTCGTATGTGGATTTCAAAAGTGATGAATTTTTAAAAGGGGATTTCTATAAAAAGGACATTGATTTTCAAAAGGATTCTTCAAAATAGTTTTCGAACTTTAACTTAAAAGATACACAACCTATATATATACCACTATGAATTATCACTAAGGTAAGCTTGTGAAAGATTGGGGACTCTCTACAAGGATGGTGGACCATGCTTATCCAGATGTGGTACACCATCTGAGACTTTGCTATGTGTTTTTGTCTTCAGGGCGGTATGGGACGTCTGGGAGACAGGTGCATCTAGGGAAGTCTGGGAAGTCATGATTATTTCTTGGTAAACCATGTTTGTTAGTGGTGTTGAGTAACTAGTTTAACTGAGGTTCGCATGCCTACCCGATGGGTGTTAGACGCGAGGAAAGGTTGTCGGGGAACCTTCTCTGGATTAGTTGGGGGCACTTTTCTAGTCTGCAGTCGTTTAATTGTGCGCACTTGGTATCTGATCTTGAAGTAATTCTGACAGGGGTAACCCGGTCGTGTTCCTTGGCTATGTTAGCAGAAGTACACTACTATTGTTTGTATATATATATGAGGGTTTTCTTTGATGTTTCAATCAACTATATGTTATGCATTGCTTTATAAATATTTATGAATTGTTTATCAGATTAATCGCTGCATGTGATGGTATTAGGATGGTTGATCTACCTACTGAGTTTCTCACCCAATTATTCTCGTGGTTTTACCGTTGATGTTTGAGGATCGAATTAGGATCCTTAGTGGTGCTGTGACGTGGTTTACTTGGCGAGGGATTCCTTATTTTGGGTTTGATGTGAGTTTCCCTCTCTTTAGTCACAGTGGATGACTTACTACCTATATTTCTTTTACTTTGAGAGTTATGTTTTATGGATCTGTTGTGAGCCTGATGTTACTTTTGTTTATATAAATGTGACTTTTACTTTATCTTTTTCTCGCTATATATATTTTGACAGGAAACAACAAACATAACTATATATTATATCACAAATATATTTATATTAAGTAGAAGAATGAATATCATAGTTATTTGCAGGTGACTTAAAGCATGGTATAATTTGAGGCAGTGTTCACTTGACAGGTCTTTCCTGGTCCCATGTTATTGGGATTTCAGTTGAGAAAAAAATGGGTGGCAATTTTGTGCGTACTTTTAGCTTCTTTTGCTTCCGATGTGTATATTATTGTATACACTGTGTTTATCAGGTGACAAAAGATCCAGATTACAAGGGAGACTCTGCCGGATTTGAGTCTCGTTGTAGACTGATGGTAATGTCCCATGTTTTGGGTTACGGGGCGTTACAGATGGTATTAGAGCATTGTTAGCTCTGAGTAGATCAAATAACAAGATAAAAGCCACCAAGAGTAGGAAAATGTTTTAAAATCTTGAAGATGTAAATGAAGTAAAAGACATGAAGATACTAAAAGACTTATGTCAACAGTATATTTTTGACCTTTATTTTATTGATTTCACGTTTTATTGATTTTTACCTTTTTGTAATGATTTTCGGTGTGACGGCGAGGCCTAACCTTGCTTACAGCTCCTTGTTTGTGTGTGGATTGCACAATTTTTGTGAGTTTTGTAAAGTTTTCGCTCTCATGGTAAGGTTGAAGGTAAGCTTGTTGGTGTTCAACATTTAGAGTTCTAAAGTAATTTAAGGATTGATTGGGGGAAGAAACACTATATACCTTTAAGATGGTGATGATCTAGATTTTCAGACAACTAGTAGTTAGGCATAGGGACAAAATTACAGATTTGTACAATGTGACTTGGAGTTTGGCCCAGTTTGGGAGAAGAGTTGAAGGTTTAATGATGAAAATAAGTAGACAAAGGTTACTGCAAGTATGCTCTAACTTGCTAGATTAGCCAATCGCTCGAGTATCTTTAATTAAGGAATTAAATAGGAAACTTCTAAGAAAATTTCCTAGGTTTTGCTCTATAGCTCGAATAGTACCTAACTTTGGGTTTAGAGGTGACTAAGCTCCAATTTCATTAAAGACTTAGTGGGTGTTATATCGAGGAAATAACTTGATCCCCCTGTAGAGGTAACTCTTGGAAGCGTGTAATGCCACATTCTTATAACCTACCTAAGTTGGAATAATATCTTATTTTGGTAGAGTAGACTGCAAGAACTGGAATAAAGTTACAATCAAGAGAGAAACATCTATTTTGATATATTGATGGATTACTTGATCAATTATATGTGTTTAGAATTTCTTGAGAACTTAATAGTGATTTGAGTAACTCAAAATTTGAATTTATAGATTGATACATAAGGTAAAATTTTTGTGACTCTATGTGGATGTTACTAGAGCCTTACTATGTTTTTGTGGATTGACTGAATATCTAAATTGTAATCTCTTTTGTGGAATTAATAGATACGACCTTCAAGAAATATCCTTAAATTATCTGTGGTAGAGTAATATTAGTGGTATATGATATTGCATAATGGTTGCTTAGGCTTTCCATCTAAGATTTGAGGCAGTACTTGATTGATTTTGTGTAATCAAAGTTATTGAAGTTAATTCTTGGGGACTTGCGAATTATAAGTGTGGGTTGTGGAGTAATTTTGAGATTGTTGTATTACTACTAGCCTAACTCACATCCAGATAATGACAACAATGAGAAAGAAGACAATCAAAGATGTTCTATCAAATTATATCACTGAATGGTGAACAAATTATATGAAACTATTGTACCAACTATACTTTTGGATTCGATGAATGAAATATGTAGGAAATATCTGGATTGCTAAGTGGTGAATCATATATATATTTCAAAAAGCCCTAAAATGCCCATGAAATCGCGAAAACCGGCGATGGCTTCGAAACCAAATTTTTGGTTTCGAAGCTGAAAACACAAAAATGTCTTCGAGTACATTTTGGTTTTGAAACCAAACTGTTTGGTTTCAAAACTGAAAACAAAAATGTGTTTAGGTAAGTTTTGGTTTCGAAACCAACCAATTTGGTTTCGAAACTGAAAACGAAATTATTTCTAGGTCTTTTTTGGTTTAAAAAACCAACATAATTAGTTTCAAAACTGAAGAACAAAGTCATCACAGGTCAAATTTAGTTTCGAAACCAATGTTGTTGGTTTCGAAACTGATTTTGAGAAACCATCACAGTTGAAATTTGGTTTCGAAATCAGTCATTTTGGTTTTGAAACTCAACTGCAAAATCACCAAAATTTTGACAAATAACCAATAAAACTCATTTTTGATGAAATATTTTTGATGGAATCAAGGTATGACCAAGATGTGTGACCCGTTACACAAGGCTATGAAAAATATAATGCAATTAACATATGATTTTTGCAAATAGGAATTTGTTAAACCTTATTCGAATAAAGCCTTGTTGGTTCTCAAAACAAGTAGCACCACATTATTCTTATAGATGATCAGTGTGTGTGTGTGTGCGTTGAGAAAATAATATCATTATGTGAGATCATCCTAAAAGGAAGATAAGATAAGAATGTCCATATTGCCTATTTTTTCAAATCTGAACCTTACCTGGCATGAAAGAACCATCTCATTTTGCAACCTATAAATAACCTTCATATTTGAGCATATGATAAAACATTTGAGATACTCAAGCGCATGAGACATGGATCAACAACAAGACACTGATATTTTTCTTGAACTTGGAAGAGACTCTTATCTGAGGAGACGAAACAAAGAAATTACCCATATTGGAATCAAGTGAATCACCATGAGATCAAGATGAAGAAAAAAACATCGAGTTCCCAATCTTTTTGCGGGATCTCACTCTTTTTGATGTTCGAACACCGAGTTCAACATGTTTTACGAGAACTCACTCTTTTGGTGTTTCACCAAGCTCAATTATTTTATAAGAGCTTACTATTTTGGTGATGAATAGGAACAAGATATAACAAAAATTTCAGTACTTCATCAGAATACCAAATCCTAGAAAGAGATAGTCCAACCAGCTAGTTTAGTCCATCAATGAATCATGAGTTTTATTTTCAACCCAGCCAATGATCCAACTAGGATAAAATCACACTTACTCAAGAGACTCCTTATGTGCATATNTTTATATAAATGTGACTTTTACTTTATCTTTTTCTCGCTATATATATTTTGACAGGAAACAACAAACATAACTATATATTATATCACAAATATATTTATATTAAGTAGAAGAATGAATATCATAGTTATTTGCAGGTGACTTAAAGCATGGTATAATTTGAGGCAGTGTTCACTTGACAGGTCTTTCCTGGTCCCATGTTATTGGGATTTCAATTGAGAAAAAAAATGGGTGGCAATTTTGTGCATACTTTTAGCTTCTTTTGCTTCCGATGTGTATATTATTGTATACACTGTGTTTATCAGGTGACAAAAGATCCAGATTACAAGGGAGACTCTGCCGGATTTGAGTCTCGTTGTAGACTGATGGTAATGTCCCATGTTTTGGGTTACGGGGCGTTACAGATGGTATTAGAGCATTGTTAGCTCTGAGTAGATCAAATAACAAGATAAAAGCCACCAAGAGTAGGAAAATGTTTTAAAATCTTGAAGATGTAAATGAAGTAAAAGACACGAAGATACAAAACGACTTATGTCTATAGTATATTTTTGAACTTTATTTTATTGATTTCACATTTTATCAATTTTTACCTTTTCTTAATGATTTCTGGTGTGACGGCGAGGCCTACACCTTGCTTACAGCTCTTTGTTTATGTGTGGATTGCACAAGTTTTGTGAGTTTTGTAAAGTTTTCGCCCTTATGGTAAGGTTGAAGGTAAGCTTGTTGGTGTTCAACATTCAAGAGTTCTAAAGGAATTTAAGGATTGATTGGGGGAAGAAACACTATATACCTTTAAGATGGTGATGATCTAGATTTTCAGACAACTAGTAGTTAGGCATAGGGACAAAATTACAGATTTGTACAATGTGACTTGGAGTTTGGCCCAGTTTGGGAGAAGAGTTGAAGGTTTAATGATGAAAATAAGTAGACAAAGGTTACTGCAAGTATGCTCTAACTTGCTAGATTAGCCAATCGCTCGAGTATCTTTAATTAAGGAATTAAATAGGAAACTTCTAAGAAAATTTCCTAGGTTTTGCTCTATAGCTCGAATAGTACCTAACTTTGGGTTTAGAGGTGACTAAGCTCCAATTTCATTAAAGACTTAGTGGGTGTTATATCGAGGAAATAACTTGATCCCCCTGTAGAGGTAACTCTTGGAAGCGTGTAATGCCACATTCTTATAACCTACCTAAGTTGGAATAATATCTTATTTTGGTAGAGTAGACTGCAAGAACTGGAATAAAGTTACAATCAAGAGAGAAACATCTATTTTGATATATTGATGGATTACTTGATCAATTATATGTGTTTAGAATTTCTTGAGAACTTAATAGTGATTTGAGTAACTCAAAATTTGAATTTATAGATTGATACATAAGGTAAAATTTTTGTGACTCTATGTGGATGTTACTAGAGCCTTACTATGTTTTTGTGGATTGACTGAATATCTAAATTGTAATCTCTTTTGTGGAATTAATAGATACGACCTTCAAGAAATATCCTTAAATTATCTGTGGTAGAGTAATATTAGTGGTATATGATATTGCATAATGGTTGCTTAGGCTTTCCATCTAAGATTTGAGGCAGTACTTGATTGATTTTGTGTAATCAAAGTTATTGAAGTTAATTCTTGGGGACTTGCGAATTATAAGTGTGGGTTGTGGAGTAATTTTGAGATTGTTGTATTACTACTAGCCTAACTCACATCCAGATAATGACAACAATGAGAAAGAAGACAATCAAAGATGTTCTATCAAATTATATCACTGAATGGTGAACAAATTATATGAAACTATTGTACCAACTATACTTTTGGATTCGATGAATGAAATATGTAGGAAATATCTGGATTGCTAAGTGGTGAATCATATATATATTTGAGCATACATATGGAACATGAGTATTATTTGAGGATTGCCTTACAAGCATTGTAATAATGCCCATTGTATGCTAGAAACCTGAAGTGTGAACTTTAGTTAAAAAGGGTTTCTTAGACCTTGGAGAGTGTTGCGTTATTGTTATTTTGTTACTATTGTTGTTATCCTAGCTCTTAAGATAGAGTTATAGAGAGAATTTTCATTGGTATCTTCACCAGTGGCTAAATCCACTCAAAATGAGTTAAAGTCAAATGGATTTTGGGGTATTAGGAGTTAGTTTTGGAGTTCAAAGATCTAATTATCTTTGACATTAGTGCTATCTTATTGAGGAGAATTGTTTCGTATTTATGCGATAGACTTCCAAGGATGGATAGGGTGGCACATCCCATTACACTACGCCAGAAATGTAGTTTTTCGACACTTGGGTGACTTGAAATTCGACAAAATTTTATAGTCAAATATTGTTTGACGGACGAAAAATGTTAATTAGCAGCTATATCTGTTTATATTTATTCCATTCTATTTCAACAGATTACATTTGTCGATTACGCCAAACACCTTTTTTCCTCGAAACTCCGCGCGAAACCAAATTTTTTCAAATTATCTTTTCGCTCTAGTCTCAACAAAAATTAGCGCTCTTAATTTCAGGCAAAGGCCATCTTACCCAAAACTCCCAAACTCTGCTGAATCCGCAGTGATTTTCAAGCATACTAACACAAATCAGCACCCAGGTTACTCTCTCTCTATCTCCTTCGATTTTGTGTTTAAATAGAACTTAAACAACCGATTTCTTGTTGATTTTCTTGTCAATTTTGTGTTTGAACAGAACTCTAACTACCTAGATTAGGGGTTTTTAGTTAACCTAGCTACCAGGATCGATTATGGGTTATTTTTAACCTAGTGACTAGGATCGATTAGGGATTTTAGTTTTTAGTTAACCTAGCTATCAAGATCGATTAGGGATTTTTTGACGTAGCTACCAGGATCGATTAGGGATTTTAGTGAACCTGGCTACTTGGATCGATTAAGGGTTTTTAGTGAACCTAGCTACCAAGATTGATTAGGGGTTTTAAGTTAGAGAGAAATCCTTGTGGTGTACAGAATCTCAGTTTGAGTTGAGACCTTTGATCTTTTATTTATAACCAGAAAAAACAAAAATAGAAGTTGGAGTGATAAAAAAAGGAGATGTTACTCCAAGATTTGTTTTGAACTTTGGAAGTTTTTGCTGGATCCTAAATTTATCATCTATTTGACTAGGGTTTGTGCACCTAGCATTACTCTAATAAATTATTGCAAAGCATGTTTGCCAATTTGGTTTAGTTTTCTATTTTCATATTTTGTTCGAATTTATTGGGTAAGTATTGATTTTTCTTTAGTTTAATGTACCTAAACTTTGAGTTAATATTAGTTTTTCTGTTATGTACATTTTTTTTGGTTGAATCTGTTTTAGTTTATTGGGTTAATATTTGTTTTCTTTAGTTTGTTACACCTAAGCTATGAGTTAATAAACTGCTGAAGCCATGTAATTTGTTTTGCTTTCCTACTTCAATCAAACAATTTCTCTTTGGGTTTGAGTTAATTTCAAACCCTAATCATTTTTTTCTTTTGAATGTGTTGGTGATTCAAACTTGACATGCATTTTAGATTTGTACTTTTTGTTATATTTTTTTAACCTAGATTTCTTCCAACTCAAAGGCAAAGGAATTCGAATTTGTAGACAAATCTTTTTGTGGAGATTACTAAATATTTTTGGTAACTGGTAAGAGACCTCTCTAATATCCCCCATTATTTCACCCTTTTTTCTTTACTTGTCTCTATGGATTAGAAATTTTATTAATTGGTTTCTAAACCTTACAATATGTGAATGCTTTTAACGCCTTAGTTTTCCTTCTTTGAGGAATTTTTTTGTATAAAGATATTTAAAAAAGAGTCTGGATCGGCTTACAGCCTTAAATATATAGGCTGGGTGTACAGGCTCTTGTGGGGTCCATGTGAGGTCGATGTAAGGGCTGAAATTTTGTAGAGATGTTCTCCTCACCATGTAGATCAACTTTACCAAAAATCAGTTTATTCTAAAACTTCTAACCCCATCAAAAATTGATTAGAAGTTGTTTAAAAATTAATGGTGAAAAATGATCGATGAGAAAAAGAGTCAATGTTTGATGGGGTTAGAAGTTTTAGAATAAACTGAGTTTTTGTGAAGTTGATCTACATGGTGAAGAGAACATCTCTACAAAATCTCAGCCCTTAGATCGACCTCACGTGGGCCCCACAAGAGCCTGTACACACAGCCTGTATATTTAAGACTGTAAGCCGATCCGGACTCTTTAAAAAAAAACAGAGAATAAATGAACAATGTAGGCAGCTATATACTAAGGGAGGAAAGTTGGGGTTTATGTTTGCCATCAACGACTCACAAACTTCCACCACACCATCCAACGGTTTTGGTTGAATCCCCATCCAACATATTCCACAATTACTTTCACATTTCAGTTTCGAAATCTCCCACCCATATACGTCAGCTCACTCATTTATTAACTCTCACTGCACATGTCTTCGTTCTCCTTTGCACACCAGTAGGTCTAGTACAAGTCTCCTTTTCTTCAGTTTTCCTCCACACTTAGCAGTTAGCACATCATCTCTCTCTATCCACCAAGTGTTGAAAAGGTTAGTTCAATAGATTTGGTTATTTGTATGGATTTTTTTATCTTTTTTGATGGGAAGCAGGATGGAGAAACTAATAGAATGTTCAATTGATTTTTGACTCCATTCCAGGTGGTTTTTGGGTGCGTGATATCATCAAAAAAGCTCAAAATGTGAGATCTAGAGTGTTAAGGGTTTAATTTTACTGCGTGATCTTTTTAGGACACTTTGCAATTTTTGATAGTTATTGGTTGTAAATTCAGTACTTTAGATCTTAAATCACTGCAAGAATACCTCTCTATCTGTCTCTCATCTCTCTCACTATAACTATTTGTTTTGATGGAGATCCGATGAATGCCCGGTTAAGGAAGACCCGTTCTTCTAGAGAAAAATTTGGAAACAGGTAGGTACTAATGCGCTATTACTTTGGGGTTATCATTTTGTGAGTACAATACTTTTTTCTGCTATTTTTGGGTGTTTTCTGCTCCTCCATCTCAGTTACTCCATCCCTTTTTTTATGTTATTTTTTTTATCATGTGCAGGGTTTTCATTTTGTGTAGAAACTTTAGGTGCAGAAGTATTTGGTGATTTGAAAGATGTGTTATAATTTTAGGATTTTAACACTAACCAAGAAATTTTAGGTGAATTTAACACTAACCCTGAAGGTGCAGAAATTTTAGGGATTTTAGGCGCTGAAATTTTGGTGGCATATTCTGTTTAGGGATTGTAGGTTCTATTTAGGAATTTTTGCTATTTTTTGTGGTTTTTGTTTTTTGTGATTATGTTAAGGACACTTTAAGGGGGTTTAAAGGGTTTTGTTTTTGTTATATTCTATTTTTTGCTACTTCTTTTCGGGCTTTTGGGTTTAAGAGTTTCTGTTTAGTGATCTCAGGTTCTGCTTTGTTTTCGAATTTTCTGTTTAGTCAGCTTAGTAATCTTTGTTAATATTTCTACCATATTGTAGGAAGTTGGGGTCTTATAAAAAGCATTGAGAAATCCAAACCCCCAATCAGGTTGCTGATTTTGTACGTATGCATACAAAATCATTATTTGTTTCTTGTTATGTATAACAATTCGAACTCATTATTGTTTATTTGTTTCCACATTTCTCTCTCATTCAACTCCTTTTCACAAAGCTTCTTCTTGTTAAGCTAATTTTTCTTAATGGTATCTCTCTCTCTATCTCTCTCTCTCTCTTCAGTCGTGGATCTGCGGTAACACCATTTTGTTTAGGATTATTTTGCGGAGAGAAAAGGCTCTCATGGTAAGCCCTCTCTCTTTCTTGATCTCTTTTTCTATGTATGTTAATTATGTTAAGTGGTGGAGGCTAACAAACCTCCACCCATAGCTTTTATCTAGAAGCTGTAATCTTTAGATATGTGTACAACCCCTTTTGTCAACAAAAGAGGAGCAGCCATCTTTATACTCCTTTGTCAACAAAAGGAGCAGCCACCAACCATAGTTGGTGGAGCTGATTCCTTTTGCATGTCTATATAAAGGAGCAGCTCCTCTTCATTATTAAGTACCAAGAAAGCTATAAGCTATAAGAGAGAGAGAGAGAGCAAGGAGATAGAGAGAGAGATGTAATCTCTGTTGATATAGTCTCTAGAGTGTAATCTCTTGTGAGAAGAGAGGTAGTGAGTGTAAACTCCTTGTACACTTGTATTTCCTTGATTATATTGGATTGGCTTGGTATGGCTCAAAGAGGACGTAGGACTAGCTCCGAACCTCTATAAATCTTGCGTGTCATGTGAGTTATTTATTTCTTCTATATTTGCTTCGTGAGTGTTATTCATTTATTCATTCATTTACTTCCAAGATCCTGCATTCCGTAATCGAGAGAAAACTCTAAGTAGATTGATCACCTACGACGAGGGTATATTTTCTCAACAAATTACTGCATTTTTTAATGGTAAGGGTTCTTAATCTGCCACATTTGTACCTATTAATTAATTTCTTATTCTCTTTTGTTAGGTAATTTAAAAGTTAAAATAGTTTTTCTATAGTTTAATTCTGTAGGCTTTTTTTTTAATCTCATGTTTTATCCCCATCCAAAAGAAAGGGTAGAGAATAAAAACTATCTCAACTTTTCTGTAAGTTCTTTTCTCTAGCTCAGGGCCTGTGTATCTATACAAGCTTCCTAAAAACCTCTAATTGTGTTAACATTAGCTTCATCTTTCTTAAACTCCAATTTTTTTCTAAATCATTTTTTTTTGCAGGATTGAGGATCTAATTGAGAATGAAAACTGAATTGAAAGTACTTTCTTACTCTTACAGCTTTGCATTTTGTTCATTATGGTGTTTATTGTTGTTTTTGAAGTCTGTTATTTATGTCCATGTGATCATTGGTATTGCAGGTCTATTATGTTGATTCCAAAAATCACATTCATTGTATTCCATGCCAAGATTGGATAGGTAAGCTTGCAACCCTTTTATCCTATATTATGATGTTTCGCTATATTATGATCATGTTGCCTGAAATAGAACATTATGTTTTGATTATAAGTATTGGGACCCAGTCCATATCCCAATCTAATTTTGATGATCATATGCTTTATTTGGGGCATAAGTTTGTCTTTATTTACACTGCACATCATCTTTTGACCACCTAGAGCCAAGGTATATTTCTACGCTTTTCTCTGTATTCAACCAAGTTGATAATAATCTGAGTTATTTTTCCTTTTAATGGTTCCTTGAGGCTTGAAGTCAGAATTCTTTTTGTTATTTTTTGATCCTAAAGATCTATGGTTTGTATGCATATCTGATTCAGTATAAAATTTACAAAATCTTTTGTCTCTAATATATTTATTCGTAGGTCTTGGAAAGGTAAAAGTCTTGTGGTGTCTCTCTCCTTACATCGAAGGCATATAAGAGTGAAATCTCATACTCAATTTCAGTCCTTCAGATTTAAATCTTCTTTCTCTAACTGTGTTTGTAGGTTTTGGAAAAGTCCTACAAAAGGTTGGTTTTTCTCTTTATCTTCCATCTTGCCTTCAATCAATTAAAAGTTAAAGAAAACGAGGCTAATCAAAAGGAGAGTAAACAAGACCCATGTAGCAAGGGGGTCTTGACTTCTGTGAGTTTCATGTCTATCAAGTTTAGCTTCAACATCAAATAAAAAATGGCAGGCGCGAGTGAATAGAATGGCAGATTGGTACTGTTTACTTTCTTTATTTTTCCTTTTTACCTAGACTCAATTTCAATTTTAAATAAGTTTCAATTTTACTTGAAATGAATTTCAGTTGAAGGTACTAAATAGGAGACATCATACGGTTACTAACTTTTACCTTTCATTATTTAAGTTGTCTATTGTGGTTTATGTTCAAATTTTTGCTTAGTACTTCAACATATTTCATTAGCCTTCCTAGCTCTTACTATTTTAGAACCTAGATTTTGCAGCTAAATGTCTCTTCTAATTGACATTCTCATTGAGGTTCATATCTGTTACATACATGTTATGAGCATCTAGTATATTAATTGCTCAACATTATTTTTCACACAAACTGATTTCTTTCTTTTTACTTGTTTCATTTTAGTTCTCAAGATTGGAAGCAGGACTAAAGAGAACACCAAGTGATAAAAGTTAATTATAAGGCAAAGGTAAGTTGTTACTTGAATTAACAAACTTTAATTGAATAGGCAATAATTCTGTTAATGTTGAGCTTATGCTCATTGATGGACCATTTCTTCCAACTCTTTCTCAAAACCAGTTCACTATAGTTTTATGAGAGGCAAATTATGTAAAACCCAATCCTAATGGTGTCAATTGGTTTAGTTCCTAGGCATTTATTTTTGTAATCTTGCCATTCAACATAATTGCTATTTTGTAGTATCAAGTTAAAATAAAAAAGGTGTTGTTAATGTTATGATATTGATTTAGCTTTTAATATATTTATGCCTATCCTTGTATCTCTTTAGTTAGATTTTGATGCTTATTTGCCTTTTGTTTTTGTCTCAGGCTTCGACTGTAATATTACAACCCAAATTAGATAAGATGGAAAAAAAACCAAGAGTCAGATTTGCACAAACTTCCAAGAGTCCAAGACTGGTAGCAAGGTCAAGAGGAAGAGATGTAAACTTTGAATAAGGTGTATTTATTATCAAATTTTATATAAATTTTATAACTTTTATTAGTTTTGTAATTTTTTTTTAATTTCTTCATGTAAAATACACAATACAATGTAAATTTTTTTTGATTAATGAAGTAGAAATTTTTTATTATAATTTTGGGATGGATACTTTAGTGCGTACCCAGTTGATTGAAAAATGCACAAAAAAAAATAAAAGAAAAAGAAATACGATTAATTATTTTTATTTCGAAAATGACAGATCGTAACTGTCGAAAACAAGGAAATAGTGGATGGGAAACTTAAGAGATTTTTGACTAGTATAATATGTCGTTCACGTTTTGACGGATGAAAATAGTCATTTCAAAAAAATGGTTTATTAACGGCCCAAAACAGTCATTTTCATTTTTGACTACACCTTTTTTGATAAACCCTTCGACGGATTAAAACTGTCGAAAATAACAATTTTCGACAGTTTTCACCTGTCAAAAAATGCTATTTCTGGCGTAGTGTTAGTAACTTGACTACGACCCTAGCTGCCACTAAAGTACTAGTTAATCTTATATTATGATTTACATCATGTGTGGCTAACCGAATTATGTAGAATTACTTGTGGCTGGGTAGCTGGAAGCAATTAGAAGATCATTAACGAGACATGATGTGGAGGTGCAACTTGAGAATAGAGTTTAAACATTGGAAATGTAGCAGTTCACTTAAATTTCGAGGACGAAATTTCTTTAAGGAGGGATGATTGTGAAACCCCGTGAATTCAGTCCCGCGACTCAACCCAATGAGTCAGTGACCTACGTGTCGGAGGCGGGACACGTGGGATAATATGCATAATGCATACACATATGTGAGGCAGAGTAGTGAGCTTATAAAAAAAATAAATAATAATAATAAATAAAAACAAGCAAAACAAAAGGGGATTTTTTTTTGATAGGTTTGGGGGAAACGGGTTGGCCTGACCCGCGGCCTAGCCCGTGACCCAAAACTAACCCGTCACCACCCCTCTCCCCCAATCATTTTTATCCCACTGCCCCCTCCTCCAATTGGAGGTTTTATTTCAAAAAAA
>MVGT01002671.1:83489-98268 GCA_002174775.1 Macleaya cordata | reverse complement strand
TAGGGTTTTTTTTTATTCCATATGCTTGTTAGTGTAGATCTTGGTGATTTGGAGCTCAATGGTGGAAGAGGGGATAAGATGGGCTAATATTTTGAGGTTAAGGTGAGAAATCAGCACCCTAATGCTTTAAATCTTGTGATTTTTATGATGTAAATTAGGGGTTTTTGAGGAAAACGAATTTGCATGTTATAGGACAGCATCTTGGAAGCAAAAATCTAGGGTTTTGCTTAAAGATCTGTTTTGGATTATGAATCTAAATGTTAATTTGTTAAATTGAAATTTCGGTAGAGAAGCTTGTTGTTATGATGAATTTAGAATTAGTTGCGCTGAATTTTTCATGTCTTAATCGAGTTTTAGTTGTTTTCCGAAATTGGATTCTCGGATTTAACTGCGCAGGCTACACTAAAACCTGCATAACTTCCTTGTTTTAGCTCCAAATCATATGATTCCAGTTTTTACTGATTCATAATATCTTAAGTATCTTCAATAAAAATTTCACGAATTTTGGACAAGTAGACAGCTTATTTTAGATTTTTAAAGTTCGCCAATTGTTTTATAAAAACTAGTTGTTTCTGCAAAATGTATTATTAATTGGTACTTTTCTCATTTCTCGAGTTGTTTTATGATTTTAATTTCTTCATGAAAATGGTATATCTCGATGTTATCTTTCTAATGCTTTTAGTTTGAATATTTTCTGAGCTTTCTACGATCTTTGGCGTTTATTTTCCTAAACTATTACACTTTTCCTGATTCTTAATAGGGGGACTACTTTAGGCATTTCAAGCCTATTAAATGTTTTCAATATTTTCTAAACCAAGGTTTTAGGTTGTGAAGATGAACTACTAGTGGTAGTTGATTTCCTTATAATTAGGAGTGTAGTTTTGGATTTTCAACCTTCTTAGTTGTCTTGGTTCTATAACTTAATTAGAACCTTACGTTACTTGTTTTCCTTCTTCAGTTTGGGGATTAAGTTGTACCTTCCTTTGAGTGCCTCTTGAAATGAGAATCGACGATGGGTAGGACCTTTCTTTGAGTAGCTTGGTAGCATTGAGGTAGGTAGTCAATTCATCTTAATAGCACCCAACCATTTTAAATTCATGTTTCAAACTAATATATATGTACTTTCTTTGTATACACTGCATGGCATGTGATTTATGAATAACAACGAACTTATGATATGATGAAAGCATTGAGAAAACTGATTTTAATTTGGGAACAATGCAGGCTTGATCATATATCTTGTTTTACGAAATATTTCTCATGGATTATGAACTGTTGTGAACTTGTGACTTCAAATTGTACTATCACAATTTATGTCGATGAAATAATGGTTATGTTTGGAAAACCATGTTTGATATGTTGAAACCTTTGGAAGAGACGAGAGTCT
Organism: Macleaya cordata; assembly: GCA_002174775.1. Lineage (NCBI taxonomy): Eukaryota > Viridiplantae > Streptophyta > Magnoliopsida > Ranunculales > Papaveraceae > Macleaya > Macleaya cordata. The sequence goes on along the minus strand of MVGT01002671.1, from coordinate 96,881 downwards.
ATTTTATCGAGTGTTTTCTCGATGTGAAACCCAGCATTAGAAAATATGACAAAAAGGAATTTCTACTCGTGATCGCCTAAAGACGGTAGTGGCATCTCACTAACAGGCTTGATAGGGTTCACGAAGACACGGAGAACCGTGTTTGCCTTAGGTGGACTGGTGCCTGTATTACTTCCACTCTTATTTCCACCCGAGTGATCTATGAGTTGGCATTTCATGGTTCCACGGATCATACCCGGCGATCTGTGTGTTGGCATGTCATGGTTCCACAGACTTTGTGTGCGAGTTAGCTTGACAACGTTCCCTCATCCTTACGAGGGTGGGTGTGTTGTCTTGCTATGGTTCCGCGACTTACGTAGGTGAGTGAGTTGGCTTGCCATGGTTCTGCGACCTACGCGAGTGAGTGAGTTGGCTTGCCAGGGATCCTCACCCTTACGAGGGTAGGTGAGTTGGCTTGCTATGGTTCCTCACCCTTTGGACTAGTTACACTTCTTGTATGTGGATTTCAAAAGAGATGAATTTTTAAAAGGGGATTTCTATTTAAAAGACATTGATTTTCAAAAGGATTCTTCAAAATAGTTTTCGAACTTTAACTTAAAAGACACACAACCTATATATATACCACTATATATTATCACTAAGGTAAGCTTGTGAATGGTTAGGGACTCTCCACAAGGATGGTGGCCATGCTTATCCGGATGTGGTATACCATCTGAGACTTTGCTAGGTATTTTTGTCTTTAGGGCTGTATGGGACATCAGGGAGACAGGTGCATCTAGGGAAGTCTGGGAAGTCACGATTAATTCCTAGTAAACTATGTTTATTGGTGGTGTTTAGTAACTAGTTTAGCTGAGGTTCGCATGCCTGCCCGATGGGTGTTAGATGCAAGGGAAGGTTGTCGGGGAACCTTCTCAAGATTAGTTGGGGGCCCTTGTCTAGTCTGCAGTCATCAAATTGTGCGCACTTGGTATCTGATCTTGAAGTAATTCTGACTGGGGTAACCCGGTCGTGTTCCTTGGCTATGTTAGCAGAAGTACACTATTATTGTTTGTATATATATATGCAATTAGGATGGTTGATTTACCTACTGAGTTTCTCACCCAATTATTCTCGTAGTTTTACAGTTGATGTTTGAGGATCGAGTTAGGATCCTTAGTGGTGCTGTGACGTGGTTTACTTGGCGAGGGATTCCTTGTTTTGGGTTTGATGTGGGTCTCCCTCTCTTTAGTCACAGTGGATGACTTACTACCTATATTTTTTTTACTTTGAGACTTATGTTTTATGGCTCGGTTGTGAGCCTTATGTTACTTTTGTTTATATAAATGTGACTTTTACTTTATCTTTTTCTCGCTATATATATTTTGACAGGAAACAACAAACATAACTATATATTATATCACAAATATATTAATGTTAAGTAGAAGAATGAATATCATTGTTATTTGCAGGTGACTTAGAGCATGGTATAATTTGAGACAGTGTTCACTTGACAGGTCTTTCCTGGTCCCATGTTATTGGGATTTCAATTGAGAAAAAAAATGGGTGGCAATTTTGTGCATACTTTTAGCTTCTTTTGCTCCTAATATGTATATTATTGTATACACTGTGTTTATCAGGTGACAAAAGGTCCAGATTACAGGGGAGACTCTGCCGAATTTGAGTCTCGTTGTAGACTAATGGTAATGTCCCGTATTTTGGCTTATGGGGCGTTACAGATGGTATCAGAGCATTGTTAGCTTTGAGTAGATCAAATAACAAGATAAAAGCCACCAAGAGTAGGAAAATGTTTTAAAATCTTGAAGATGTAAATGAAGTAAAAGACACGAAGATACAAAACGACTTATGTCTATAGTATATTTTTGAACTTTATTTTATTGATTTCACATTTTATCAATTTTTACCTTTTCTTAATGATTTCTGGTGTGACGGCGAGGCCTACACCTTGCTTACAGCTCTTTGTTTATGTGTGGATTGCACAAGTTTTGTGAGTTTTGTAAAGTTTTCGCCCTTATGGTAAGGTTGAAGGTAAGCTTGTTGGTGTTCAACATTCAGGAGTTCTAAAGTAATTTAAGGATTGATTGGGGGAAGAAACACTATATACCTTTAAGATGGTGATGATCTAGATTTTCAGACAACTAGTAGTTAGGCATAGGGACAAAAGTACAGATTTGTACAATGTGACTTGGAGTTTGGCCCAGTTTGGGAGAAGAGTTGAAGGTTTAATGATGAAAATAAGTAGACAGGTTACTGCAAGTATGCTCTAACTTGCTAGATTAGCCAATCGCTCGAGTATCTATAATTAAGGAATTAAATAGGAAACTTCTAAGAAAATTTCCTAGGTTTTGCTCTATAGCTCGAATAGTACCTAGCTTTGGGTTTAGAGGTGACTAAGCTCCAATTTCATTAGAGACTTAGTGGGTGTTATATCGAGGAAATAACTTGATCCCCCAGTAGAGGTAACTCTTGGAAGCGTGTAATGCCACATTCTTGTAACCTACCTAAGTTGGAATAATATCTTATTTTGGTAGAGTAGACTGGAAGAACTAGAATAAAGTTACAATCAAGAGAGAAACATCTATTTTGATATATTGATGGATTACTTGATCAATTATATGTGTTTAGAATTTCTTGAGAACTTAATAGTGATTTGAGTAACTCAAAATTTGAATTTATAGATTGATACATAAGGTAAAATTTTTGTGACTCTATGTGGATGTTACTAGAGCCTTACTATGTTTTTGTGGATTGACTGAATATTCTAAATTGTAATCTCTTTTCTGGAGTTAATAGATACGACCTTCAAGAAATATCCTTAAATTATCTGTGGTAGAGGAATATTAGTGGTATATGATATTGCATAATGGTTGCTTTGGCTTTCCATCTAAGATTTGAGGCAGTACTTGATTGATTTTGTGTAATCAAAGTTATTGAAGTTAATTCTTAGGGACTTGCGAATTATAATTGTGGGTTGTGGAGTAATTTTGAGATAGTTGTATTACTACTAGCCTAACTCACATCCAGATAATGACAACAGTGAGAAAGAAGACAATCAAAGATGTTCTATCAAATTATATCACTGAATGGTGAACAAATTATATGAAACTATTGTACCAACTATACTTTTGGATTCGATGAATGAAATATGTAGGAAATATCTGGATTGCTAAGTGGTGAATCATATATATATTTCAAAAAGCCCTAAAATGCCCATGAAATCGCGAAAACCGGCGATGGCTTCGAAACCAAATTTTTGGTTTCGAAGCTGAAAACACAAAAATGTCTTCGAGTACATTTTGGTTTTGAAACCAAACTGTTTGGTTTCAAAACTGAAAACAAAAATGTGTTTAGGTAAGTTTTGGTTTCGAAACCAACCAATTTGGTTTCGAAACTGAAAACGAAATTATTTCTAGGTCTTTTTTGGTTTAAAAAACCAACATAATTAGTTTCAAAACTGAAGAACAAAGTCATCACAGGTCAAATTTAGTTTCGAAACCAATGTTGTTGGTTTCGAAACTGATTTTGAGAAACCATCACAGTTGAAATTTGGTTTCGAAATCAGTCATTTTGGTTTTGAAACTCAACTGCAAAATCACCAAAATTTTGACAAATAACCAATAAAACTCATTTTTGATGAAATATTTTTGATGGAATCAAGGTATGACCAAGATGTGTGACCCGTTACACAAGGCTATGAAAAATATAATGCAATTAACATATGATTTTTGCAAATAGGAATTTGTTAAACCTTATTCGAATAAAGCCTTGTTGGTTCTCAAAACAAGTAGCACCACATTATTCTTATAGATGATCAGTGTGTGTGTGTGTGCGTTGAGAAAATAATATCATTATGTGAGATCATCCTAAAAGGAAGATAAGATAAGAATGTCCATATTGCCTATTTTTTCAAATCTGAACCTTACCTGGCATGAAAGAACCATCTCATTTTGCAACCTATAAATAACCTTCATATTTGAGCATATGATAAAACATTTGAGATACTCAAGCGCATGAGACATGGATCAACAACAAGACACTGATATTTTTCTTGAACTTGGAAGAGACTCTTATCTGAGGAGACGAAACAAAGAAATTACCCATATTGGAATCAAGTGAATCACCATGAGATCAAGATGAAGAAAAAAACATCGAGTTCCCAATCTTTTTGCGGGATCTCACTCTTTTTGATGTTCGAACACCGAGTTCAACATGTTTTACGAGAACTCACTCTTTTGGTGTTTCACCAAGCTCAATTATTTTATAAGAGCTTACTATTTTGGTGATGAATAGGAACAAGATATAACAAAAATTTCAGTACTTCATCAGAATACCAAATCCTAGAAAGAGATAGTCCAACCAGCTAGTTTAGTCCATCAATGAATCATGAGTTTTATTTTCAACCCAGCCAATGATCCAACTAGGATAAAATCACACTTACTCAAGAGACTCCTTATGTGCATATGAACCAAAAGATCAATCAAAAGAGTATGTGGACTTATTGCAGAGATTCATAAGCTATATCAAAATAAGGTAAATCAAATCAAATCTGTGAAATCTCTTATATGTTTAAGAATTCTATAAAAGATGGCCGTTAGAAATAGGAAGAACACTTGAGAACACAAATATTAGAATGCAGAGTTTTGAAAGCAAACTAATAAACACAACTCACTCTTCAACCCAAAAAGATACGCAATGCAAAAACCGGGAAGGAATGAGAAGAAAACAATTAGTTAATAACAACCACACCAATAGATCTTCTAAGGAGTTCAAACCTAAGAATATCTAGAGGTTTTGTAAGTAAATCAGCCAATTGTTTTTTGGTAGGAACAAACTCAAGACAAATCACCTTGTTTTTAACTAAATTACGAATGAAGTGATATCTTATGTCCATATGTTTAGTCCTAGAGTGTTGCACTGAATTCCTAGCAATATCAATGGCACTGGTATTATCACAAAGCATAGTCATAGTATCATGTTCAATGCCATAATCAGATAACATTTGTTTCATCCGAAGCAATTGAGTACAACACGATGCTGCAGCAACGTATTCTGCTTCAGCATGTGACAAGGATTGAGAATTTTGTTTCTTACTTTGCCATGCTACCAAGTTGTATCCAACAATGTAGCAACCTCCTAAAGTACTTTTTCTGTGATCAACATTGCCTGCCCAATCTGCATCAGAATATCCCACTATTTCAGAATTTGTGACATTAGTGTACCACAAGCCAAATTCAAGAGTTCCCTTAACATAACAAATGATTTATTTGACTGCTGTTAAGTGTGACTCTTTAGGTTTTGCTTGATAGCGAGCACAAGCAACTACATTAAAAGAAATATCAGGACGACTAGCTGCAAGATAAAGAAGACTCCCTATCATGCTTCTATATTGTTTTTGGTCTACTTCCTGTCTAGGTAAGTCCTTTGTTAACTTTGTAGTGGTTCCCATCGGTGTGCGAGCATCATTTGTAGATTCTATGCCAAACTTCTTTACGAGATCCTTGTCATATTTTGGTTGAGATATAAATATTACATTTTTTTGTTGCTTAACCTGTAATCCAAGAAAGAAAGTTAGTTCTCCAACCATACTCATTTCAAATTCCGTAGTCATAAGATTTGATAAGGATTCAACTTGTTTGGTTGAGGTAGACCCAAGCACTATGTCATCTACATAGATTTGAGCAACAAGAATATCATTTTCAGCCCATCTAATAAACATGGTTTTATCAGCTCCCCCTCTTGAGAATCCTTTTTTAAGAAGAAAAGTAGTCAATCTATCATACCATGCTCTTGGAGCTTATTTCAAATCATAAAGGGCTTTCTTCAACCGATAGACATGATTAGGATTGATGGGATCTTCAAATACTTTAGGTTGCTCTACAAATACTTCTTCTTGTAGGATGCCATTTAAAAAGACGGTTTTGACATCAATTTGAAAGAGTTTGAATTTTAAATGGCAAGCAACCGCCAAAAGCAACTTTATGGACTTTAGTCTTGTAACCGGAGCAAAGGTTTCATCAAAGTCTATACCTTCAATTTGAGAATACCATTGTGCAACAAGTCTAGCCTTGTTTCTCACAACAGTTCCAAATTCATCAAATTTATTCTTGAAGATCTATTTGGTACCAATGACATTAGTATTCTTTGGACGAGGTACAAGACTCCACACTTCTTGCCTCGTGAATTGGCCAAGCTCATCTTGCATTGCTTGTATCCAATTTTCATTCTTCAAAGCATCAACCACATTAGTAGGTTCATACATGGAAACATAACATACATGATTTACAATGTTTTGAACTTGTCTCCGTGTTTGAATGCCGGTTTCAATAACTTGACTATTTGGATGGTCTTGAGGAGGATTTCTAGGTTCAATAACTTGACTATTTGTAGTCAAGTCTTATGGAGTATCCTGTTTTTCATCCGACTCTTGGGAGGTAGATGCATCCTTATCATTATTTGAATCAAGTTCAGTTTTCACAGTTTTACCTTCAGCAAGATTGTCTTCTTTAGCTGCATCTGAAGAGGAAGAGATCTTAGAATCATCAATAACAACTGAAAGGTCCATGTTTTATGTTTGTCGAATTTCGTGTCAAAGGTAAACTCAAGATGGTCAATGTAACTTGAGTTAGAGTCTAGTGAGTCTCGGTTCACTTCGGTTGAAAGAGAAGAAATCTACAAAGACTCCGAAGAACTCAACTCACCACCGGAAGACATCCTAGGATGGTAAGTGACTTAGAACACTAAGTACCATAGGTGGTTAGATTGCTAAGAGTGTTTCCCACACTGTTTACTCTTGATAAAATGTGTTTTAAAAGATAAATTTTTAATCTGGACAGTGTTGGTTTCGAAACCAAGAAGTTTGGTTTCGAAACCAACTGCATTGATGGTATTATTTTATATAGGGAAAAGTCTGTTTCGAAATCAACCTTAGTTTGATTTCGAAACCAAACTTTATCTGATGACAGATGAAGTTTGGTTTCGAAACCAAAACTGTTGGTTTCGAAACCAAAACTCATCTGTCTTCAGATGAATTTTGGTTTCGAAACCAAACAGTTTGGTTTCGAAACCAAAGCCACATCTATCTTCAGATGAAGTTTGGTTTCGAAATCAAACATGTTGGTTTCGAAACCAAAAGGCAATAACCATCACAGGAGCTTGTTGGTTTCGAAACCAAATCAGTCAGTTTCGAAACCACATGTTGGTTTCGAAACCGACAGGCTTGATTTCGAAACCGACGCCCAGATTCGTTTTTCTGAGTACGATTTTCTGAGCTGTAAAGTAACTTTCTAGCACATTATTGCTCATCTCCCTCTAAGCCTTGTTTTAGGGAGATAATTGAGCGTGGGAAACATCTCTAAGTGGAATGAGAGGCTCAATAGATTATTCTCTCATCCCCAATAATGGTGTCTACCATTAGACCTAGAACTAATAATTTAGTCTAGGATTGAGCTGGACATCTTCACTATAAATAGGGGTTGAATCTTCAGTATTCAATCAACCATTCACCCTATTAATCAACAAGTTCTTGAAGAGTTTCAACTCTAATCTTTTAGCTCTCAAGCTTGTTGAAATTGGTTCAAATCCTTCCCATTTCAAAACCAAAACTCTGTTTTTGTTACCGGTGGATTTCCGGTGATTGAGCTTGAAGGTTCAAGCTTGTGGTGATATACTTGAGGAGTCAAGTATTGGTTCAAGGTGCGGGACTTGTGGAGTTCAAGTTGGAGACGCATCAACGTTTACTAAGAGGCAAATTCGTGGAGTTCGAATTTGTGGAAGAACTGTACACCGTAGCTGTTGGAGCGTAGAGGGAGTCGTAATTCGTGTCCATCGAGTGGTAAATCGGGTTGTAAGTTTTCAATAACTCTTAGTGGATTTTTGCTGGACTAGGTCCCGGGGTTTTTCCCAGTTTGGGTTTCCTCGTTAACAAAATCTCTTGTGCATATTTTTCATACTTGTTGTGAGATTGAAATATTCGATTCTTGTTCTTAATTCCGCATATTAAGAATCGAATAAGTCAATACTCCTGTTAGAGATTTTTGTTGTACTCTTATCACCTTAGTAATTTTTAATTAGGTGATTGTGTGATCCTTAACCATAGTCACATTGACATACGGTTAAATTCATTAACCGTAGGGTGAATTTAGACTTTCAACAACATTAATGGATTCCATGATGGTTTCTGTCTTTTTGTTGTAGACACAAAAAGCTTAACTATCTAAGGCATACCCAATGAAGATTCCTTCATCACTTTTGGAGTCAAATTTTCTAGCATTTTCGCTATCCCTAAGGATGTACCATGGACTCCCAAAGATACGAAGATAACTTAAATTTGGTTTCTTAAATTTGGTTTCTTACCAAAACTCGGTTACCCATACGAAGATAACTTAATATGGGGTATTGAGAGTTTTGGGTCTTAGATAAACTCGGTTAACCAAGTAAAATGCAGTAAAAATAGCTTCACCCCAAAACCTTTGTGCTAGATTTTTACTATGCAGAAGCATATTAGCCATTTCTTGAATCATATGATTCTTTCTTTCAACAACCCCATTTTGTTGAGGAGTTATGGGTACTGACAACTCATGCTTTATGCCATTTTTGTCACAAAAATCTTCAACTTTTGAGTCCTTAAATTCTGTACCACGGTCACTTCTTATCCGTTTGATCTTGAAATCTTGCTCATTTTGAATTCGCTGGCATATAATAAAAAATTCATCATACGTATCAGTTTTTTCCCTAAGAAAAGCAATCCAAGTATATCTAGAAAAATCATCAACCATGACTAAGATGTATCATTTTCCATCAATACTCTCGCATTTTCTATGGAATCGTGCATTCCTAATAAATTCAATATATTGTTGACCTTTACAGTTTTATGAGATAGACTAATACTCTAGTTAGCTGATCTAGCAAAGCTTGATCACTAGAATGAAAGAATTTCTCAAAAAGTCCTTTTACATTAACATCCATTAGATAACCAATTCTTAATAACATTTCATGTATCATTATAAGTGATCACTATGTCATTAATATATAGCTCTAGAAACACTATTACTTACCATCCACATTTTATACATAGCCCATCCATATTTAATTAAAATCAACTAACTTGATTTTCTAATTAAATCGGATGCATCAACTTCGAGACATCTACTTCTGTAATAAATGTACAAAACACTCATGGCCTACTGTAATGAACTTTATCTAGCTTGATTGCAAATACCAATATCAATATACCTCTTAGGAGGATAATATCAACATTATTTGTGATCTAAGAGTATTCTATTGATTTAATCAAGACTGCCAATGTTATGGTCGCAGCAAGTCTCTCGAACGGTCCATCAGAATTTCTTGTTCTTTGTAAACTCTTCATACAATGGTTTTAATATTAGATGAAAGTTTTACAAGATCCCAGACTCAATTAAAATCCAGAGATTCTAAACTTATCGCAATAGTTAACCATTGTCTCGAAGTAAATTAACATGTATATAGTTACAGGGATTGAATTCTCATCCTTTAAGAACAAGAATCAATTGGGTTCTTGTGAAATCCTCACACTACGAAAAAGTCCCTATGTATTCTAGAGATTAATAAAGTAATTTTTGTGTCTCAGATTATATCCTGGTGTCAACTTATGCAGTATTCTTAGGAGTGTAACTTTTTCTGTAAACACAAATTCCTTTTACATATCTATAAACAGATACGTTTTTGCTCTTGACTCTGATTTGTCATCCATTTTAAGACAGGATAAATTGTTTATATGGGCTTAGGCCCAAATTACAATTTTCTTGTCGAAGACTGACGATTCATAAGTTAAAAGCAGATGGTATAAACTGTTACCTAAGGTATACATAAGAGAAAAGTAATGAATTACAATTCACCATGGATTTCATCATATCCAGTATAGATTATGTTACTTCACTTATTACACCATTCTACTGGAAGAATCCAAGTATAATAAATTGGTTCTCAACTTAGTATATACAATATAAGTCAAAAGAGTGTTGCATTTACGATCATATCGAATGATGGAACTTACCTCCTAATTTTTTATGGTTCCATATACAACAATGAGTACCTAAACAAGTCGATCACTAAAATCTTCTACCTTCCTTTCAAAGGACTTCTTAATCACCAAATTCTGAATCGTATTCAGATTAAAGTGAGTAAGTTTATAGATTTTAGTAATAACTTGAAATAACTGAAGAAACAATCTATTCAACAAATTCCAAGAAAAATAATTCATTTAAGTGTAATGAGAAAAGCCAGGGATTATTATCAATGTACAACTATGAATGTCATCTAATGCATTCTTAACAAAACTTAATTAGAACAGATAGACTGTATACCTATTCTTGTCAGGATATAATACAATCAATCATATTTTCATATTTTGTTCCGTACACGATGATAATCCTTTGTACTTCTAATTGATTAGTATCCTATTTTGCCGTATTTAGAAATACTTTCTATTTGGCAGCACATTACCATCTCGATAGAATCAATTGAAATCTTTGTCTTATAGGCATTGATAAAGGAAGTAAGTTGAAAGATAATTCCATATGCTTATGAAATAGGAAGCCTCTCACATAAAGTGCAAGGGACAAAAATCAGATATTTGTCTTACAGGTGGGCTTAGTCAGCTAACATTTCTTGAATTTTGGTACTGAAATTTAGAAAGCTGTAAAGCATGACTTAGATAATCTCAGTTGGACTCGGAGTTACAAAATAGTCTACATGTTAGTGTTATAATTGGTTAAATTAATTCTGACTTTGTGTCAGATTCAAATTCTGGAAATTCTGTTTCTGGATGTCTTGGTATCGAGTGGGAATGTGTCTACCACGGATGCCAAAGACTTTGTTTAGGAGAGATAGTTAACCAATGTTATATTTGTGAGAAACTTAGCAGAAACTCTACACTAAAGCTATGCTTGGTAGTTCTGATTCTTATGCTGATGAGAATACTTACAGATGCAGGTTTCATGTTGATGAAACATTTGTCACATACGAATCTTATTCTAATTTGATAAGTAGCTAGTGTGATATTAAATTCCTTTAGTGCAAGTGGGAGATTGTTGGGATTTATACCCTAAAATAATTTTAATTGACAACATTGATAAATTATTTTTATTAATGAGCATGATATTATATTATTACTTTATTCATATGATGGATTAAGTGTTGTTCACAAGATGATGTTGTAAGTAAATTCTGAGAGCAGAGTATACCCTACAAGTTAGTTTCTACTCACTTTGATCTACCAAACAGTGAGGTCAGACAACGCAAACGTGATCCAATATTCTGGGTAGGTTGGGTGGTCGAAATTACTTAGTGTGATTACTTTGTGTCAATAAGGAATCCACACCGAAATGATATTCCCTTGAGAGCCTAATCAAGAGTTTTAATTATTTTAGACTGTGCAGTGATCCTATTAAACGTTTATTGGATTATTAGAATAATTATAATGGTATGAAATGGCAGGCAAAGACTAAGATGTAATTACTCGAAAGGTGCTGACATTAATAGTTAATGTTATCTTGGTGTATATTACGAATATTAGTTAAGCGGATGGACTATTTGCTGGTATAACGAGTGAAGGGCTTCTGAATAATATTATTTACTTGAGAGTATTCAGTTGCAGTTATTTAGTGGATTTAACTGTAATTATATTTATTATTTGAGAATTATATGAGATATATGGACCTCAAAGTAATAAATCAAAAGCATAAGTAAGTGGGGCCCATATGAAGCTAACTGCTAAAGATATGGGAAGAGGGTCTTTCTCTATAAATAGAGATAGGGTTCATAAGATAGCCCACTATAACTTGTGTATCTAAAACTCTCTCATAGATTTAGAATTCAAGTTATTACCTTTATAGTTTTAGAAACCTAAAATTCGCAGTATATTCTCGTTTGAATTTAAAATCGAGATTTGAGGCACTTTGGTGCAGAATTGGAGATTTGCTATTTCACACAAAGTTGTATAAAATTCGATTTCCTATAAAAAGCATACATCATATAGGCGAATCGGATCAACCATTAGAGAGTTATAGCCGAAATACAGTTGCTATATCTTTTCGGGTTTTCGACGACTGATCTAGATCGTGGGAGGAAGATCTAGGATTACATGCAAGCGTTTAAACGATACGTATCTGATCTTCAAGTTATTATTTTAATTCATGCATCCTCATCTGATCCTGTAAAGGTAAAATAGTTATTTGTTTCTGCTGCACAATTTAATCTAGACCCTATTTTCTCCAACAGTGGCATCAGAGCAGGCTTGAGGCCTTGTATATAATATTTTTATTTACTTAAGGTTGTTCTTAATTATTTTAGGGTTTGATTGATCAAAAATATTTAGGGATCAAATTTATGTTAATGAGATTGATAAGGGTTGAATTAATTTTTGGTAAAAGGTCTGTACACAAAGATTAGATTGGGATCGAAGAAAAAGAAAATAGTTTTCTTGATTTTCTTAGTATTCTTGTAGTTCTTGACCAAAAGAAAGGGTTTCTAAATTTTTCAAGAAAAAAAAAAGATTAAATATTTTTATTAAAAGTATTTGTTTTAAGAACTGAAAGCTTTTAATAATATTAAAAAAAAAGGGCAATGGCAATTTGTAATGTGGTTTCGGCCATGTTATTGTTCATATGGGTTTGGTGTGAGGGTTTTAGAAATCCTAGAGTTTTCTTAATTAAATTATTTAATTAAAGAAAGTTTTGATTAGAAGTTTTTAATTATTTAAAGTATTTAATTAGTTAAAAAGAAAATTCTAATTAAAAGATTTATTGATTATGAGTGTTAATTAATAAAAAAGTTAATATACTAAATATCGTTACAAGTATTGGCCGAGCCATTACTGTTATGATTTTAGTGTTAGGGTTTTTATAACTCTTAATGTTTATTTGGTTTAATTAAGAAAAGGGTTTTCTTAAAAAGCTATTTGGTTAGGGGTTAAGGGATGACCCATTAACAATTATGGGGTAACCCAAAATTGTTAAGAAGTGACCTGTAATTGTTATGGGTAACCCAAAACCATTAAGGGTGACTTGAAATTGCTATGGGGTAACCCATGAACTATTAAGAGGGAACCTGCTGACGACTAATGGGGTAACCCACTGATTGTTAAGGCGTGACCTACTGACAGCTATGGGTAACCCACAAACAGTTAAGAGGAAATCCAGTAACTGTTAAGGGGCGACCCATTAGCAATTAAGGTGCTGTTTGGTTTGACATATTAAAGAAAAAGTGTTTTTCCTTAAGTGCTGTTTGGTTTGACATATTAAGGAAAAAGTGTTTATTTTTAAGTGTTGTTTGGTTAGGCATGTGGGACCCCGCTAACAAAAAAAAAAGAAAGAAATCTGATTTGTAGATATATATAAATGTATATATATATATATA